>JARHVA010000495.1:3227500-3672500 GCA_037957365.1 Torreya grandis
TGGTCATTTCCTTTTGAGTAATAGGCATTAGAAAAGTGTTATTTGATATGATATTGGGCACAAGGTGTTTTCACATCTTTATTTTTAAATGAACTATGTAAGGAAATTATTACACACTTTTCTTCCACTTGTTGAGGTGTCAATATGGTAGTGTTAGGAAGGTGCATTCACAAACATTGGTGAAAGGTCTTCATTTGATCATCTCTTGTTCCTCATCCATGCATGCCCTTGGTATGGCCTTAGATACAGTACTATGATGAAACATGTGAACCTCTAATTAGATGATATCTTTGAGGCCACCCAAAAATAAGTCCATCAAATTTTCCTCAGTGATGTCCACCACATGTAATGAGAGATTCTAAAATTGATGAATCTAGTCCTTAATAGTCCCAATATAGCACAACTTGGATAGTTGATTAAATTAGTTTTCATATACATTATTACAATAGTGGAGCTATAAATCCTTAGAAAATAGAGACCATGAAACTAGGTCACCCTTATTTTTATTTTGAGCACACAACCAATGATACCAAATGAATAGCTTAGGTTATAGATATAGGGAGGCCATAACCACTTTTTGAAAACATAGAGTCTGATGTAGATCAAATAAAATTTCAATTTGAGTGAGCCAAGTTAGTGGATCATCACCATAAAACTTACACAAGTCCACTTTTGGCAACATTGGCTTAGGGCTAGGATTGGTGTTGGTATTGTTTAGAGGAGGAGAAACAAATTGAAGTGGTGGAGGGTTATTATAGTGGTTAAGTTGATAAGTTAACCAATTGGCTAGATATTTGTTGTAATTGATCCATAATGCTATATAGGTCCCCTATCAACCCTGTAATGTCCCTTTGAACTACATAAAAATAATCTTTTTCACCATTCCCTAAAACTCTGACTTAAGTTACTAAACTACCTATGAAATAGATGGATCAAAATTTATAGACTTCATGTTATCCTTGTGAGGAGTCTTTAGAGTTTCTTTTCATTTCTCTTGTTTGCAAGTGTTTGGACTAGCCATGCACAAGCCCTAGGAGGGTTTTAACCCTAAAAAAGTGTACCAGTAGAATACACTCTTGTGATCATCTTACCAAGATAAATGCAACTACTGATATTATACACAAGGGTGAAAATTTTTGACCCAAAAAATTTACCAATAGAATATACAGTTGTGATCATCTCATAGAGATGGATCCAATGACTGCTAATTTTCACAAGGTAAAAAAATTTCCAAACTTTTTTTACTTGAAAAAGTATTTTTTCTTTTTAGGAAAAAATCTCACAAACAAATTTGTGGTGATGAAAAAATTCAATTCCTCCTAGATCACAAGTTATGTTTTTTTAGCCTTCTAGTGCTAAGGATGCTACATCTCAAAAAAATTGCATTGTATAAACTTGACCAAATCAAAGTTCTAATACCACTTGTAAGGAAATTACTTAGAGAATTCACAATAATAGAATTATATATCATAGAATTAAGAGCAAAATAAGTAGATTCACAAAATAATTAGTCAAAGAGTAGAATACTTGAATATTATGACTAAGATACTTCGAGGAGGTAATCTATATAATAATGCAATAAGAACAAAATTCACAATATGATGATAAAATACTAACCAATTCTTGCTATATATATTCACCTTAGCCATATTTATTCCATATGCTAACCATACTAAGAACATTGAGAAATAGAATAAGATAATATGAAGGTGTGTAAGCCATAATTCAACCACACATATCCCTAGATGCACTATAGGTTAAGGGCATAACAAACTACCATTAATAGATCTGATATCTGAGATTATACCATATCAAAAAAATGAGATGGTTAAAGATGAATTTATAAATCTACTTACTAGTTATGTAAGGGAGGGGAATGGCTTCCACCCACTTAATGAAATATTTGGTAGAAGTAAGGACATGTTTGTGGCCATTTGAGGATGTAGGATTAATATTACCTAAAAGGTTGAGTCTCCATGTTGATAATGAATATGGTGTTTTAAGTGGTTTGATAATTTTGGATAGAGCATGGATCATATTAGCATGCTTTTGACACTTCACAAACTTTTTTACATTGTAAGCCACATCTATTTCCATAGTTGGCCAATAAGAACTAGTACATAGTAATTTATTGCTATGGATGGCCCTGATGGTGTGGGTCTAACACACACCTTTGTGAACTTCCTTCAATACTAATTTGGATTATACTAAAGATAAATAATGAAGGAAAGATCTATCATAAATTTTATGATACAAGGTAGTCCACGTAGGGTATAATGGAAGGCTTTATGGATGAAGGTTTTTTATTTCTTATGTCAAAGGCATGGGGGAATCATTTGGTCTTGGAGGTAGGCATATATATTGAAATACCAAGTATATGTGGGACCAATAATATTTTAAACCATATTGATAGTTGCTTTTTCATGTGCTAATGCTAAGCGATGTTCCACAAGAAACTAATAGTCCCTAGCTCTATCTATAATCTAAATCATGGAGCTAATTATAGCTATGGCATCAACTATTCAATTATTGGATCTAGGTATCCATTTAAATTAAAGCTTGGAAATTTTTTACTTAAGAGTATCAACCATACCCTTATATGGTACCAACTTTTTGTCCTTTGTATGGTACTAATTTGTAACCTGATTGATTATAAGTTGTGAATCACCATGAACCAGTAAGTGGTGAATCCCTATGATGAATGCTTCATATTCAACCACATTATTAGTATAGGGAAAACCAATATGAAAGGACTTAAGAATAAGATCCCCTTATAATGTGATAAATAATATGTCGTCACCTGAACCACATTCTATGAAGGAATCATTAAAGTACATTTTCCATTATTCTTCCTCGAGAGTTATTTCTGTTGCGGTCATGATGGCTTCTATAATATACCTAGGTAGGGGTGTATATTATTATTTGGGGTAGAATAGTAGTAATGAATAATAATATGAATAGTAATGAATAATAATGTCATATATGAATAATCCCACATGCATAGAATAGAAGAGTGGGATATTTAGAATAGCATAAATAGAGGGGCATAGGCTATTGTAATACATCCAAGAAAAATCTAAGTCAATTAGAGTGTTACTCTAATAAGGAGGTAGCCCCTGCAAAGTGGCAAGTGATTCAGAGTGATTCCTTCCATAAAAGGAATAAAATATTAATATATTTATTATTTGTGTGTGATTTGTGTCTGTGAGATTATTAAGTTCTTAACATCTAGAATCAGATATCTTTATAGGGCATTTATGTATTAGTATTATTATTTTGTATGAGGTTTTACAAGGAGTTTTGTTTACCCTATGCTCTCACCTTGACTTAAAATGATCTTGGTGATTAGAAAGTGGATAGTGTGGGAGATTATAATTGTAAAATGTTTTGTGGTATTGTGAAGTCAACTAGAGCTACCATTTAATTGTAGTTTTAAGTGTAGATTTACATTTTTAGTCCTCAACAAATCTAACTATTAATATTCAAATTGATCTCAAATAATAATGAATTGAGCCAAACAATTTCTGGGTTTTGTGCACTTCATTTCCATATTTCTATAATAATTTAAATTTTTAAATTTTATAAATTATTTTAGAAGTTATGCAAATTTTATATAATATTATTTGTAAACAAAAAACAAAAAAAAAAAAAAATTGTTTTTTTGCATACAACTCTCTAATAGTCAACAATCATGCCTTTTGAAATATATCATAGTTTACTAACTAGTATTTAAAAAAAATTAAAATTAAAATTTCATGTAAATAGTAACCTGCTACAATGGAGAATGTATGTTCCACTTTAGCTAATATTTTACATAAAATTAACAAACTCACATATGATATGCATGTTGGTTTTGATCGAATTAAGATTAAACCACATGTAATAGCACAATATGATGAGGAAATGGTTGGATGGCTCCATTGGAAGATTAACTATAGAGAATGGCATGAGGATTTATTTCCACTTGTCAAGGAATCTGAAGTAGAAATCATTACATGGATAGATTTTGAGGATACTTGCAACACATGGTATATTGATTTTAATCACTTGGTAGAAACTAATTTAGTTGGTATTTTATTCACTAATTCTTCCATACAGATAACATAAGTATCCAAGCCAAGACTCAAAGATTTAATGCCCTTAAATTTAAATACCATTCTAAATACAATGTGTGTATAAAATAATGCTAAGGGGGATGACATGTATCCTCAATTGGTTCACTAGGCCAACTATTTTGATTTCCCTTATTCTATATTTGAGAAGATGATCATCATGCTTCAAATTGCACTTTAACCTTCAGTTATATTGCTCATGTTCACTCTATAGATGTACATGCTCATATCCGAGCATGTGTGAAAGAAGTAGAAGTGGAAAAGGACACATGGATGTGCCTCTATATGGGCTTCAACCTATTTTGATATGTATGGTTAGGCCTTCATTTATTCCTCCTATTTATTATCACATTTCAAGGGTGAAACATTTTTAAGAGGGTGAAATTTAATATATATAGGGAGGGTAATATAATGCATATTGAGGGGTAGAATAGAGGAAAGTCATAGTAGAATGAATAATAGGAATAATATATTAGAGGAATAATCCCATATGCATAAAAATGATGAGTGGGATAGATTATAAGTAGTATAAATAGAGGGGATTAGACTATTTTAAAGCATCTAAGAAAATATCAATCAATTAAAGTATTACTCTAATTAGGAGGTATACCCCTTGAAGTGGCAAGTGATTGTGGAGTTATTTCTTCTCGCCAAAAAGGAATATTGTATTTTCTGATCAATATTAGTATGAGGATTTATTTCCTATAGTCGAATCATATGTGATGGACATAACTACATGGATAGATTTAGACTATTCTTAAAACCCATGGTATGATGATTTATTTCCTTTGGCTATGACTTGTTCACATTTGGATGCACCCCAATAAGCACCTAAGCATGTTATTGATGAGACCATGCTGTCCACCAATGCTTCAAAAAAAATTATGCATTATTTTTAGGGGTTAGCCACTAGAAAAAATGTGTGTAAAGAACAATGCTAAGGGGGATGGCATGTATCCTCCATTGGCTCACCAAGTAGATTATTTTAAAAATCCTTGTTATAGATTTGATGTGATGATTGTAAGGTTTCAAATTTTAGTACTCAACTATAACCTCTAGATGGCCTTATTTTCTATTGATATTAATTCTTATACTCCCTTTAAACATCCACCTAATGTTTCATTTTTTCCATTCACACTATTATTGTACATGATCTTATCATATTACATGAAGAATAAGTGGAATCAGAAAAGAATGCATGGTAGGGCTTCCATCTGGTCCTCAACATATCTTTGATATGTAGTTCTTAACATCTTTCTAAGATGAAACATGTCAAGGTAGATGGAATGTAATATACCTAGTTTGGGATATATATTATATATTAGAGGTAGAATATTAGTAATGAATAGTAATGAATAATAATGTCATATAGGAATAATCCCACATGCATAGAATGGAAGAGTGATATAGATTAGAATAGTATAAATAAAAGGGTATAGGATATTGTAATGTATCCAAGAAAAATATAAATCAATTAGAGTGTTACTCTGATAAGGAGGTAGCCCCCTCGAAGTGGCAAGTGATTCAAAGTGATTCCTTCCATAAAAGGAATAAAATATTTATATATTTAGTATTTGTGTGTAATTTATGTATGTAAGATATTAGGTGCTTAATAGATTCATTTAGAAATACAAATATAAGAGATTGAGTATTAGGAAGAGGAACTTATACAACCTGATATTTAAGTAAATACCCCTTAATGGATTTTTAATTAGCATATTCAATCTCAAATTCTCTCAAAAGCATGATCCACTTCACTATACAACCCTATAAAGTTGTTTTAGAAAGCAAATACTTGAGTAGATCTACTTTGGTAATGACAATTGTCTTTTTGTTCAGCATATAGTGATGTAACTTTTGGGATGTGAAGACCATGGATAAATAGGCTTTTTTGATTGAAATATAATTATGTTCATACATGACCAATTTTTGACTCAGGTAATATATGACATGCTATTTACCTTGTTTATCATGTTGTGCCAAAAATGCCCCCAGGACATTTTTAGCTACTGACAGGTAAGAAGTAATGGATTATTCAACATAAGTGGTAATAAATTAGGTGAATTATCTAGGTATTCCTTAAGATGGTCAAATAATTTTTATAAATCCTCATTTCATGAAAAAGTGGTGCCCTTATTTAGCAAGTGTGTAAAAGGATGGCATTTGTTAGCCAACTGTGATATGAAGCATTAGATTGATTATATTTTCCATATAAACTATGGATCTACTTAAAGGTAGATGGTGGTAGCATTTTGGTAATGGATTGAACATTGGATAGATCAACTTCAATGCCTTTAAGAGAGATAATGAAGCCTAAAATTTTTACATAAGTTACACCAAATACACACTCCTTAGGGTTAGATGATCAGATCAAATGTTAGATTTACCTAAGATGTCATCGACATAATCCTCAATAATGTCATGCATAATATCATGAAAAATAACTATCATGGCTTGTTGGTAAGTGGATATTGTATTCTTGAGTCCAAATGACATCACTTGATAACAAAACATTCCCCATGGAGTGGTGAATGTTGTCTTGTGTTGGTCTTCTATTACAATTATGATTCAATTATATCCTAAAAAACTATCCATAAGGTAAATTATTTCATATCTAACCATGGAATCAATAATCATGTCAATTTTTGGTAGAGGAAAGTCATACTTTGGGTAGCCTTTCTTTATATTGTGTAAATCAGTGCATAGTCTATGCCTTTTGGATTCTTGTTAATTGGTACAATGTTAGAAATTCACTTTGAGTAATCAATTGAGCGAATGCATCTTACATCTAAGATTTTCTCCAACTATTTCTTGACTAGTACAATAATATGAGGATGGTTTGTTCTAAACTTCTATTTAACTAGTTTGGCATCAAGGTGTATAATAAGATGGTGTGTAACCAAGATGAGTCAAACCCTAGAATATTTAAATAATCCCATGAAAATATATCAAAAAACTCTCTCAAAATGTTTGTAAAGACTTCACATTCATTGTAAATGTGGTATGCTCCTAATTTGATCCATCTTGGGTCCTAGAGAGTCCTAGTGTTGACCTCAAAAGTGTCCTCCACCATCTTCTAAAAGTGTTGGAAAAGAGGCAAACTAGTTGGCAATGGTAAATTCCTCTAGGCAAAATGGTTTATCTAACTCTCTTAAAAAATATGAATAATAATCACCCAATGGTGGTAAAGTACATGTAAAAAATACCTCTAGGAACTCTTGTATAATATTCTCAAACGTGTGTCATTATTTAGTGCTGATTTGGATCCATAGATAATCCTTGGACTAGTGGTCTCCTTCATTTCATGTGAAGAGGGGTGAACATCCCCATATAATGGTATTTAAATTAATTTTTCACTAAGAGACTTGCCTTTTCATTGTTTTCCCTTTTATACCTCAATGTTTGATTTTCTCTTTGTTTAGGGCCAAGGAAGTTCACCCGCTCTCATGAAATAGGCAGTAGGATCCAACCTGACAGAGAAACATTTCTTGTGATATCCTAGAGGAATGTGATCTCTCAAACCCATAAATTCACATATGACATCATCATTCTCAAACTCATCCAATGGAATTTTTAACTCTTATTGGTCATAGTATATCAATTAGGGATGATAAAAGGTAAGTGGTGAAGGGAGATAAACATGATTAACAATACAAATTACATAAGGGTTAAACAAATTCATGTTATCAAGGTCATCGTAGATGCTATAATTAGACCCTACATCACTTTAGGAATTATCTTACCTATTCAATGGTTTAATAAATTGAATAAGGTATGTGGGGTCACCCTTAGGTGGTTTAAATCCAATACCATGGGTTCCTTTATACTTGGTCATAAAAATTGGCTCAATTATTCCTTGTAGATGTATCCCTAGGCCATTGCATTCAAAATCTTGATTACCCATAATTTGGTTATGAATAGGATACTTAGTATTTTGATAATAATAAGTTAGCTCATTAGTATAAATCCATGAATCATCTTTGGCTAAAGGGTCCTATTTTAGGCTAGAGGCTAGTTTAAAATAATGGGTTTGTTGAGATGATATTTCCCCTTAGCATGCCACTCCATGTGAGTAGTATTGGATTTTGGTCTTATTTTCACTTAATCTTATACCCTAGATATGGTTGTTCAAGCCTAATATATATTGAGTGAAACATTGGGATACCTCTAGGCCTGTGGGTTGCCTATAATAGATATAAAACTCTAGGTTTAAGGGCTAGCTCCATATATTTCTTTTTACTTGCTTATCACCTACATTGATTTTTTGTTTAGATGAAAAAAGATACAAGTAACATGAAAAGTAACCAATGTTAATGTGGTGATACATTATAATGATATCCACTAGACTAACATACACTTGTACTAAGAAACATGACTCACAACACTAGTCTCAACATCGTATATTTCCCTAACATAAGTATTTCAAACATAGAGGTGATATGGATTGCACTACTCAAGGTGAGTAAACATAAGGCCAAATTATGTACGCTAATGCTACCATTTACACTTGGAGATAGAAAAATACACTTGAATCCACTTCATATGACCTATTAGAGTGAAAATAACTTATGTCAAACATAGAAGAGTAAAGAGAAGGCAAGGATAGATACTTATCGCTAGACCCTTCACTATGCACCACTTCACACACTTAGATAAGAAGCTTATGAGATAAAAAATAGATTGGAAATATTTATTTCAAATTTAAATACAATATTAAAACTAGTAGGGCTTTACCATACTAGGTGTGGATTCCTTTACAAAAGCCAAAATGGCTTGCATTTACAGAACATGTGAGAAGAGAGAGAATAAACAAAGTGAAAATATCACAAAGGCAAGTGTCACACTATGATAACCAGTTACATTACATTATAATGGATTTGATAATATACCATGAAGGAATTATCAGACAAGTGGCCATCTTAATCATGACAAACTCTTCAAATTGGTGTAGAGCCTCTTCAACTAGCCTTTTTAAAACTGCCTTCATGATGAAGCATCACTTGACCACTTGAAACTGAACTAGGAAGGATTAACACATATAATATCTCATGGAGGTTATAAATAAAGATTTATAGTCATTATAAACCTCTATAACTCATAGCCTTCCTCTTGACACTTGTGTTCATTGTCTGTAGTCATTTACTAGCCCTCTTGGCCTCAATATTCACATTTTTCATCAAAGTGACTTATAGTTGCTCGAATAAATCCATGTAAGAGGTGTTAGGACACTTTTTTAGGACACATTTTCCTTCCAATCCATGATTTATACTTTAAAAGGACCCACAATCAAACTTCTCATCTTCTCACTATCTTTCTAAGACTATCTTCACCATCTGTCCAAGACTATCTTTAGTAAACTGTATATCAAAGAGTTTTCCATGATTATCTAAGGTGAGAAATGAGTTTAGTTAGTTAGATTAAGTCACTATATGCCTCCTTCAATATATTTCACTTTTCCATTATCTTATATACCTAAAAAACATCCAAAAACTTATAAAAAACCCTGTGTTAGGCTTGTCCATATAAGTGATAGTATGGACAAAGTGGATGGAAATAAGATTGAGAGATTTCTATACATGTTTAGATAATTCTCAGGGCCAAATTACCCATCCTAAATTAATCTCCAATCATATTTTCTCCATCAAGTTTGAACAAGGGTTTTAAGAGGGTTTTGAGCTATTATGGTTCTTAAAAATGGTTCATAAAAACCAAATGCTCAATATCTAAACAGATGCCAATGAGAGAAAGTGTAGGAACCCATTCAACTATTCCTATCTCCTTGAGGCACCTTGCTATTGGTCTATATAGATATGAACACTTGAAGATGGATCTCGAGCTCCTTGGTATTTTGAGTAGGTCTATCATAGAATGGAGTCAAAATGACCAACATGGCATTACTCTTTACAAATAAATGGATTTAATCAAACTTATACCTCACCTTGAAGGATTTAAACTATATTGGAAAGGTTCCATGGTCATGTGAATGAATTTAGACCCTTGTACGGCTTAGGTCTAATTTTAAGCCTAACTGTGTTTGATTACATATGACTACTTATGATTAGTTTCCAACATCTACAAGTGTTTATTCATATTTTTTCATGTCAAAATAAACATAGAAAACATATTATGATTGCCCAAGCTTTCTCATTTCACCCCCTCTTCATTCACATAATTGCCTACAAATTAGACTGTCTAGGAGTTCCCTCTATATGAGACAAAATAGATGACATCTCCCCTATTTTCCTAGCCAATATGAGGTTGTATATATATTAATTAGGTAATAAGGACATTCTAAACCAAATTTTAATTCTTTATCACCTCTAAAACTCTCTCAACAATCCAAAACCTAAGACTAGCTTCTTAATTCTAGTGACTATCTGTAGGGTTTGACAGAGTTTTGAGAAAATTTAGGATTGCAACTGTAGGTTGGTATTCCTATTCTATTTCATCTATCTAAGAATCATATATAATATATAATCATAATTATAAAAATGACCTATTTATACTCATTACATTCTATACCTTTATATACCAACTAGACCTGTGTTTCTCCATTTGCATGAGTTAGTCTATCTACCATAATAGGCTGTAGACACCTATAGATGTGGATTAGATAGAAGTTGAGAATATTCTTTAGGTGTTCATATATGAATGAATACTATGTTTCATTAGGCCAACATATACTTGGGAATGTTCATCTCATGCCTTAGAACTAAGTTCCATCATCTCATCATCAATACATTGTGGGTGTATAGTCAGACTGCATATGCTCCATTTGGGAAACCATGGGGTTCCTGTAGGTGTTCATTAGGGCCTGAGTACTATTCTTATCTCCCTTGGTTTCATATTGAAGTCACTAATACCATTCCATAGTTGTGTGAGATATTTTCATGCCTAGATACCATAGTATCACTCACCACTATAGGTCACTACAAGTTAGGTTACTTTCAGTCATTTCAACCTAATGTTTACTGAGTGTTTCAAGGAAAAACATGTATGGATCATAAACCACTCAACAACCATTCTCTCTTGATATAAAAACCAAATTATCATGTTTAAATGTAAATTATATACTTGGGTTACAAGAAATAAGGCATTTATAGTTACACACACCTCATATTCCTCATCATAAGATGGCACTGAATATGGACAAAACCCTTATTCAAAGAAGTTAAGTTGTCTCAATTGTAAATTTTCAAACTGTGGACATGTTTCTAGGTTTGTCTACCACATGATAGATTTAACACTATCTCAATGGTATTATTTATGATCTTAGACCTATTTTAAGGTCTCAAATGTGTCCAAACATCTCCTATTCAACAATCTCAAACTTTTTTTAGTGTTGGCATTAGATCACTATTGGTGACTGCCTGTAGGTATGCATGATATAAGACTATATATATAAATTTGGTTTTCATAACCAATCTTAACTACTTTAAATGAATCAATCTTATGTTTCCAACTTATAATCCTCTCACAATCTTATAACCTTCTTGCTTCATCAATGTGATGATTAGGGCTTAGTTTTACTTGATTTTAGGTGACAGTCACAAGGGAATCTGGTTGTGTGTGTATGTTTTAGACCTTTCACTTATAACCATGGATAATTGAGACTAATATTTCAAAATATAACTAATTATAATTCCATAATAATTTTAAAATAAACATTATAGCCTTGTTTTAAAGACCAATGCATGAAGCTAGCTCTATAATAGATGGAACACTACCTGTAGACCTTAGTGGTGTCTCCTACTAGCAAGATGAGAGTGATCTTGCCAAATTATTCACTTTAAAATGCACAAACTAAGTTAAAAATTTGTGAGAAGGATTATCATACTCTTAAATATAATATACACCACTTGGTTTGCTCAAACCAATCCAAATAGAAAAGGGGAAAAAAGGTGATGGGGATGTGCAGGCAGTTTTGAGAAGCCAACCTTCATAGCAATGGTTCATGAAACACAAGAAACAAAAATTGTGACTATTACCATGAACATTAATTACATAGATATTAATATCATCCACCAAATTCATTTTCTCTAACTCACCTCGTCATGTCTGTACCAAATGAAGATCGGTTAACCTTTTGACTTTGTCTAGGAGAACAATAGGAAATAAAGGTTGGTTTTACTCATTTTAAAGTTTATCAAGGCTACCTAAGCATGGAATTGAACTGAGGGGATCTCAATAGACACTCTTTAATTTATCCCACATGTCAAATCTATTAGACAAGTCGTACAATTATTTTTAACTGCCTATAACTACTTGATATTCTCTTTTTCAACATTAAACCTATAAAATTTCAAATTTTAAATGGTTTATATGACTATTCCTGACATGAGGGACATTATATATCCTCTTGAAACAATTTTCCTCTTGTATAAATCATACCACTTCATCAAATGACTCAAAATGTGACCTTCGAATGACATAGGGAAAACTATACAAATATGACAAAGCTAAAGCACATTATATGACCTCATTTAAGACCATGTGACACATTTTACACCCTAGGGGACACTATGACAAGTTTTTAATACATAGAGAGTTGACTTAATTTTACTTGTGGTCAAATTAGTCAATATTTTAGTGATTTCCTAGAGGTAACAAGTCAGCTAAACTACAGACCAATAGCCTTCTCCTATCCATTGGAATCACCTATACACTATAATTGATACTAAAATGCCTCTAAAAGAACACCAAAACACACCAAATAAAAATAAAAAAATAGACAAGACCACACACCAAGCAAACACACTTGTTTTCTCACAAAAACTTAGGGAAAACACACACAACATAATCAAAACACATCTATCCTAATATGTACAAGACTTAAAACACTTGAAGTAAAGAATAATTCACATTTAATTCAACTAGCATCAAAGATATTGCCTCTTGCATCATTGATATTCCATGAAATCAATCCATCATGCAAAGCATACTTATCAATAAACACTTTCTTGTGTAAATAGTCAAATAGCTTATCATGTTTAAATCTTCTGCTAGTTCTAAGTGTGTCACTTGGATCTATTATGAATGATCCATCTTGCCCTCCAAGAGGCTTGTTTGAGTTTTCATTTTATTTGAAATATGTCATGTCCAATTGGCACTTTTAAAACTAAAACTTAGGAGTCATCAAAGTAGCATCAACTTTACCTTCTTCTAAGAATTGAGACATTTGATGTTTAGAAACATCAAGCTTGTCTTATTTTTTCTCTAACATATTTGAGAGTGGTTCAATATTAGGCTGAGGTTGAGACTACTCTTCAAACATAACATTTTCTACCTTGGTCTCATTTGACTCCTTCATTACTGAAACCTTCTTGGTAGTGACTATACATTCATCTTCATGCTTAACAAGACATTCTCCTTCATGATTTGGATATTCATCAACAACCTTACTATCAAATTCATGTTTCTTAGGAGGGGAAGTTGACTTATTAAACTATTTTAATTCTTGAACTATGGCATGAAACTACTACCATAGATCATCTTCTTATTCATGGCAATCACCTTCAAAGACTCCTCCATCTTATGTAGGCAAAATGTCATTGTCCTCCACATTATCTTGATCTATCATGTTTTGCAAACAATAACCATCATTCATATAAATAAGTTAATTACCCTCAAAAACTTGTGGAAAAGAATTTTCAATGCTTACCTCAGATTTTCCTTCACCTTCCTCATGGATGATGTATGTGCCAATTTTAATCTACTCAATGAATGTGTATGGATTATGTCCATAAGTTTCAACACCATACCCATATAGGAAAAGGTTAGAGATACCTTCAAGTTTATATAATTATCCATCATCCATAACAAACTCTTCTTGATCATTGATGGTACAATTGAGATTAGAGATTACTTCTACATATGGCTCAATATGAAACTTAGCCAATGGTTAAGTTCTAATAGTTAAATTTTCTCCACACCTTGTCTTGAAGGCCAAAAAGGACCAATCAGGTAAGAGATAGTCTCCTATCTTTGCTATGAAATCCCTTGAAATCTAGATAGCAAAGTGAGTAGGCAAATCAACCACTACTATATCCTAAAGAATTGGGAAGATATGAAAATCATGTAAGAAAAATCTCAAACCTTTGATAAGTCCCACTAACTTAGCTGGTGTCCTATTAAGTTGTAATAATCCCTTATTGTATGTTTCATATTTCAAACCCAATTTATCTACCACATGCTTGGGCATCACTGAGGTACTTGCCCCATTATCTACAATATAAATGTGAACAAGCTTATCTTCCACAATGAGAGTAAGGTATATGGGTGGGGATTTTTAGATTTAATAGAGGTATAAAAAATATGAGTGGGAACTTTAGTGAGTGAAACATTACCATGACTTGATGGTTAAGGACTGATGTGAATTTGGGATAGATGTTCTTGAATAATTTCTTTTTGATTGGGCATGTGAATCACTTCCCAAAGAGAGAGACTAGTTTTGGAACTCTTCAGAGAATCAATAATATTCAAAGCAAGAACATTCACCTTTTCTTATATTCTTGAATTCAATGTGGTGTCTTGAGATTGAAGTAATGGATCACTTTGATCTACCCTTCCTACATTCTAATTTTGAATAGGTGTAAAAGTTGTAGGAACTATCACACTTGTACTCACACCTTGATTCCTTATAGGAGGGTTACTTGGACTTATGTAAACACCATGAATATCCCACAAATCCTTCTTTTTGGATCTGGTATTAACTGAAAATGAAGCATTCTAATTGAATACAAATGTATCTTCAACTAGAAAGTTTGCAAGGCTCACTCTTTGAGGCTGACATCCTTTATTTGATTTCATGATGTTCTCATCTTTTGCTAATAATTTAGGAGTAACTCCTCCTTGAGATACCAAGTATTTTTCCCCTCCTTAAGTTGCATCCATGTATTTTCCTTTCTATTATTCCTCTCCTTAGACCAAGTTACTATGAATCAGGACTATGGCTCTTGTGTTGGAAGTATAAGTCGGGTTATATGCATTGGGTGGCCTATTGAAGTTAGGTTATCCTTGACCTCTCCCTTGACCATATTTATAAGGTAAAAACTTTTATAATTATTGATGATAGGGACATATATTTTGGTTAACTCTAAATTTTAAATGTAGTTGTCTAATTTGAGCCTCTACGGCTTTGCACCTTGCATCTAAATCAATGACATCTTCTACCTTCTTTAGGGCAGATTTGGACATGGTATTTGCATTTAGAATTAGAGAAAAACTTAGAATAACAATAAAAATGTTGGGAAAAAGAGTCATGGAAAATTTTGGAGGTAATTTACTAGTTTGTATTAGGTCATTCTCAATTCTAATGGACAGGTCATAAAATTTAGGTAAGGTGTAACCACCCATGGACTGCAACATGATGGCTATGTTAGTTATAATAGCCCTTAGGTATGTATGGAAAATACAACTTGCAAGTGGTCTCATGTGGGGAGGCAACCTATGCCAATTTATTTAAAATATCTCATTGAATTCATGCATAGTCTCCTGAGGACCTCTTTAAATCACACCAAGATAATGAATGAGTGATGTGTGATCACTTTTATCTTCAATCATTAAGGTCAAAAATTCTCCAAAATCATCCTAAGTGGTGATACATCCTCTTGAAAATGTCTTATACTAGTCAAGGGCCCTCTCTCTCAGAGACATGGCAAGTAGTCTAATTTCAGTATTGACTTCAGTGACATTATGAAAGATGTATAAGTTATATAAGTACCTAATATGATCACTTGAGGTGACATGACCTTCCCCATTGAAAGTGGGAACACTCTTGGTATAGTTATGAGATATATCATCATATGTATTGAGGTGTATGATATTTTTAGTATTAAAGGCTAGGAAGGCATGCTGCCTAGCCATATTATCCTCAAGTTCCTCTTCACTTTCTTGATTTTATTGGCTTTTAAAGTATTCTTATTATTTAAATGTCAATATATGTTGAGGATGTTGAACTTCAATATCAAGTTCAGGTTAAAGGAGTGGGTTTATGGGATTGATACCTATAATAGTAGTTGACCTAGTAATGAACATGAAGTATGAACATAAGAAATGATAAAAAATAGTCTAAAAATATATATTAACTTGAATGTATTCACCAAATGCTAAGTAGGACACCATATGCAACTATGATGTTGTCAAGACCAGTATTCTTCTTGACAAGATGCACTTAGGATAATTGTCTCACTAGGTGTGACATAATTGTTGTCACCAAGTATTGTACTCTAGAGATGGTTTCTCAAGCCTACTATATATTGAGTGAAACATTATGATACCTCTAGGCATATGGGTTGCCTATATTAGAGGTAAAACTTTAGGTTTAAGGGCTAGCTCCTTAGATTTCTCTTTGCTTGCTTATCACCTACACTACTTGATTGATTGGATGAAAAGGGATAGAAGTAACATGAAAATTAATCTATGTTAATGAGGTAATACATCATAATGATATAAAATATAATATCATACACTTTCACTAAGAAACATGACTCACAACACTAGTCTCAACATCTTAGATTGCCCTAACATAAGTATTTCAAACATGGAGTTGATATGCATTGCACTACTCAAGGTGAGTTAACATAAGTTTAGATTATAGACACTAATGCTACCATTTACACTTGGAGATATAAAAATTCACTTTACTACACTTCATGTGACCTGTTAGAGTGAAAACTTCTTACATCAAACATGAAAGAGTAAAGAGAAGGCAAGGATAAATACTTATCACTAGACCTTTCACTATGCACCACTTCAAAAACTTAGACAAGAAGATTATGAGATAAAAAACAAATTGGAAATATTTATTTCAACGTTAAAAATAGTATTCAAACTAGTAGAGATTCACCATACTAGTTGTGTATTGCTTTACAAAAGCCAAAATGGCTTGCATTTATAGAGCATGTGAGAAGAGAGAGAAGAAAGGAAGTGGAAAGGTCATAAAGACAAGTGTAACACTATGAGAACTAGTTACATTACAAGAGAATGGAGTTGATAATATACCATGTAGTATTTCTTGGACAAGTGTCCATCTAAAGCATGACAAACTCTTTAAACTGGCATAAAGAATCTTCAACTAGCCTTCTTAAAACTGCCTTCATGATGAAGCATCACTTGACCACTTAAAACTAAAATAGGAAGGATTGAAACATATTAAATTTCTTAGGGAGGTTGTAAATAAGGTATTACAGTCATTAGACACCTCCCTAACTCATATCCTTCCTGTTGACACTTGTGTTCACTATCTGCAGTCATTTACTAGCCATCTTGGCTTCAATCTTCACATTTATCATCAAAATGACCTATATTTTCTCAAATAAATCTATGAAATAAGTTTTAAGACAATTTTTTGGAACCCCTTTGCCTTACAACCCATGATTTAGGCCTTAAAAGGACCCACAATCAAAATTCTCATATTCTCACTAGGTAGTCACTTGCCATTTTCACCATCTATCCAAGATTACCTATAGTGAACTATATAACAGAGAGTTTTCCATGCTTATCCAAGGTGATAAATGAGTTTATGGAGTTATATTAAGTCCATACAAACCTCCTTAAATATATTTCACTTGTCCATTATCTTTTGTACCTTCAGAACACCCAAAAACTTACATAAAACCCTATGTTAAGCTTATTCGTATAAGTGATAGTACAAACAAAGTGGATGAATGAATATTTAGAGAGTTATAGAAAAATTAATATAATTATCATGGAAAAATTACCCATCTTTAATGAATCTCTAATCATCTTTTCCCCATCAGGTTTGAATGAGGGTTTTATGAGGGTTTCAAGCCATTCTGGGTCTTAATAATTGTTCATAAAAACCATATGTTCAATCTCTAAAAAATGCCACTGAGACCAAGTGTATGACCCAATTCAACTATTCATATCTCCTTGAGGAACCATGTAATTTTTCTATATAGATATGAGCACTTGAAGATGGCTCTCAAGCTCCTTCTAGGCATTTTGAGTAGATCTATCATAGAATTGAGTCAAAATGACCAACTTGGTATAACTATTTGTAAACCAATGGATTTAATAAAAATTATACCTCCACTTGAAGGATATTAACTATATTGGAAATGTTCTATGCTCATATTAGTGAATTTAGACCATTTTAGGGCTTAGGTCTAGTTCTAGGCCTAATAAGCCTAACTGTGTTTGATTACCTATGACCACCTCTGAGTAGTTTCTAGCATCTACAAGTGTTTATTAATATTTTTCATGTACAAATAAAATGTAGAAAACATTATACAGTCACACAATATTTATCATTTCACCCCTCTCTTCATTCACACACTATGCCGAAAGATTAGACTTTTTGCGAGTGCCCTCTAAGACAAAATAAAGGGAATCTCCCCTATTTATCTAGCCAAGATGTGGTTATGAAGTGATTAATTAGGTAATAATGACCTTTTAAAAAAAATTTAAATGCTTGATAACCTCTAAAACTCTCTCAACACTCCAAATCCTAATCCTAGCTTCTCAATTCTAGTGACTATTTGCAGGGTTTGACATAGTTTTGAGAAACTTTAGGATTGTAACTATAAGTTGGTATTCCTATTATATTTCATATACCTAATAAACACATATAATATGGAATAATCATTCTAAAATTGACATATATATGTTCATTCCATTCTATACCTTTGTATACCAACTAGACCTGTGTTTCTCCATTTGCATGAGTTAGTCTATCTACTATAGTAGACTTTAGATACCTATAGATGTGCATTAGATAGCATTTGAGAAGCTCCTTTAGGTGTTAATATATGCATGACTAATGTGTTTCATTAGGCCATCCTACACTTGAGAATGTTCATCTCATGACTTATAACTAAGTACCATCATCTCATCATCAATACACTGTGGGTTTATAGTTAGACTATAGATGCTCCATTTGGGAAAACATGGGGTTCCTATAGGTGTTCATTAGGGCCTAAGTACTATTATTCTCTCTTTTGGTTCCATATTGAAGTCAATAAGACCCTTCCATAGCTGTGTGATCTCTTCTCATGCCTAGAGACCATAGTTTCACTTACCACTATAGGTCACTGCAAGTTGGGTTACTTTCAGTCATTTAAACATAATGTTTATTGAGTGTTTCAGGTCAAAACATGTCTGGATTAGAAACCACTAAACAACCATTATCTCTTGATCAAGAAACCAAAATTTATTATTCAAATGTGACTTATAGACTTGGATTACAATAAATAAGGCATTTAGACTTACACAAACCTTAAATTAATCATCATAAGATATCACTGAATATGGACAAAACCCTTATTCGAAGAAGTTAAGGTAAGTTATCTCAATTACAACTTTTCAAATTATGGACATGTTTCTAGGTATATCTACTACATGATAGATTTACCAATATCTCAATGGTATTATTTATGCTCTTAGACCTAGTTGAAGGTCTAAAATGAGTCCAAACATCTCATATTCAACACTCTCATACCTTTTTGGTGTTATCATCAGATCACTGTTGGTGATTGCCTGTAGGTTTGCATGATGTAAGACTGTGTATCTAGAATTGGTTTTCATAACCATTATTAACTAATTTTAATGAATTATTCTTATTTTTTTCACCTTAGAATCATCTCATATTCTTATAACCTTCTTACTTCATCAATGTGATGATCATGGCTTATTTCTATTTGGCTGTAGGTGACAAACACAAGGGAATCTGATCGTGTGTGTATGTTTCAGACCTTGCACTTATAACCATGGCTAGCCTTGTTATGAAGACCAATGCATGAATCTAGCTCTGTAATTGATAGAACACTATCTTCATACCTCAGTGGTGTCTCCTACTAGCAAGATGAGAGAAATCCTACCAAATTATTCACTTTCACACATAAAAAAAAAAACTAAAACCTTGTGAGAAGGATTATCATACTCTTAAAGATCATTTACACTACTTGGTTTTCTCAAACCAATCCAAATAGAGAAGGAAAAATGAGGTGATGGGGATGTGTAGGTAGTTTTGAGAATCCAGCCTTCTTATCAATGGTTCATGAAACACAAAAAACCAAACCTATGACTATTGCCATTAATTGGAAGTACACAAAGATTACTATCACCCACCAAAGTCATTTTATCTTACTCACCTCCTCTTGTCTATACCAAAGGAAGACTGATTGACCTTTTAACCTTGTCTAAGAGAGCGATAGGAAAGAAAGGTCAATTTTGCTCATTTATGGGTCTATCAAAGCTGCTTGATCATGGAAGTGAACTGAAGGGATCTTAATATACACTCTTGAAGTTTTCCCACATGATAAATGTGTTGTACAAGTCGTATAACTACCTTTTAACTACCTATTATTTCTTGATCTTCTCTTTTTCAATGTTAAACCTATAAAATGTTAGTATTAAAATAATTTTTCTGACTATTCCTAACATGTGGGACATTAGATATCCTCTTTAAATGCTTGTCCTATTGTATAAACCATAAGACTTCAATAAATGTCTCAAAATGTGACCTTAGAATGACATATGACAAACTATACAAAAACGACAAAGCTAAAACACATTATATGGCCTCATTTAAGACCATGGGACACATTTTACACCCTATTGGACCTTATGACAAGTTTTGAATACATAAGGGGTTGACCTTATTTGACTTTTGGTTAAATTAGTCAACAGGTCTCCCATAGGATTTTTGATTATATGGAAATTTAATAATGTGAAAAGAGTCATGAGTATTATATTCTCCTACACCTTTATAAAATATGTAAAAATGATTGGCAATATATAATGGAGGTGAAAATGTTTTTGAGGATAGGCTCTCAAGGTCAATTTAATTAGTTTCAGGTCTTGATTTAATGACTTTGGATTTATCAGCTTTTCCTCTATCAGTTTTAGGCATTAGATTTAGGCCAAAATGGTAATTGTAGATCTTATACTCTACCTCAATACGTTTTTAATACTGGTAAGGCTGGAGATCAGCTAGTATGGTCACTTCCATCCCTGAATGGGGAAATTTAATACATTTATGTAGTATGGAAGGTATGGCCCTAATTTTATGGATTTAGGGTCATCCCAAGAGAAAGTTGTATGATAACTTTAGGTCAATAATATGGTATAGAGTGTTGTGGGTCAAAGGGACAAGAACCACTAACAAGCTAATGGTTCCTTGTGATTGTCACTCTTCATTATCAAATACTTTGATAATAATGGTATCTAGTTATATATCGGTTATTGTGTATCCAAAATGCTTTAATAAATTCAAAGATAATGTTTAGGCTTGAACCATTATCTACAAAGACACCTTTAATTATATGTATAGTTATATTGACCTCGATGTACAATGGGTTATTATGTAATGGGCCCAAGGATGACATATCACTTTGGTTAAAGGTAATTCATTGGTTAGGGGACAAATGTCCTATCATGGTTTAAAATTTATCAAGCATGATGTCATCAAGTACAAGGGATCGGTTTAGGTACTAATTCAGTATGCTTTTATGAATGTTAGATGTGCAAAGCAAATCCGTGATAGATATTTTTATAGGTGTGCTTTGTAGCTATTCCATAATGTCATAATTCTTCCCTTCAGATTTAGAAATTGGCTTGTTTTTGATAGCCATAAAGGTTTCAATGGGCTCATTCATGGTATTTTGTTTTGGTCCCTTGATGGTAATATTGGCTTGTCGCGTTATGATTGTGCAATTTTGATCAAGTATTGGGCTACTATAATTAGCTCTAGAGGTAATAGGGCCTGGAATGGTAATTATTTGGTGATGTTGAGCTTGACCACTAATACAATCCAAAGAAGGGTTATCAACATAATAAGGTTGGTAGGCATTGTTTGAATTTTGATAGGCATGTTAGGTAAAGGTGTTGGTCTATTGGTATTTGGCCAGGGGTTAATGGTAGTGGTGGAAACATGACCGCACACATGTCCTATAATATTGTTATAGGTATATGCAATAGCATAATGGCCACCTTGATTGGATTGATTAGTTTGACCTTGGTTCCAACCATAATATTATTTTTATTATTGATGACAATATTATTATTGATGTTACAGTGGTATTCTTTGCCATTATTTTAATTATTGGTGTTGTTATTATTATGTTAAAGAAATAAATTATAGTAGATACCTAAGTTATAGTTAGTCATAGGGTTATGGTTATCCTATTTTATCTCTCTATTATTAATCATATTCTCAATCAGATGATTCAACTATATGCACCAGTGTATAAAATGTCCTTTGATGTGATGGTACTCATAAAAATTGTGTTCTTTATACCAATAAAAAAAGGAATTCCTTTAGGAAAGGATTTAGCACTAGCTAGATAATCATATTTAATTGAACCAACTTGTAGAACACAAGCTCAAAAAGCTCCCCAAGATCAGTGAATGTTTTGGAAATGGATGGTCTTTGCATTGGATGAGGTGTTTATAATTGGGATTGATTTTTTAGATGGTTTTGTGGAGGTCAAGGCTAAATGAATGGATGTGGTGGTTACTAAATGGGAACAACCAATGTTTTCACCATTTAAACATGGCATAATTCAATGATGCCATTACTAACAACATTCTTGTTTCAATTATAGGTCTTTGATCTCTCACTAGTATTGGCTTGAGCTAGCATTGAAGCTGGTATTTGAATAGGGTTTTGGTTATGGCTTTGGTTTTGGTTATGTTGGCCTTGACTCTGATTTTGGATCTAGTTATGATTAGAAGAAGATGAGTTGATGATCAATTTAAAAAAAATACCTTTTCAATTTGTATCTCTTTCTCAATAGTCTCTTCAAATGTGTAAACATATTATAGTTTGAGATGATAAAATATCTCACTATGTAGGCTCTGGCTAAATATTATGGCCAATTAATTATCTAAAAAATTATGGGTGAACAAGCTCATAAGTGCTCTCTACCATTGTAAATAAGCAATAAATATTTAACCATTTATCTATTTTTCTTGCCCCAAATATACAAATATAATCTTGTGTTTGAGATTGTATGAGAAATGTTGTACAAACTTCTTTGAAAGGTCATCAAAGTCTGGCACACAATTATTTGGTAGTTTAAGCAACCATTTCAAGGCTTGTCCAACTAAAATTCTTAGAAAGAGTAGAAATAAATATATGTTACTATAGGCCATTGGTTGGAAAGCAACAAATAAATCTTTTAAATGCTTTTTAAGGTCACCTTCGCCCCTATATTTATCAAATTTGGATGGCTCATAACCTGGAGGAAAAGGTATTTGAAGGTAATCCATATTGAATGGATATGAACATATCTCATCTAGTTTGAACTTCTTTATTTGCTTCCCATTTTGAATATCTTGAATTTCATCCTTCATTTATTATAGCTCTTAAGATAGGGACTTGGATGGCATGGCTTGTTGTGGTTGAAGTTGTGTGGTCAAACGCTGATTACCTTGACTGGGGTATGAAGGAATGGCACACTAGGGAATGTTTATCTTATTGGTTAGATTACCAAAAATACATAGCTATGCATTACTATTTTACTATTGATATAAAATATGTTGTTATTGGAAAACATTCTAGTTAGGGTTGGCAACATGACTTTGGTTGGTAAATTACAACTATGGTAAAGGTATTTGGCTAGGTGGAATATACTAATATTAATGTGTTTGGGTGGGAACCTATTGTCTAATTGTCAAACCCTACTATATTAAGGGTACCTACTACTAGATAAAACCCTACTATTGAGGGTTTTGAAATTTAGATCCCTATTGTATATGCAGAACCCATTGGGAAAAGGTAATTTTTACCTAGAAACTAGTACCTACTATACATTATAACTTTTTTGTTTGTTAAATGCCTATTGTTGATTGGGCACTTATTGAGGGTTTGGTATCTATTATTGACCAAATGGAACTCTTTTTTGACCAATAGAAACACATTTTGGATTAAGCAATGATTACGATTTTTATTGTATATTGGTTTGTGCTTGTGTTGGTATAAAATTAATCACCACTTGTTGGGGTGTAGTGTTCTACACTTGTTGAGGTGGTATGTTGGTATATTATTTTTGGCTATTTTCCTCATGTTGTGTACTTGATAAAGAAGCTGGTTGAGGAGTGGAAGTTTCTTATTGTGTTTGGGAACCTGGCATAACTACCCCCTATTATTTAAAACCACTTGAGGTATTGTTTAGAGGGATATGTTGTGTGTTACTCTTTGGTACATTAGACCCACTTTGGTTTAAATTAGAATGTACTTGTGTGTTATCTACTACATTTTACCTGAGGTATTTTGTATGAGTTTTAGTTTATTCTATCATAATTAGGACATTGTACATGTCACCTACCAGTGTGATTTGGCTAAAGGGGTCTATGTTCTGATTTACATAGCCTGAAGAATCAATTTGTGGCCTTGTTAAAAGATCTAGCTATATAAATGGCATGTTTGAAATAATCATGGCATTGAAGTTCTAAGATAGGTTAAGGTAATTTTAGTACACTTTTTATACCTATTCTAATTGATCATCTATGGGAGCTTTACATTTCTCAAGTGCACCTTGGCTCTGTTGAGGTACTAAAGCTTAATAGTAACTAGTTCATGCATGTTTAAATTATTGATTATGAGGCACATTACTAGGTGTTCTAATCAAAGTAGATAGACTTCCATGTGGGAATTATAGTGGGAATTTAGCTCCTATTTCTACTACCCTAACTAGAATTTCATTTTTGTTTTATAGAAAATAACAATCAAACAAGTATGGAGCATAAATTATCAACATTGTTACATAGTAGGGCTATAGTTATTGGAGTTTTTTGATAATAGGTATCCCTTTAGTAAGGTATTGAGCTGTTTGTTCTTGATCTTGGCCTGGATAGGAAGGCACACGAACCAAGTACTACACTTGTGGGTCTTGGGCTTGTTATACATATGGAATGTTATAATAGGGATGTAGTATAATAGGGATGTAGATCCTTCTCATATGTTATATCATCACCATATAGTTTTTGAAATAACATGTCACTAGTAACAAAGTTTTCATAATCCATATTGTACATGGTCCCACTATAGGTATAGTGAGGCATGTTGGATATATGACTAGGTCTCTTAAAAAACAAGGTCTAAATTGAGGTCTAAGGAAAACAACATTTGGATTTGTAAAAGAGGTCTAAAGGATTAAATGTTTAATCTAGGTCTAAGGCAAGGTAGAAAAAAAACATGAAATTGGTCTAACAAAGGTACTAATTTTCCTAAAGGTAGTTATAATCAATGGCAAAGGTATGTATAAAAGGTAGAATAATCACGATCTAAGTCTAATAAAAAAATGACAAGGTGCTAGGTCTTTGGTCACACATCACAAAGCTAGACTTCTAAACTAGGTTTGATAGGCTAATGATTTTCCTAAAGGTGGTCATAATCATTAACATGAAAAATAATATTAGGTATTATATCAATAGTCATGAGCTAGACTTGGAAAAAAAGGTTGGTCTAAACAAGAACCTAAAAATAATCTAAATATAAGGCAATTAGTTTGGATAAACTTAGTAAACGGCTAAGGAAATAATCTAATTCTAAATTAATTAGCTTGGAAAAGTACTCAACAATTTTTATAATGAACATTAAAACTCACTCATGGAGTTAATCTTAATTGGGAGTTAGTTAATTAGTTATTATGTGTCAAATATTTGTACACCTATTTTGTGCATGAAAATATTCCATATCAACTAATATTTGTTTCACACAACAAATTATTCATTGTGTATAACAACCTATTTTGCCTATTTAATAGTTACTACTATTACTTCTCTTAGACTATAAGGTGGAGAGAGAAATCCTATATATTGTGTATTATTCCTTGAGAAAATAATGGAGACCAACTTGTGCATAATTCTTGTCTATGTGCATAATGTCTAAGATGTGTTTATGTGGTAATGATTATGCAGGAGAGATCTAGGATACATGAGAAGCATTCTCTTTTTTGAAATGGTATCATAGTAGCCTTCTATAACCATTACTCAACCTAGTTTCACAGGGTTGATTGGTTTTTGATGCTTGGTCACCTAAATTGATCTCTATTGCTAAATAGTTTCTGATATTTGCTACACTTGTACCACATCTTCTTACTTCTCATGATACAGATTTGATTAATGGTGGTCACTTGGATGAGGTACCTTCACCTTTTCCACCTACTAATGCACATTATAATACAATGGTTGTTGCTCCTATTTTTTATTTTGGTATGACTATTTACAGTGCCCTACCAAGCCTTAAGTAACCCATTAATCCTATGGTCTCTTTCTTAGCACTTCAATAAGAAAACATGAAACTCATGATTCAAAATTCTCTTCTATGCTCCCTGATTCATGGAAAGGATGCCCTCATATATTATTTGTATAATAAACTTATTGGAATAAAACATAAGTCTAATACCCCATCATGTACTAAATCTGGTATGCATTCACTTGATGCACTTTTATAATGTGATCTACCATATTCTAAGCATCCCATTGTTCATGTGGGTCCTATTATTTCAAATGATACTTTTGTGGCTACTATTGTTGCACACTATGCACATCCTACTCTAGTACCACATGCATATATGCATGTTTATTTTGAGTAGAATACCATTAGATTTATCTCCTACATGCTTTGTTCTATGGGTCACACTACCAAACTTGTAGGCATTAGGAAGAATTTACAAGGTATTACTCTCCCTATTCAACTTGTTATGTGGATTGTTCAGCATGGCATTGGTTATGATGCATGTGCTTCATCTTCATTGGGATATGTTGATAGATATCCATATTTTATTTGTTCCACTCTTCATGAGGATTATAAGATACATATGGTCTCTTTTTCACATTCACTTGGACTTGAAAAACCTGAGACTACATTGGTTAGACATGATCTACTTGACACTTCTTTGGATGTTACCTCACATTATTATATCATGAAATTTACACACATACATATGTAAACATATTCATCCACCATTCATGTTAATTTGGGGTATATTTTTTATTGTTCTTTGTGGTAGTAATAGCATTTTTTGAGAGGACTCTATAGGTGAGGTTCCTCTACCACTCAACTTCTTCGACCGTACCATTGCTCCTAAATTTTTATGCTCCTTATATATTTGATCTCTTTGTTAGGTAGATGTGTTTTTTTTTGATCCTACATCTCTCATTTCATAGATGTCATCTACTACTAAATGCATTGTGTACTTTATTGCATCACTTGATGATATTGTTGTTGTATGAGACATTTAATTATGGTCACACTGAGAGTCATGGAGTTTTTTTCTTCATGTTTGTATGCTCCATGTCGAGCACTTTAATCTTTAGTTTTTGACTATCCCATCACCAACAAGGACATATTTTTGAGATATTTGTATATGTATCTTTGATGTTGATGATCTACTTTAGATTTTTTGTGGATTTTGATCTCCCTCTGAAGAGTAACTAGTCTGGTGTAGACCAGTGTCAGTATTTTAGTAGGTTTATCCCACTCATACATATATGTTTTTTAAGTCACTACAACCACTTAACATTATGGGGGGTGTGTACATACTAATTTAGGTGTTATGTTCATTGTTATTCCTTGTCATACCACATTTTATTTTGGAGGTAGTTGATTGAGTGCATATTTTATTTTATGGGATTCATTCCATAGAGTGCACCTACTACATGTTTGTGTTGATATTTTGAGTTGTGATTCTTGGGATGCCTTGCATCATATGTTATATTATTTACTCTCACTATGGTTCTACTAGATTTTGGGTACCTTACAATGATACCTTTCATCTATGGTAACTCTTTTTCCCTAGTTTGTGATCGATGTTTTTTTATAGAGTGAGCCTCGTATAGAGTACCAGTTCCTATTTGACTTAGTATTTAGAGTGACTCAACATCCATGTATTTAGATAAGATGGATTGGTTACCATAGGGATAATTTGTATTTTATTATTATTTATACATGGGTACCTGATCAAGCCTTATTGCCAGGACCCATTTAGGCTCTTTACTTTCTCTTTTCTTAATCCCTATTTTTCACTTAAGAAAGGGTGTTAGAGTGAGTGTTAAAACTCACTCATGGAGTTAATATTAGTTTGGATTTAGTTAATTAGATATTATGTGTTGAATGTTTATACACTTATTTTGTGTGTGAAAATATTCCATATCAACTAATATTTGTTTCACATAAAAAATTATTTGTCGTGCATAACAACTTATTATGCCTATTTAATAGGCATTCCTATTACTTATCCTAGATTGTAATGTGGAGAGAGAAAGCCTATAGATTGTGTATTATTTATTGAGAAAATAATGGAGATTGAATTATGTATAATTTTTTTTGGCATATTCTTGTCATTGATGTTAATCTGATGTCATTAATGTCAAAGTGTGTTGTCATTAATGTCTAGATGTATCTGGTGAAGATGCATGGTGAGTGGCCTTTGACATATGAGCTTGTGAGCATGATGTGACAAGGTTATTATGAATGCATGATTTATTATTACAATATAGTAAGTGTTTTTTCTATGAGAGAGATTTTAATCATGATGAATCAGGTTGATGTTAAATAGTTTTTTTAAGACTAGGGTCTAACTGAGCAAGGCCAATTGGCAGTGTGTGTTGTGATAAGATTATGAGAATTGAAGGAATGTAGTGATTTACATGAGAGAGAAAGGTACATTTCAAATTTTTTCATATCTAATTGGTTGATTTTATGTTAAGGTCATGATGAGGAAAGAATAGGTCTAGGCATCAAAGTATCTTGTATAACCTTGTCTAGACCTTATGAGAAGGTATGTGCATAGTGAAGCTTGGTGAAGTGAATGAGAAAAATATTGTGAGAGGTTTTTTGGAATTGATTGATAATATATTTAAATAATAGTTACATTAAAAAGTGTTTCAAGGTCAATGATCAAGTTTCAAATTCTTGAGAAGCCTAGTCATAACAAGCATAGTCATATCATGAGCATGTGCATGGTGAGCATCAAGATGAATGTGTAGAGGTATGAAATTGTATAAGGAGCATGAAATACATGTGATAAATTTGTAGAGGTATCAAGGAGAGTATCAAGGTGAGCCTATAGGGGTAGGACCTATAGATCTAGTCTGTAACAAGACATTTTTTAGACCTTATTGGGCCTAATGAGGCATCATGATCTATTGCCAAGGCCTATAAAGGATGTAAAGTGATGTTTTATCATGAGATACGTTTCTTGAGAATGTATATGAGGTGTTGAGAAATTGGATAATGGTTATAAGGTCAATTTCAAGGACTAATATGGTTTGCAGGTCAAGGTCTAGAGAGCAAAGAGAGAGATGGTGGCGAAATAAGGTATGAGATTCATATTTCAAGATAAGAATGAGCATGTGAGAAATTTTAGTCATGTGATATATTTTTATAGGTGTTTTTACCAAGTTTGAGATCAAATTTTGAATTTTTAGGCTTGAAAAAGTGTTTTAAGGTTTATCAAGTACATAGGATGAAGAGTTGTCTACCTGAGAAAATTTTTTAAGTGTTCATTGGCATGTGTAACATCTGCATGGGAACCTAATATATTTATGGTATATGGGTAAGGGTCCTAGATCAAAATTTTAGGCATTAGTTTTTAGAATTAAGGTCTGAGCTTTATGAATGATCATTAAGAGTGAAAACATGTTTAAACCCCCTAGAACCGTAATAAGTGTTAGGATCTTACAACACAATTGATTACTTTTGTGTAAGCAACTAAACACTGAATTAAACTAGAATTAATAAGTACCTAGAAATCAAAAACAACAAATAATAGGAGATACAAGAAATTAAAAAAACTTGTATTAAACTCTTTCAGAAGGAAATACAATGAAGAAATCTCTCTTTCTTCCACACCTCTCAGATGTACAGATCTATTTCCCTCAAGAGTTCTCTCTCTCACAATTACAACCAATTCAATCCTTGAATTGTCTACCCTTTTTCTCATGTCTAATATTAGGTTGTGGAGCTAAAATCTTCACTAATGCAAACAAGGAAGGAGGTTGCTGAGGTTGTTGAGTTGCAGAATAAGTTGCAGGGCAACCAACGTCGGTCTGATCAACTGACATCGGTCATATTACAGTGCAAAAGCAATCGACATTAGTTATGAGTTGGCCGACATTGGTCAGGAAGGAGCCGACGTCGGCAACCTATGTGTGCATGCAGTTTGCATGCGGGTTTCAGACTGGTCTATTTTTGGATAGGCAATTTGCATGTAAAGACTATTTTTGGTCTTGAGTTGTGAGTCTAATTATTGTAATTAAGAAAGTCTAATTATTATATGCATGAGATCTATATAATAGACTCATGGGCTGTATTGTAAAACATGTGCTAGAAAGCCATTGTGATTGAAGAGAGAGCAAGAGTAACTCCTCCTAGTTCCAAAGGGGTGCTGAGTGTGTATGATCAGGGAGAGTTGTAGGTTGTGCAAGTTCTACTAGGAGATCCACCGGGGTACTGGTTGAAGAGTCATGAGGACTTGGTGAGGTAAGGACAAGGGTTCTTCAGGGTGTAGAGATATCTACATGGTAAGTAACGTCTGTTGACTTGCAGGTGGCAGCAAGAGAAGGGAAGATCTACTTGGAGTATGGTTGTGTACTTGGTGTACTGGCAGCGTTGTTACTGACTAGTAGAGGTGAACAACAACTCTGTGTTGGAGTTGATTGTTGTGACCGTAATTGAGAGAGTGAACTGTTGAAGGAGAATTACTGGTGAACCCTAGAAGTGTGGGAGCTCTAGAGGTGTGGGAAGAAGAAGTGTGGCATCTTCTTTATTGTATTTTCTTCTGAATGAGTATTTAATATAAGATTGTGTATTGTCTCTCATATCTTGTGTTTTTTCATATTTCTAGTTACTTATTCATTCTGGTTAAATTCTATGTTTAGTTGCTAATACAAAGGTAATCAAGTGTGCCCTTAGTGGGTAGTAGGATCCTGACATCTACAAGCTATGAAGATCTAACCCTATTATATAATACTAGGATTCATGAGCTATGCATTCTCCACCGTTAGATACACCTCTTAATCAAAGGTTCAAATCTATCCTACCAAAAATAGAAACATGGACTCAATACTTACAGTTACTCTTTTCATGCAAACAATCTATTCTTCCTTGAAAATAGACTTTTGGAACGCATAGGTGACCGACGTTGGTCCCTGTCTGTCTACATATAACCGACATCGACTGATCTATAACCGACGTCGACAGCTTCTGGTTGACTCCTAACTGATGTCAGTGACTGTGTGACTCCAACAACCTTGACATTTTCTCATCTGGTAAAGCTTTTAGCTCCATAACTCAACAATCTCCCACTTGGAGATAAACATGTTTGAACCCCCTTAGAACCCTAATAAGGACCTGATGTTGAATATATTGATAAAAAGTGTATATAATGGATTTTTATGATTATGTAAGCTATTTTATATTGTATTTAACTCTCTAAATTACCTCCATGTAGTGGTGGTTAGAGAGATGAGAGAGAAAATGTTGAGTTATAGGCGTGTTTCTAAAGAAGTTATTGTAGAAGTCAAAAGTTACGTTATAAAAAGTTGATAAATGGATGAAATAAGAAGTTATATAATCATGGTTTATGTACATGAAGGTTTATGGTAAGGTTAAAATATTTAATATTTCAAATTTGGTGATCCAAGTTAACTAGTCACTAACAGGCCTAATGGTGTAAACAGTGAAAAACCCAAACAACAGTGATAAGATGATTAGGAATGTGTTTTCATGATATAATGATGAAACCAAGTGAATGGATATGTTTTTATGGAATGTTATTTTATATTAATTCTTGGTATAAATCTTGGAATTTAGGTACAGTGGTGAAAAGTTGAATCCAAATTGGATTATCTGGTTCTAGTGTGACTGTGAGGAGAGAGGTCAAAAGATTAGTTTATAAGATCAATATTTGACATTAGAAAATATTGATTTTGTATTTTAATATGGTATATAAATTTCATATAATCATGATAATGTATTATAAGTCTTTTAAAGTCCTCATACAAGTGTTGAAGGTCAATGGTTCATGATTGTGTTTTTGACAGTCTTCGCAGTTATGTGTAAGCAAGTTGAAAGTGATGAAAAGTTAGATTTGAGTGTAAGATTGATTCAAAAAAGTACATGGATTTTATATTAATGAATTTTAAGTCATGATAATTATTGATATAAGTTTTGGAGGTTATTATAAGTGAATAAAATGAGTTCACAAAATGGCTTGACTATTCAGGATTGGACTATGAGATTATAAGTGTAATAATTAGTCTGCAAGACAAATATTTGACATTAGACCTTATGATTATTATATTTGAGAGTGATATAGAGATTTAAAATTATATTTTTAAATTTTTATTTGTTATTATGATTTTTATTTTATGTATTTAATATCAAGTTGTTCATGACTGGGTTTTGGAGTGTTCTAGCAGTTCTGAGAAAGCAAGTTACATGAGTGTTTTTGAGGCTGTATGCCCTAAATTGAATATTATAGTGAACTTGGTGAAGTTTTAAAGGTATTTTAGGTTATATTTATATGATTTATTTTCATATTTGTGTGATTATATAATGTTTTAGATTTAGTTGTTCAATACATACCTTTCTATGTGTGTGAAGGCCTAATGTAAACAGTGCTAATGGTGTGCTTCAAGTGGTGGTTGGAACTATAAAGTGTCATGTACCTAATATGAAATAAAAGGGGGTATATTTTAGAGGTATATGAAGTATTACTACTGTGTATGGAATATTAAATTGTTCTAGGGAGATCAAAGGACAATGTGTCCTAAAGAAGGCCTAATGGAATTAGGTCTCCATGAGGCCTGAAAGAAGGGTTTGGTCTATTTGAGTTATAGAAAAAATAACACAATGATTGATTAATTTTTTTAGAATGTAATAATTTTTTTTTGGTAAATATAAGTGGTAAAGTGTGTATGTCTGACTAAGAGGTGTATGAGTAAGAGACTAGTATAAGAACAAGGATAATTAGGCCTATTTATATGAGATGATGGTATGGATGCATGAGAGAATGAAATAAAAGATTATTTAGAGGAGGTATTATATAAAATAATAAGATATTATAGGTACTAACATGAATATCTAATAGGATATCTAAGGATGAATATCAAGCTCATTTGACTTAATCAGTCTTGAAGAGACCTAGTTGAGCGAAGGAGCCTAAAAGGCAATTTGAGAGAGATAGAAGAATTGAATAATGTGATAATCATATGTTATATGATAAATAAGTTATAATAAAGGTGATAAATATAATCAGGAGTCTAATTTTATTCTAAGTCATCTAGGGGGTTGGTGCCTCCTTGCAAGTGGGTGCTTGCTAAATCCTAATTGAGTTGGTGTTTAGCTAGTTGGGGTTGGTGATCCATGTAAAGTTGGTGATTAGCTAAAATTGATATTTTGTCTTATCAGAATGTAGTCCATTTTTAGGGATTAGTGGGTTTTCTTCCCCTTGAGGTTTTCCCACATATAAGTTTTGTTATCTTATGTTCTTATGTTTCATGTGTATGTGGATGATTAGTCATTATTTGATCTACATGATTGAAGGAATGCTCACGAATAATTAAGTGGAATTTTAGTTAAGGTTTTAAATAATAATTCACACCCATATATATCATTATTCTTTTGATAATTGGTATCAAACTATGTTCTTTGAGATATACCTAATAGACTAAAGGTAATCCTAAGAAGAATAAACATGGATTGTGATGATGAAAATGTTTATCATGAGAGAAATGAAGGTCTCTTCATAGAAATAGATTATGGATGTTGTTTGAAGGGAAAGAATACTTCAAGCTTAGAAAATAAGTGGAATCCTTGAAGGTAGAGTTAGAGTAGGCATCAATCAAGTTGAAGACCTATCATAAATATGAAAACCATTAGATGAATAAGGATGATAAAGTGAGTCATGATCAACTCATAAAGAAAGGTGGGATGTTTTATTCTATTGAGCATAAGTCAGATTTTAAATGATTTCAAGATTATTATTTTTTAGCTCAAAAGGATGATGAACAAGCTAAGTCAAAGGTCAAGCCTAAGTTGATAGTCAATCCTAGAAGGACATTGAAGAATGTTCAGTCTTGTGAGAGTATGGAGATCTATGAATATCTTGAATTTATGTTGTTCTGGTACCCTATGGTAGGAGTGACTCCATTAGGATTCATGGAGACACTCATCAGTAAGTGGAAGCATGGTGGATGCTTATTGAGCTTTGATAGGTGTTGTATTCTGGGAAGATATTAAGACATGTTAAAGATTATTGAGTCTAAGCTGGAGGTGTGGTATTTTGGCATGTTGAGAGGTAAGTTTTTGGTATTTAGTTATAATTGAGCTTGATCTATGTTGAGATTTGGTATTTATACCAATGTGCTTGCTCTGTGTTGAAGATGGTATGTGTGTATTGTTGATTCATATGGTGAGCAAGTTGTGAAGGCAAAGGGGGATCATGGTTATGTAGTTATATATGATCTTTCTTTATTGAGTTGTTACACTAATTGATATATGTTTGGTATAAGGGGGAGATTGATTTCTACGATGTTTCATGATTATATTTGCTTAGATAGTTATGAGAAGAGAGTTGAGTGTTTTATGTACATCAAGATGACCTTAAGGTCATAAAAGACCAAGGCATATGTTGTAAAGTCTTAGTTTACATATAATGAAGAAGACAAGTTGTGATCTAGGAATTTGACTCAAGAGAGGATGGTTAGTATGGTGTTAGTTCCAAAATGAAAACAAAATGAATGAAACACACTAACTAGCATAACATCTCTAGGCCTAGACACTAGGCTTGATTATTTAAAAAACATGAATAAAACACATGACTAAAATGCAAAAAAAACCTTCTTTTACCTCCCTTGGATGCTGCAAAATTCCTTTTATAGTGGCTTTATCATCTTGTGCTCATGAAGTCCTTGGCAATGGAAGCTTGTCTATCTATATCTCTCCTTCACACCTTTGGCTTGTGGCTTGTCTTAGATTGGAATCAATTTGGCATGGTAACACTAATTATAATGGATTTATGAATCATTTTTGCATTATAAATTTGCATTATCAAGACTTAGAAATGATGTGGTAAGGCCTCTTATTTATAGATTTTTGAGATTGATCAAAATTAACCTAAACTATCCATCTCAAGATTGAGATGTGTAGTTGAGGATTAATTCAATTTTTGGAATTAAGTTTATAATTATCCTCATCATGACATTTGAAGAAGGAGAAATTAAGAGGAATGGAGGGCATCATGGAAGGCATTGAGTGCATGAATCCTGATATTTGTGGCATTTATGGCCTAGGGATGTCTTCCCAAGAAATGAGGTCACTTGCTGATGCAGATACTTAACATTCATTTCCAAAAATAAGTATTCAATAATTTTCCATGGAAATATTGATTATGCACTAATTTGGTTTAATTAGCTCTTAAGCATGTTTAAGCACTTTGTGCACAAATTACTCAAATTGATTAGAATGCCTTGTTATTGGTCCAAAGTTTGACTGGATTGAAATTAGAAGTCAATGTTTAGGATGTTACCAATAACAAATAGCAAAGGCACGTGTCTTGTGTAAGAGATTTGATAGGAAAGATGAATTTAGAGCACCTAGGTGCAACATTAACATTTTGAATCAAAATGATCTGATCAAAGTTAGCTGGCACATAAAGTGCATTGCCCCATTTAGGGATACCCTGGCCAAAATTGGCACTATAATATGTCATTTTCAAATCATTTAGCATGTTTTAGTATTTTTAGGCTAAATTGTGCATTTTGGGTGGAAATTGGTCAAAATCCTAATTGGGGGTTATCGATGGCCAAATTTAGGTGTCCACAATTTTCCCCTATTTGGGAAGGCATTGAAAGTTATAAACATAGTAAAGTATTCTCAAAGAATGAAAAAGTCTTGTATGCCTACAACTGTAATGATGATAAACTAACTATATAATGCCCCCTTGGGGGAACGATTGGCATAAGTAGGTTGATAAATGGTCCCTCGATAAGAAGCAAAATGAGGGGACCAAATAAAGGAAAGATGATGGGGTGAAAACACAATGATATTGAAAAATTAGTTAAAGTCATTGAGAATGCAAGTGGGATGGTGTATAATGTTTTCCCCAAAGGTGGTTATAAACATTGTACCTTGATAATGTCAACATGGTATGATAATACAATGATTTATGCAAAGGTGGTTATAATCATGGAGAAGATGGAGCTACCTCAGTTAGGATAGAAAAAAAAAAGATAATAACATGCCCCTGTATGGGTAGAAAAAGGGAAGTGGTGACAACACAATGATTTACCCAAAGGTGGTTATAATCATTGAGAAATGTAGGTTAGATAGTGTGCAATGATTTTCCCATAATCGGTTATAATCATTGGACCTTGATTATGGAAAACATGATAAACTTGGTCAAGGATGATGATAACTTGACATAGAGGGTAATGATGAATTAGAACAACCTACTAGTAGGGAGATACTCATCTGAACTAATAAAGTTTGAAATTCTTTCATAGTTTAATTACTCTATTTGGGATATGATTAAGATGGAATCAGGATGTCAGTGTTGAGGAGATACCCTCATTGTTGAATAGACTTCTTGAATATGATGTTTGTTGTAACATGTGTCAATAGGCATCATGGTATAACATCATGAGTACTTGGCTGAAATATGCATAAGGACTGACTCCCATAATCCAATACTCAATAAAAAACAATGCACCCATGATATAAACCATGATGACAATGTAAACATATGAATATGGATGGATTCAAGTGTAAGTGTGGGAAAATAATCACCCAATGAACACACATAAAATGAATCAAGGAAATAGTGCTGAAAGTAAACAAATAAATAAAACAAGCAAAAATAAATAAACAAACAATGCAATAGAAACCATATGAACATTGCCCCTAGAAAATAAGTGATAACTGAATAAACAAAAAAAATAGGGGAATAGAAGAAAAGGAAGGGGGTGGCCAAGTTGTATCCATATGTACTAGGCAAGTGGATGCTACCTACATAGTTCCATGGATGTAATATCCAATAAAAAACTTCAGGCCAAATGTAGTTCTCCTAGGGGATGGGAAGAATGTGATAATTGATGAAAACAAATAGAATGGATGTGATAGAAGAAGAGGAATGGTCTTGAAAAATGGCAAGTGTGTGAGAATAAAGGACAAAAAGATGGGGAAACTAAGTGACAAGTGATTTTATTATAACATAGTAAGGGTTCTTAGAATCCTTAAGGTAAAGAAGTGGTCAATGTTTTTGTTCTTTTCTAATGATTTTTCAAATGTTTTTGGAATTGTTTTGGAGTGTCTCAACTCAATCAAAAATGATGAGACACTAAATTTTTCAAGCTCATAAAATGGTGAGAGTGTTTAAACTAAGGTTGCTCATAAAATGGTGAGAGTGTGGCTTAGGTTGCTCACAAGATGATGAGATCATGGCTTAGGTTTCTCAAAAAATAATGAGAGTGTGGCTTAGGGTGACTGAGATGAACTCAAAAAGTATCGAACATTACCTACATAGTCCTAAAGTAAGACCTTAAGTCACTATAGTTCTACCCTTATAGTGGATAAATTTGACTAGTGTAGCAGTTAATTCAAAGAAAATAGGCATAATTGGTAAAAAGGCATAGTATGACATAGGAAGTGGCAAGTTGGTATGTCAAGGCTTAATGTTTCCCCTAGTTTTCCCATAGGTAGTTATAAATAGGACACAATGGCATAGATCAATGGTTCTAATTTTTTGAAAGGTGGTTAAAATTAGTAGCAAGGCTGGTGATAAGAAAGGAATAACAAATGAAGGATGTAACTACCAAAACTTCTATCACACTATTCCAAAATACGATCTTTGTCTAAAGTATTTAAACCAACTGATGAAATTGATTAGATACCTTGATGCTAAAAATGTGTAATGAATAGAAAAAACAAGGTCAAATAGTCTAGGATTTAGAACACACTGGGTTAATAGATCGAAAGCAGAAAGTGGATACGATGAAGAGGATAGATAAGGATGATATTTATATAAAGAAAAATAGTGATAAAATGGCATAACTAAAATGGTCGTGACAGACAATATATCTTAGCATTCAAGCATATTACCACTTGAGATGAATAATATTCATTAGCTTAGGAAGTTCATCTCTATCTGATGTGGCAATCTTGTATGCTCCTAATCCATAATCTATAGTAATGATGAAAGGCCCTATCTAGTTTGGTTTGAATTTCCATTTATGCTTCTTCTTATCCATGGTATTCTTTAAGAATAAGATCACCAAGTTTAAATGTTTGATACTTAACATGTTGATTATAGTTGCCTTTGAGTTGGTTCTAATATGCTTGAAAATTATTGAGCATGGTTGTGCATTTCTCATAAAGTAGGTCTAGCTCTTGCAGGCAAGCTACTCGATAGTCATGATCATCTAGGACATGCTTAAAAGAGATGCACAATGAAGGCAATTCAACCTTAATGGGAAGGATGGATTTAGTACCATAAAAAAGTGAGTATGGAGTGGATCTTATGGGGGTACGATGATTGGTATGGTATGCTCAAAGGGCAAGAAATATCTGGAGGTGCAAATCATGATCGACATCATTGACAATATTTTTGAGAATATTGACAATGGTTTTGTTGGATGCCTCAGCTTGGCCATTACCTTGAGGGTAATATGCTATAGAAAAATGTTGTATGATGTTATATTTAGTACATAGCTAATCTACATCCTTGTTCTTGAATGATCCTCCATTATTAAATATAATGTCAGAGGGGATACCATAGTGGCAAATGAGATGGTTGAAGATGAATTTGGAAATTTGCTTTCCAGTCACATAAGTGAGCGGTATAGTTTTATACCACTTAGTGAAATATTTAGTGGTGATAAGGATATGTTTATGGACATTAGATGAAGTGGGGTTGATCTTCCCAATGAGGTCAAGTCCCCATGTAGAAAATGGCCATGGTGTTAACATCAATTTTAGAGTTTTTGCTAGGGCATGAATCAGATTAGCATGTTGTTGACATTTGTCACACTTTTTTACATATGCAATGGCATCTACATCCATCATGGGCTAATAATAACTATTATGCAAGAGATTTTTGGATAAGACTACCCTATTAGAATGAGATCCACAAACTCCTTTGTGAACTTCTCTTAACACTAGTGTAGACTCTATCAAAGTTAAATAATGAAGCAGAGTTCCATCAAAAATATGATGGTAAAGGGTGGATCTAAGTAGAGTATAATGAGTATAATGATGAATGAAGGCTTTAGTTTGTTTTTGAGATAGGTTAGGTTGTAGAGCTTGGTAATTAAGGTAGTTGTAAAGGTCTGAGTACTAGATAGAATTAGGACCAACAATATCACAAATCATTACAATGGTTGAAGGTTTATGAGCTGGTGCTGACAAATTATCAATGAGGAAATGATACTCTCTAGATTTATCTATTCATAAAATTAGAGAGCCAATAGTAGCCATGGCATCTGTAGTTCTGTGATTAGCCCTTGGTATGTGCTCAAATTGAATGTTGGCAATTTGTTGCTTAAGAGTGTCAACCATGGCTTTATATGGAACCAATTTATCATATTTGATCTAAAAATAATCTATGACCTGATTTATGATTAACTGAGAATCACCATAAACATAGAAATTAGATATGTTCCAATGCACTACCTATCAAAGTCTTGTAATAAGTGCTTCATACTCAGCCATGTTGTTTGTATAAGAAAAGCTGATTCAAAATGATTTAGGGATTAAATCTCCCTTGTGATATAATAAAAAATAGGGCTGCCCCTGATCCATGTGTAGTATATGAACCATAAAAATACATATTCTAGGGCTGCTCCTTAATGGGTGTTTCAATGATATTCATTATGGATTCATCATAAAATTGAAATATGAGTGGTTGTGTGTTTGTGAGAGGTGCTTCTACAAGTTGATCTGTAAGAACTTGTGATTTTATTTCCTTTTGATTGACATACTCTATATCAAACTCACTAAGAATCATGATCTATTTAGCCATTCTACCTTGAAAATCTATTTTAGATAGTAGATACTTGAGTGGATCTACTTTTGAAATGACCATGGCCTTATTATTCAACATGTAATGACGTAGTTTCTGAGCTATGAAGACCATGGCCAGACAAGATTTTTCAATAGGTACATAGTTATGTTCATATGTAACCAAGGTACAACTTAGGTAGTATATAGCATGATCTTTTTCATTGTCATCATGTTGAGCCAAGAGTGCCCCCAGAGCATGGTTGGTAGCTGATAGTTATAACAAAAATGGCTTTCCCATCATAAGAGGTAATAAAACAAGTGGATTAATAAGATAGTCTTTGAGTTATTAAAAAGTTGTTTAGTAGTGATCATCCTAGTGAAATGTAACTCCCTTATTCAAAAAATGTGTACATATATGCCACTTGTCTACTAACTAAGAGATGAAGCATTAGATTGATTGGATCTTACCCTAAAAACTATGAAGTTTTTTTAAATTGGTTGGTGGTAACATCTCGATTATAGCATGGAATTTAGCCAGATTGACTTCAATAAATCTACAAGATATGATAAAGCTAAGTAATTTTCCTAAAGTTACACCAAACACACATTTCTTTGGATTGATTCTGAATTTGTACTCCTATAATATTTCAAATATCTTATGCAACACTACTAGATGGCCAACCCTAGCTTTGGATTTTCCTAATATGTCATTGACATTATCTTCAACAAGATTATCCATCATATCATGGAATATGATAATCATGGCCCTTTGATATGTAGCTCCAACATTATTAAGGCCAAATGGCATTACCTGATAATAAAATGTTCCCCATGGAGTGGTGAACATTATTTTATGTTGGGTTTTTGGTGCTATTTTGATTTGGTTGTATCTTGAAAATCCATCCATGAGTGAAATCATTTCATAACCTGATATGGAGTTGAAAATCATGTCAATATTAGGTAATGGAAAATCATCTTTAGGACAAACTTTGTTGATGTCTCAAAAATTAGTACAAATTTTGATCTCTTCAAGATTTTTACTAATAGGTACCACATTAGAGATCAATTTTAAGTAGTTAATAGATTGAATACATCCTAATTCTAAGAGTTTTTCCAAATCTTTCTTTACTAATATATCAATGCAAGGATGCATCTTACATAGCTTTTGTTTTACTAATTTGGAATTAGGATTAACCACAAGGTGGTGCAAAACTAAGGTGGGGTCTAATCCTAGCATGTCAAAATAGGCCCATGTAAAGATATCTACAAATTCTCTCAACAGAGTTGTAAAGATGTCATGTTCATCCTCAGTGAGGGATGCACTTAATTTTATCCATCTTAGGTTTGATGGAGTCCCAATATTTATCTTTATTATATCTTCGACTAGAAGGGTCAAACCATCTTCTAGGATAGTAGGCAATGACTTGAACTATTATATTATGTCAGGGTCCTCTGTTAGGACTTGCTCTTCAACTTCTCCTAGGCATGATGAATCTGAGTCCCCTAATGAGAGATCTAGCCATGTGACAAAAATAATCATAAATTTTTGAAGAATTTGATCAAATACTTATTTTTTCTCAAAGCTAAACTCAGATCCATATGGAAGTTCATCATTGGTGGTCTCCTAGTCTAAATTTGAAGAAGAATGAACACCCCCATCTAATGGTGCTTGAAATAGGTTTTCACCACTAGACTGGCCTTTATTTTTACTTTTTACCTGGTCAAAAAGCACCTCAAAGAGGTTTTCAATTTAGGACCTTAATGTTTTACTTATTTATTTTTAGCTAAGGGTGTTCACTTGCTCTCCAAAGTAGGCTATATGATCCAATGTAATTGAGAAACTTGACTTGTGATCTCCCAACAAAACATTGTCCCTAATGCCTAAGAAGTCACATAATGCCTCATCATTTTGGAACTCATCAATTGATAGACTAGATTCTTATGGGTCCCAATCTATCAATTGGGGATAATATAATGTAAATGGGTTATAATGAATGGCCAGGGTAAGGGTACAAATGGCATTAATATCAAATAGGTTGGTTTCAGCTAGGTCATCAAAGGTGAGGCTATGATTAGACTCTACTTCATTGTCAGCATCATCATCACTAGTCACTAGTGATGGAGTTTGAATAAGATATGTGGGATCACCCTAAGTGGTTTAAATCCAAGTCTATGAGGTCTTTCCACTTAGTCATGGAAATTGGCTTGATGGTTCTTTGCTAATTCAGTTTGAGGCCTCTTTCTCAATAATTGTGATGCTCCATGATCCTATTAGGAACAGGATACTTTGTATTTTTATAATAATCAGCTTGGTTATCATTATATAACCATGATTCATCCCCTTCAAGAGGGTCAGGTTCTAGGCCAGATGATAGGACAAATGTAATAGGTCCCTTATCTTTTTTCTGTTGATACCAATGCATATATGGAGTGACTTTAGGTCACCCAAAGGTTTTTAGATTCTAAGGAAGATTGGCAATATGAAATGTATCATGGGTCACATACTCTCACAATATATTATTTAAAATGGTGAAATGATTAGAAGCTTTAGGAGGTGGCGTGTGAGAAAGGGAATCCAAGGTATTAGGATTTATGCAATTATCTAGTGAAGGATCAATAAGTATAGACTTTCCTTTATCCTGATTGGAACTTGGATTCATGTTGTACTGATAATTATAGCTTTGAAATTTGGCCTCAAGATGTTTGTAGTGTTCATATGGGTGTAAATCTCCTAGAATATTCATTTCCGTCACTGAGTGGGAAAACTTGATACATTGGTGCAACGTTGATGGGACTACATGAATCTCATGCAACCAAGGCCTTCCTAGAAGCATATTGTATGATAACTCAAGATCAAGCACATGGAAAAGTGTATCATGGGTCAAAGTCCCAATGATAATTGGCAAACTAATGGTGCCTTATGATTCTTTTTCCTTATTATCATAAGCTTTGATGGTTATCATTTTTTATTGGATATCTACCATTGTGTACCCAAGAATCTTGATGAGCTTTAGCGACAATATGTTGAGGCCTGATCCATTGTCTATAAGGACACGTTTCACTTTATGTCACTTTATATAAAATTGTATATATAATGCATTATTATGGAGTGGGCCAAGGGAATCCATATCACTTTGGTTGAATGTGACTTGATGGGTTGAAGCTACGTGTACAACCAAAGCTTGAAATTTATCAAGGGATATGTCACTAGTAATAGTGGATTGTGTCAAAAACTCATTCAAGATGTTCTTATGGATTATTGACATTCATAGCAAATATAAAATAAAAATTTGTGCTAGTGTCTTCTATAATTATTCCACAATATCAAATTTTTTTATCTTGGTTAGTAGTGAATGGTTTATTTTGAGGCTGAATAGTTGGTTGGATGACATACAAAGTGGTAGATGGTTGTGGGCCTGGGATAGTAATCTTTGACCTCTAAGTTATGATTGCACAATTGGGATTAAAACTAGACCAATTTTTCTAACTAATGTTAGGAATGGTGTGGGACTAGATAAGACAAGTCTCAATTGCTAGTGCACTTGTAGGTGGTCACATGGCAAAGATGAATTGTTGATATAAGGTCTAAAGGGGGAAGTCCTAGTTTGTTGGTTTGCCTGTATGCACTCCCAAGTCAAGGAAGGATTATCCATGTAATTTGGTTGAATGTTTTTGTTTAACAATGGTATAGGTTAATTAATGCTTGGTCTAGGATTAATGGAGATAGTATTAACACTACCCCCTACAATATGACCTACAACCTTGTTCTAGTCATGTGCAACTACATGGTAGGTTTGTTGGTTGTTACCATTTAAACCTTGGTTTTGTCCATTGTTCTATCATTATGGGTTATCCTGTTGATTTTGTGAATTCTACTGGTTCAACCTTTGATTTTGATATTATTGATTTTGCTGATTCTACTGGTTTGACCTTTGATTTTGATATTGTTAATTTTGCTACTACATTGGCCATTGTTATTGTTATTGCTAATTGTTCTACTATTATCGATTGTTATGTCAAGGAAAGGGGTTTTGATAAATCCTAAGAGTTTGATTGGAAGTGGAAGCACCATTATCTAATGTTATCTCCCCATTCTCCAACATATTCTCAATTAAATGCTTGATTTGGACACATATTCGTAGATTATGCCCATTGACTTGATGATAGTCATAGAATTCATTTTCATAGTACCAATCATGATAAGGAATGCCTTACAGATAATGCTTTGGTATAGGCCAACTAATCAGATTAATAGTAGGAAGCTTGTGAAATATAAACTCAATATATTCTCTTAGTTCACTAAAGACATGACATGTAGACATGGTTCTCCTAAGAGGAGGGGTTTGTAATGGTAAAGGCTATTATATTTGTTGTGTAGGTCTTGGTTGTTGTGCTTGTGATATTGGTTAGAGAGGTTGATGGGTAGGAGTAAGATAAAAAGGTGGTGTAGATGATGTTTTCACCATTTGGACATGATGGGATTTGGTTACTCCTTTTCCCACAACATTTCTATTGCAGTTGAGTTACTTTGATCTTTCTTGGTTATTGGCCTATGCTAGTTATGATACTTGTGCTTGAATGGGATATTGATGTTGGTCATTTCCCTGATTAGTACCTTGATTTTTATTAGTTGAATTAAGCTTGATGACTCCTTTATTGATGAACACTCAATCAACAAGTCTTTGTTGATGATTTTCTTGAAAGTATGTGCACATTGTAGTTCTAGATGATAAGTTATCTCACTATGTAAATTTTTGGTAAACACATCAGCTAATTGTTTATCTGGTAAACTATGGGTGAAATGACTTGCAAGGGATCTCCATCACTGTAGATAATGTGCAAAACTCTCACCATAATTTTGCTTTTCTTGCGTTAAATCCACTAATGAAATATCATGCTTAAGATTATAGGAAAAGTGCTACCCAAACTTATTAGAAAGATCATAAAAATATATTACTAAATTTTTGGAAAACTTTAAAAACCACTCCAAGGCTTGTCCAACCAAGCTCCTTGGAAACAACAACAAAAGGTATATGTCACTATATGCCACTGGTTGACATGCAACACAGAATTTAGTTAAGTAGGCCTTAGGGTCACCTTTCCCTTTGTATTTGTTGAATTTTGGTGGTTTGTATCCTGAAAGAAATGGTATCTGTAAATACTCCATGTTGAATGGATAGGAACACATGTCATCTAATTTGAATTTTTTAGTCTGTTTCCTAGCCTGAATGGTAGCAATTGCATTCTTCATCTATTGTAATTATTGGGATAGGAAACTATAAAGAACATTGGTTTGAGGGAGAATATTGGTTTGGGTAGATTATTGGGAGGTCACAAGTGGGACACTTTAACTCAGGTATGATGGAGATACCTATTGGGGTATATTAGTTTGGTTGGGGAATAGACCAAGAATATGCATACATGGATTAGGATGTACTTGAAATTACACATTTGGTTATGCGATATTCTAGTTTGGGTTGGTGATAAATGTTTGAATTGGAGGATTTTGTGGTTGGGATGGAGGGATATAGCTATACTATGCCTACTATGGTTGAAAAAGGAAATGCTACCGACTAATCAAACTTTGCTATTGAGTGGAAAATTATGGACCAAGACCCTGTCTCTAAATCTATGGCACATTTTAAACCAATGGTTGTATAGTAGGTACTTGAGAAACATGGGGACCTCCTTGTTGCATGAATCCCTATGGGGAAGTGAAATAAGGTTGTAGATTCAACATCTTTTGCTGACCAATATTTTGACATTATTAACTAGTCATTGCTTAGTTTTGGATTGGTAGATTAGTTTGCAATTGAAGAGGTATGTTTATCATTACCTGACAAGGTGGAACATTAGTTGTCCCTAATTGAGGTGGTAATGTACTTGTCCTCTATTGTATTGATACACTAGATTGTGCCTAATGCTATGGAATACTACTCATTACTTGTTGAGGAGTAGTAATATTCATCACATTCTATCATTGAGGTATGACATTGGCCATTGTTTAATTACCTAATCCCATAGGTTGTACACTTGAGGAAGTAGCCAGTTGAGGTTGGGAAGTAGAAAATCCTATATATTGGTATGATGACCTACTCATGGGATTAACTACATGCACATGTTGTTGGCTAGTTGTTTATGCATTAGTCCACTTTGATCAGGATTGGATGTTGTTTACACATTGTCCACTATGTTTGGCTCACTATTTTATGTAGAGGCTGAAGACACTTCTTTAATAATGGGCATATGCATCAAATTATCTATCAAAGCTGTTTGTATGAATGGGTTAGAACTTGGTTTCTCTTGTCCAGTTAACTCTATCAACACTCCTATTGAAGGAACTAGGTCAATAAGAGGCTTACTCACCATGTTCATCTAATTAAAATGATGTGCTAGATTTAGGTAGGTTTGATATGCTATCTACATTTGGTTAAAGTGATCTTCTATGATGTTTTTGCCTCGATTAGATATATTAGGGTCTTGATAGATTGTTTGGACTAGAGCAATATGATTGCTAAAAGAATCCTATTGATCATAAATGATATTATGGGGTAGTCTTACTAGAGTTTAATAAATTTTCATGGGGGGAGTTTGTTAGAAATTTGGCCCCTACCTATATAGCTCTAACCAAAATCTTGTCTTTTTTTTCTAACAAATGTCACTTAAACAAAAATGGATCATATTGGGAAGCCATATTAGTAGAATATGACTGTTGAAGAATTGGCTCATCCACTATGGATATTGTAGCTAGGTATTGTGTGGTTTATTCTCGATCTTATTTTGAATAAGGTGGTGTGTTAACCAAATAGTTATCCAAGGGATCTTGGTTTTGTGCCCCTAATTGAGTATTATAAGAGGGATAAGAATCCATCTCATAAGCAATATTATCCACATAGGGGTCTTGCACCATTTCTTCTTGCACCACCACATTAATAATCCTTGGATTGTACATGAGTCCACTATAAGTGTAGGAATACATGTTGGGATCCATAGTCAATTCTTTGCGATAAAAGGTCAAATAGTTATACAAACTCTAAAAATAACAAACTCTAAAATAGATGATGTTCCAACTTAGTCTAGATTCATAAAAAGGATCAAAATGGTTTATGTAAATATTTGTGAGGAAACAAGTTAGCATGAAGTATCTAAAATTTCACTGTTCACACAAAGATAAGTATGTAAATGGACCAAAAATCAAAATTTTAAACTCTAAGGTTGAAGTGTTTCAAATCAGTCTAATCTAGAAATTTAAAAGTTGCTAGGTCTTTTGGCCAAACATGGTGTCAAAAACTAGGCTCAAACAAGGCATGCATTAGGATTCTTGGCCAAATGACATCAAAAGCTAGACTTTGAAATAGATGAAAGTTTTAATCTAATGGATGTGAAACACTTTTAAAAAACACTAGGCATTTGATTCTTGGTCATGAAATTGATCAACTAGGTATAAGGTATGAAACAAAAGGCACTTCAGAGATAGTTTATTTTCTCATAAATAATGATATAAAACTTGGTTCTTTTGACAAATAAGCTAGACAAAAGTGAATAATATAGCTATGATAGAAAAAATATCACAAAAGTACACTTAGATTGGTTTGAAAATGTAGGAACAAATTTGAACTCTATGCAAGAGGGTCTATAAAACAATATTTGAAATGTTTTGGGTAGCATAATGACGCTACACTACCCAAAAAGGTGTGACAAAAATTTTTGTTTCAAAAACTCTCTAAGGCAAAGATAATTTCCCATAATTTTGACAACATAACACCACTTTTTGTGACTCAAAATGTTGTGGTGCATAGACTCAAAGTGCAAGTGTTTAGCACAAAATGGCTTAAGTCTATCAAGTGGTTATAATGATCTTGAGTCTAAAATGGCCTTCAACCCAAATTGGAAATTGAACCTAAGTTCCCTCAATTTTAATTTAAATGGTGAACCCACTTAACACATCAACCCTATGAAATTATAAAGGTGAAGTTTTGAATTTAGATTACAAGTGAAGGACTTAAACAACTTTGGTAAAGGTATAGACTCAATTGGGTAGCATAATTATTGCAAAGTGGATGATATGACTCCCAAGATTTTGATGATCTTTGAACAAGGAAAATTGATGATCTCATGTGGGTAACATAGTGCCTCTTTGTTCAAAATAAAATGAGGACCATGTGTTTTGGGTTGAATTGTTTGTTTACACCAAGTTTTAAAGCCAAACAAGACTTTAATCTAGGATAAGATGCCACTGATTAATCACTCTTAGACTCTAAACTAACAAAGTTGTTTGGTATTGTTGAAATCTATCAATATACATCATTTGAGAGGATTTTAAGTGTTGATCCAAAAATAAATGTGCATTATATAGTAGAGTTTTTACACCCCCTTCTCTTAAATGACAGTACTGTGACATGGACCTTGAGGCACACCTTACACCAACAATACTTTTGTGGCAAGTGAAGATTTGTCTAAGATCTAACAAGTTTCTAAATGTTCTAAGGGAATCAATTATACAATGACTTTCACACCAAATAATGCAAAATAAAATCATATATTTTGGGTCTGTATCACTTAGCTTTTTGCAAAAAGGTCTATTCCTTTTTATAACCACTACATCCTATTATTCACTTAGTGTAGTGTGATGTCCAAAGTGCCACTACATTTCATGTGCAACTCTAATTAGGAGAAAAATGAAGTCAATGCCAGTAGGTGAAACCTCAGGTCAAATCTCCCCTAAATAACTCATGGGAGGTGATGAAGTCCCCCTCATAAGCTAAGTTTGCATAAAAATAAAGAAAGTATGAAAGTAGAAAGACTTTAGGGTCATTTTCAAGGTCACCCAAACTTTGACAAATTTTTGGGAAGTGCTTTATATGAATTTATTTCTAAGCCTTGGAATAGGATAATTGAAATAGGAATGTCCCTTTTGATTCCAAGGGTTCCCTAAATGGGATAAATAGAAGAGCATATATGCGACACCCCTCTTTTTGCCAAACAAAGATTTAACTTAAATAACTAAGTAAATACAAAAACTTGGAAAGGTGAGTTCATTTTTAAACCCAAAAGGAAAATGAGGTGGTGTTAATTTGACCCCTTAGTCTTAGTTTTAACTTTGAAAAATAATGCTAAAAAATCACCTAAGCACCTAAATATTACCTTAAGGATGCAAAATAATGTTTCTAATTCATTTTAAGCATGCAAAAAGTGATATAAACATGTTTTTAGCAAATTTCAAGCTTGGTCCTATAATAAAAATGTTAGCATGTCCTTTAGCCTTGAATCTCTTTAAGGTTTGAAACAATGAACTTTAAAACAAGAGCTCTCAGGTCTATGTTTTAAGAAAAACACAGTGACCGATATCGGTTATATAACCGATGATGGTTACATTTGCTAACTGATGAAGGTTATCTAACTGACATCAATTATACCAATGTGACAAATGATAGCTATCCAATTGATGTTAGTTTTACTAATTGACATTGATTAAGCTATCTAATTGATGTCAATTTTACTAACTAATGTCAGTTATTGTGTAAACCTGTGACAAAGAAAAATGGCAAAATAAAGTTAAAAAATCAATTTACAAGAGTTTTAATGATCTAAATAAAGATTTTAAAGCTAAAAAATGATCTTCTTAATGTTTGGGATGCATCTAGTCCCATTAGGCATGCCATATGTGATCTAAGTATTTAACTCAAGAGAGGATGGTTAGTATGGTGTTAGTTCCAAAATGAAAAAAAATGAATGAAACACACTAACTAGCATAACATCTCTAGGCTGAGACACTAGGGAGAGCTTAGTTAAAAAACATGAATAAAACACGCAACTAAAATTCAAAAGAAACCTTCTTTTACCTCCCTTGGATGCTCCAAAATTCTTGTTTCAATGGCTTGCTCAGCTTATTCTCATGAAGTCCTTGGCAATGGAAGCTTGTCTACCTCCATCTCTATTTGGCACCTTTGACTTGTGGCTTGGCTTGGATTGGAATCAATTTGGCATGGTAACAATAATTACAATGGATTTTTAAATCATTTATGCATTATAAAATTGGATTATAAAGAGTTAGAAATGATGTGGTAAGGCCTCCTATTTATAAATTTTTAAGATTAATCCAAATCAACTTGAACCATCCATCTCAAGATTGAGATGTGTGGTTGAGGATTAATTAAATTTTTGGAATTAATTTTATAGTTATCCTCATCATGAAATTGGAAGAATGGGAAATTAAGAGGCATGGAGGGCATTATGGAAGGCATTGATGAGGTATGGAGGGCATGAATCCTGATATTTGTGGCATTTATGGCCTAAGGATGTCTTCCCAAGAAATGAGGTTACTTGATGATGTAGATATTCAACATTCATTTACAAAAATAAGTATTCAACAAGTTTCCATGAAATTATTTATTAGGTTCTAATTGGTTTAATTAGCTCTTAAGCATGTTTAAGCACTTTGTGCAAAAATCACTCAATTTAATTAGAATGCTTTATTATTGGTCCAAAATTTGACTGGATTGGAATTATAAGTCAATGTCAGATACGTTGGATCTATTATCCCATTTAGGATGTTACCAAAAAAATAATAAAGGCACATGTATTGTGTAGGAGATTTGATAGGAAAGATCAATCCAGAGCACCTAGGTGCAAAATTGGCATTTTGACTTGGAATGATTTGATCAAAGTTAGTTGGCCCATAAATTGCATTACCCCATTTAGGGATACCCTAGCCAAAATTGGCACTTGAATATGTCAATTTCAAATCATTTAGCATGTTTTAGTGTTTTTAGGCTAAATTGTGCATTATGGGTAGAAATTGGTCAAAATCTTGATTGGAGGTTATCGATGGCTAGATTTAGGTGTCTACACAAGTTATGATAGAGGTCTATCATAATGAAGCATGTAAGCATATACCTAGTTGAAATAATGAAGCAATGAAGATGCCATGATGAGGTATGTGCCATAGTGGCTTGAGAAACATGAAGGAGATAGATTGATGTGAGAAGAAAGTCTGAGATACCATATGGACATGACATGAGTGATCTTTGCTCCAACATGGATGACTAGATTGTACCCTTGGAACAATATCTTTGATTATAAATAGACCTAATTGACATGGTGGATAAGTATTGATTATAAATATGTTTTATGTTCATGGGAATTGAGTGTGATTACTCTAGGCATTTGAAGATGACCTTTGGGTCATGTATCACAGGTTTATATGCTCAGTATGCCCTAGTTGTGTGAGATGGATCAAATGTGGCTTATGGAGCTAAGAGGATGATAGTAAGAGTATTTATGGTGTGAAAAAAGGTTAAAGGTATAATCAAGCATGAAGGAGGTCAAAAAATATTGTTATTTATTATGGGACTCAAAAAGAAAGTAGGGACATAGGGGGAGTTTGTTTGATCTATGATTTAAAGGATCTAGGCAGATGTGTGAAAGTTCAAGTCAATATGTAGGTAGATTTGAGGTTGATGTCAGATATTTAAGGATATTAAGAACAATCAAAAGTTGAGATGGATATCTGTATGTAGTTCAGTCAAGATGTAGATGACATAAGAGGCATGATTTTTTGAGGAGCAACTCAAGCATTCTAAAAGTTGTCTGTAATAACTAGTATGAACTTAAGGTGAGTATTTGGTCAACATTTCATTATGTGGTTTATTAAAGTTTAGGGCTAAGGATCATATAGTTGATTATGGAAGACCCTTTGTCATTAATGTCAAAGGGGGAGAAAGACTAGTTTGGGGGAGAAGAGATTGATCAAACTATAGTGTGTTTTGCCATAAATGACAAAGGAGTTTGTTGACATAATGTTGTCATTAATGTCAATTTGATGTCACTAATGTCAAAATGTGTTGTCATTGATGTGTAGATGCATCTGGTGAATATGTATGGTGAGTGGTCTTTGATGTATGAGATTTTGATCCTGATGTGACAAGGTTCTTGTGAAGGCATGATGATTTATTAAGCCAACATATTAAGTGTTGTTGTTATGAAAGAGAGTATAATCATGATGAATGAGGTTGATGCCAAATAATTATTTTATGATTGGTGTCTAAAGGAGTAAGGATAATTGGTAGTGTGTTTTGTGGAAAAATTATGAGCATTGAAGGTATGCAGTGATTTCCATGAGAGATAAAGGTATAGGTCCAAGTGTCTCATATCTACTTGGTTGATGTTGAGTTAAGGTCATGACATGGAAGTAATAGGTCAATGCATCAATGTATCTTGTAAAGCCTTGTCTAAATATTTTGAAAAGGTATATGCATAGTGAATATTGGTGAAGTGAATGAACACAAGCTTGTGAGAGGTTTCTTGGAATTGAGTGATCATGTATGTAAATAATGGTTACCTTTAGAAGTGTTTCAAGGTCAGTGGTCAAGTTTTAAATGCTTGAGAAGTCTAGTCATAACAAATATAGTCATATCATGAGCATGTGCATGGTGAGCATGAAGATGTATGTGAAAAGGTATGTCATTATTTGAGGAACATGTAATAAATTTAAGTAAGGTGTAGAGGCATAAAGGAGAGTTTCAAGGTGATCCTACAGGGGTAGGACCTACAGATCTAGTCTACAACTAGACCATTTTTAGACCCTGCATGGCCTAATGAGTCATCATGATTTATTTTCAAATCCTATGAAGGGTGTAATGTGGTGTTTGATCATGAGAGATGTTTCTTGAGCATTTATAATAGGTTTTAAGATATTAGATAGTGGTTAGAAGGTTAGTTTCAAGGACTAATATGGTTTGCATGTCAAGGTCTAGAGAGCAAATAGAGAGATGGTGGATAAATGAGGTATGAGCTTTAGATTTCAAGATAAAAATGAGAAGGTGAGGATTTTCACTAGTTTGGTATATTTTCCTAGGTGTGTTGACCAATTTTAAGGTCAAATTTTGAAGGTTTAGGCTTGAAAAAGTGTATTAAGGTTTCTCAAGTGCACAGGATGAATAATTGTCTACCTGACAAGGTTTTTAAAGTGTTCATTGGCACGTGTAACCTATAAATGGGAACATAATATATTCATGGTAGATGGGTAATGGTCATAGATCAAATTTATAGGCATTATTTTTTTAAATGAGGTGCTAAGATTTATGAATGATCGTTAAGAGTGGAAACAAGTTTAAAACCTCATAAAACCCTAATAGGGACCCAATGTTGAAGATATTGATAAAAATTAACAATAATGGATTGGTATTATTAGGTAATATATTGTATATTTTAGTTAAACTCTCCCAAGTACCTCTAGGTGGTGGTGGCTAGAGAGGTGAGAGAGAAAATGTTGAGTTATATGCTTATTTCTAAAGAAGTTACTATAGAAGTGAAAATTTGCATTGGAAAAACTTGATAAATGGATGAAAGAATAAATTATTGAATCATGGTTTATGTATATTAAGGTTTTTGGTTAGGTTTTAGTCTTTAAGTGTTCAAATTTGGTGATCCAAGTTAGCTAATCGCTAACAGGCCTAATGGTGTAAATAGTGAAAAACCCAGACATCAGTGAGAAGATGATTAGGAATGTGTTATCATGATAGAATGATGAAAAAAAGTGAATGGAGATAGTTTTTGGGATTGGTATGTTATATTAATGTTTGTTATAAATATTTTAAGTTAGCTATAATGGTGAAAAGTTGAATCCAAATTGGCTTATCTGGTTTTGGTGTAACTGTGAGGAGAGAGTTCAAAAGATTGGTCTACAAGACCAATATTTGACATTAGAAAATATTTATTTTGTATTTAGAGATGGTATATAAATTTAATAGAATAATATTCATGTATTAAAAGTATTTTAAAGTATTCATATATGTGTTTAAGGTCAATGTTTCATGACTATGTTTTTTGATAGTCTTGGTAGTTCTGTGTACGCAAGTTGCAAGTGATGAAAAGTTAGATTTGAGTGTAATATTGATGAAAAAAAGTAAATGGATTTAATATTAATTAATTTTAAGTCATTATAATTCTTTATATATGTTTTTTAGGTTATTAGAAGTGAAGGAAATGTGTTCACAAAATGGCTTGTCTATTCAAGATTGGACTGCAAGACTGTAAGTGTAGGAATTGGTTTGCAAGACCAATATTTGACATTAAAAATTGTGATTATTGTATTTTATATTGATATAGAGATGTAAAAGGATATTTTTAAAGTTTTATTGGTCATTATAAGTGTTATTTTAGGTATTTAAGATCAAGTTATTCATGACTGGGTTTTGGAGTGTTTTGGTAGTTCTAAGTGAGCAAGTTGCAAGAGTGTTTTTGAGGCTTTATACCATGATTATAAGAGTATAATGAACTTGGTGAAGTTTTTTAGGTATTTTAAGTTATTTTTATATTATTTATTTTCATATTTATGTGATTAGATAATGTTTTATCTTTAGTTGTTCAAGATAGACCTTTCTATATGTGTGAAGGCCTAATGTGAATAGTGCTAATGGTGTGCTTCAAGTGGTGGTTGGAGATAAAAAGTGTCATGTACCTAATATTACATAATTGGGGGTATTTTTGAGAGGTATATTAAGTGTTCATTCTATGTATGGAATTTTAAAGTGTTCCAAGGAGATCAAGGGGCAACATGTCGTAAAGAAGGCCTAATAGAATTAGGTCTCCATGAGACCTAAAAGAAATATTTGGTCTATTTGAGTTGTATCCAACCTAGTATCAAGATTGATTCATGTTTTTAGAATTTAATAAATCATTTTTTATGAAAAATATAAGTGGGAAAGTGTGTATGTCTGACCAAGAGGTGTATGAGCAAGAGACTAGTATAAGAACAAGGCTAATTAGGCCTATTTATATGAGATGATGGTATGGATGCATGAGCGAATGAAATAGAATATAATTGAGTGGAAGGAGGTATTATATACCATAAAAATATATTATAGGGACTATCATGAATATATAATAGGATATTTTAGTATGAATATCAAGGTCATTTGACCTAATGAGCCTTGAAGAGACCTAGTTTAGGAAAGGAGCCTAGAAGGCAATTTGAGAGAGATATAAGATAGATAAGAACCAAAGAAGGTGACCATCATATATTGTATGATAAATAATGTCTAATAAAGGTGATAATTAAATTTGGTGTATGATTTGATGTTGATTCACCTAGGGGGATGGTGCCTCCTTGTAAATGGGTGCTTGTTAAAGCCTAGCTAGGTTGGTGCTTAACTAGTTGGGGTTGGTGCTCCATGTGAATTTGGTGCTTCACTAAACTTGATATTTTGTATTATATTACTGAATTAAATTTGAATGCATCAATGGGTTTTCCTCCCCTTGATGGTTTCCCACATATAATTTGTGTTATCTTGTGTTCTTATGTTTCATGCATATGTAGATGGTTACTTAGTCATTATTTAATCTATATGTTTGAAGGAATGTTCATGAATGCTTAAGTGAAATTATAGTAAAGGTTTTAAAGATTAATTCAACCCCCTCTTATTCATTATTCTTCCTAAAAATTCTTATTTATGTGCATAATTCCTAAGATGGTTTTATGTGGAAATAATTATACAGGAGAGATCTAGGATAAATGAGAAACATTCTCATTTCCAATAGCCATTCGCTCAAAAAAAGAATATATATTTGGCTCACAAAGTAATATTGAAAATGAAACTAAGATTTTTTATAGCTTATCATGAAATGAACTCTAAATGAGTCACATTTTAATAAAGAACCGTTAAGTCTAGGAAAATGTTTTAAAACCAAATTAGTATTCAATCCAATCCAAGAAACATAATCCAAATGAAAAATGTAAACAACCTAAGCCCAAATTAAATGAGGCTTCAAAATAGAATTGAGTAGTTTAGGATTTGAAATTTTAAATATTTAATTTCTAATTTAATATAAAATACTCAAATTTTTAAAATCAAAATAGGCTAGACTCAAATGGGAAGTGTAATCATGCATTTTGAAATAAAAGTATGAATAGTTTTAGAACTTGGTTTAAAACAAGGCAAGTGTTGAAATAAAATGGGTAGCATAATGAAACTCCTTTAAACAAGTGGTATAAACATGGTTTTGGAAAAAATACAAGACAAATATCTGAAATAAAATCAACATAACAACACTTCACTAAATAAGTGTTAAACAAATGGTTTTTAGAGAAACTCCAAGGAAAATGTTTGAAACAAAATGGGTAGCGTAACCCCTGTTAGTTAAAAGTGGTATGTAACATGTGAAGTTTTATACTTGTTTATATTTTAGTGCACAAATAATTTTAGACCCAAAGACATATGCTAATAAAGTAAAATAGAAAAATCACTAAGTGTGTTCCCTATCCCTAAAACTAATAAGGTGTGTGTAGCTTCTGGAACGTTTCCACCGATATACCAATGCTCAAAAGTAATTAAGTGTTACTATAAAAATTAAAGATCACATGTAGGTAGATTTTTTAATCACCTATCTGTCTCTCAAGCATTGGTATGTGGGACAAACTTAGAGTGTGAAGCACTCAACATTTAACAAGATATTCTATGGCAAAGTAGGGTTGAATAAAATTTATAAGTTTCAAAATGATCTAAATAGTCCCAAGTGTGAATAACATAAGGGTGCATCACATCAATGGGACTTAAAATTTATAAATTTATATGTAAAGGTCTAGTCCTTTTCACAATGGCTTCAACTATGTATTGATTAGTGAAGTTTGATGTTTAGTGTGAAGTGATCTAAGTTTGTGCTAGGATTGGTAGGCTAACTAATCAACCACTGTTCAATCTAAGTATTATGTACATAATTTATATACTCCAATATGGAGTGATTTTTATATGATGCTAGGATATGAAACCCTAGGTTAATGCACCCCTAAATAATTTATGAGGAGGTGATGAATTCCCACCCACAAGCCAATGCAAAAAAATCAATAAATTAAACTTGGAAGAACTTTAGAAATCATTTCTAGGTCACCCAAGACACTTAGAGCTTAGGGAGAGCATACATGACATTTATTCCATTAGGATTTTAAAATAGGAAATAAACAAGGTGTTTTTGATCACCTGAGTTCCCTAAAGGGGATGAGGGGAGAGCATACACACAAAGTTCATTTTGCCACAAAGAATTTAATCTAGGAACTTTGAAACTAATTAACAAACAAAAACAAAATTATATTAATATCTATAATCTAAGATGGATTTTCATTTTGAAATCACCAAACAAGATGTGAATGAAGTCTTGGCCCCTTGGTCTTGTTTTCTCTTGTAAAACTTAAAATGCAAAAATACAAGTTATGTTAGGTCAATTTTAAGCACTAAAATGAATGTGTGTTTGAAAATTTAGAAATGTTTAAGCCTCCCATTATCCACTTAGGTTCCAAAAAAAGTGATAGGGTGTTATATTTTGTTTATGAAAAAAATCCAACCAATAAACAACTTTTCATTTTCAACTCTCAGGTTTTATTTTACATAGTGTAAAGTCATCAATTATGTAATATAATAAAGTTGTCAATTTCTATGAAGTCACTAATTTATCTGTGAAATAAAATAGATAAAAAATGGTTCTTGGTTAAGTATCCATTAGATAAGGGAAAATTTACGAATTAGTGAAATAAAATTTGATGATTATGGTTTAAAATAAGGCAAAGTTATCAAATCACAAGTAAAATTACCTGGTAAAGACATCTAAATGTAGGGTCAAAGTCATTATTTGTGTTCATTGATATCGCTATTTAAACATAGGTATATTTACATAATTCAATGTAATTTATTTCATCATACATAAATCTAATTATTTATAGTGAAGTCATTGATGTGAATTCACCAATTTATGCAAAAAAAGGATCTTAAAATAGAGGACAGAATAGGTGAAGTCATCAATTAGCAGGGCAAAGTCATCGATTATTGATAAAATAAAATGATAGAAATTTTAAGCATAAAACTCAAAACTTGAAGATTAGAGTGATATTTTAATGATTTTTTAAGGTTCCACATCATTCATCTAGTATATATGGGGTGCATGGTCCCACTGAGCATGCCATTATGCAACTTTAGGAATTCAAAGAGCAAAAATATGATTGTTAGTTCCTTATTAGTGAATCAAATGAGAATTGAAATATAATAATGAAATAGAAACCAAACCAATCTTGCCTAAGTACTAGGTTGAACTTAACATAATGAACAAAACTATAAATAAGAGATAAAAATATATAATAATGTTACCTCCCTTGTCAAAACTAGTGTTCACTTTTTGGCATAAAATATGTTCTGTCTCGGCTTATGGCATTAGAGACTTTGATCAATGCATTATCTATCTTGGTAACACTTCTATAAGACCATATGTGGATTTTATTGTCTTAGTGTGAAAATTCTTGAATCAATTTGGAATTATAACATTAATTTGAGGGCTTATTGAAGGCATTATTGCAGAATAACCTTACACACAAAAGCTTCTTTGGGTAGAGTGAGGGCAATTATATTTATAGGTTTTAAAAATAAATCTAAACCTAGGGTGGTTAGGTTTATTTTTAACCTTGGTTGAGTCAAAATTAACCCAGGTTGAGTTTAGGTTAACCTAGGGTGGGTTCAAAGTAATTATAAAGGCTTGACAACTCATTTTAGATATTTATGAGCCATGACAACTCATGGAATATATTTATGAGGTTGTGACTCACCTTTTCCTGTAATTTTAGGAACTAATAAAAAAATATTATTATCTCTCTTGAATTTGACCTCATGTTTATTACAAAATTCCTTTTTTATAAAATGTAATTCCTTAATTCAGCTTGAAATTTTTGTTTAAGCAAGGTAATTGAGATTTGATTTTTATTAATCTTGCTTAGGGTTTTTGGATTTTTATGAATTGTTTTAAATGTTTTGAATTAAAAAATCAACAAGCCAAGAATGTTAATTTGTTAGGTTGTAGTTTGACTTGGGTTGAATCTAATCTAGGTTATTGATGCATATAGGGTAATACCCTAAAGAAGAAAACTTAGGCATGTTTCTGGGTAATTATATCCCTTACATAGCTAAATTTGGACATTAAAGTGACTTTTAGGCTTATATTACATCATTTTCTAGAAATTAATCTAGTTCTCAGTTTTGACATGAAAGTGGCTAAAAATGAGTGTCTACAGTTTCCTTTGTGGATAAATTTCTTGAAACTAATGTTTTTAGCTAGTAGTTGTTACTCACACACATGCAAACATAGTGAGTGAGTCTAAGGATAAATAATATAGTGAACTCTAAGATCTCCACTAAAGGTTGCTCCTATTTAGAGTAGTTATTTCTCACCCTTTTAATAGAAGATTACAATTTAGATAATAAATGTATCTAAGGTAGCTATTACTCAATATTACAAAGATATATTATGGAAGACACTTATACACACTTGGATAAAATAAATAATCAACTTACTGCATAAAAAATAACAATGTTTTCTACTCATCCAATAACTATTGTACATCTTAAATCAACATAGATTACTAATAACAACAAGGAATTCTAAGTTGTGTTTTCACACTTCAAATTACTAGATCAATCAAAAGTGGAAAAAACACAACCAATCACATGGAATTGGAGTAGAGAAAACATTAACATAGATGTGTTATAATCAAAATATTTCTTCCTATTTTTGTGAAATTTTCTCGTCTCTAAAATTTAGATAAATACAAACATAAATAGATTTGGGGAGGGGTTGCCTCATCCTCTAAATCCATGCAAAGAAAAAGAATTACATGATAGTAACCAAAATGAGAGTTTTAATTTGACATAAAATATACATGTACAATTAAATATGGCCAAAGCTATGTCTTTAGAATAAGACTCATATTTACAAAACAATGCAACTTGTGCATGTTACAAAATTATTCACTTGACTCTTACATGAATTCAAAAATTAGAAATAAACATTAGTCACATTCATCAATTTACATGCAAAATACATATAATATCAACTCTAGAAAACTATTATTTAGTCATAGTCAGAGCCTAATCAGTTTATGGAAGGGTGATTTAAGTAGTTGGTGGGATCAAAGTGGTGATAAAAGTCAAACTGGATGGTGGAGTTGAACTTAGAAGATCCAAACATAGCTTGCTTCTTTGCCTTCAAATTTTGAAAATGCTTGTACATGAAATCATATTGGAATATAATTATGTCCATTTTTAGAAGAGATTGCCTATGTACCCTAGTGACTTTTGTCAATACACATCCATATTTAGCCTTCATGTTTTTGATTTCTACTTGAAATATTTCCACTTCAGTCACCTTCTTCCTAGTAAAGCTAATTTCCCAGTCAATTTCTTCCAATATACAACATTAAATTAGTAGATGCTTCCTGGAGTAACTTTTCAAAACTAGCCCTATCTTTTAGTTTTCTTGAAGGGCCTCTAGCTTGAGATAACTTTAATTCTTCCAAAATTTTAAAAACCTATTTTTTGTGTTATGCCAGCTTTGGGATCAAGGCTTGTGCACTTGAAACCCAATCTCAATCTTCCTACACTATTATGACTACAAAATCGAGTACATTAGATACCTGAAGTGGTGTCATTAGGTCCAAGTGGCCAAAGGCCCTATAGGTTATGTATGGAACCAATAAATATAGTTTATTTTCATCTTGTTTCAAATAATTAAATAATTTAGATGTCTTAACTAAATGGGGAGACATTTCTATTTTCATTAAACTAATGGTGTCCAAAATACTAAAAACCTGAAGGCTACATTCTGGACATCATTATCAATATCCCTAAGAACCTACACAATTTTTTTGTTATTTCATTTGATTAATCTCTTACTATAACTCCTCTCTGGCTTGCTTGGTGCCCATGTGTAACTCTAACAAAGTCTTTGTGTGGGTCTAGAAATAGGCTATAAAATATTCATTATAAGGATACTCTCCAATTATCTTATTCTTTTTTTAGATAGAGATAAAATGTCCTACCTTCCCATGAGAATTAGACCCCTACCAGATTCATCTTCTATTTTTCTCTTCTTAATTCTTTTGATAGTTCCTGTTGACTTATCAAAAATAAAGCTCACAGTGGGTAGCTTTATGATGACCAAATTGGGCCTTTGTGTAGTTTGGGATTTCAAGTATTCTAACCATTATGGAATTACCTATTACCTAGGGTCAAAAGGCTTGGTGTCCTAGGAATAAACTTCTAAAAAATATCCCCTCAGGATTACATCCATACCTCTACTTGCATTAGGTCTGAAAAGGATGGAAAAATGATTTTATATCACTCCACATTTTGAACATAGGAATATGATAAGGGGAGATTATTATCATTTTAGTGCATGAAATAAAATCCAAAACAAAACACACTAATTCTAACACCTTATGCCTAGATATTAGGGGTATCTTAGTAACAAACATGCATATGAAAACAATAACTACAACATGAAATAAATATTCCTTCACCTTCCTTGGAACTTCTAAATGGTTCATAGAGTGGCTTGCTTGAATTATGCTTTAAAAGGTCTTTGAAAATGGAGATTTTTCTATCCTCCACCTCCTCTTGGCATCATTTGTCTTGGTTCAACAATTTGGCATAATAACACTAATTGTATGAAGCTTTGGAATCATTTGTGCATGGTAACTTTACATAATCCAAGATTAAAATTATGATTGTGAGGTCTTATATTTATATATTTTTGCAAATGATCAGAATGAACCTGGACCATCATTCTCAAGATGAATATGTGTGGCTGATAATCTATTCAATTTTGGAGGCTAAAATCAATAAATGCCCTCATAAATATTTGGGATAGAGAGGCATTAAAGAGGGATAGGAGGGTTTAATAATATATTTGTTACAATTATGGCTTGTGGATGCCACCCCATAAATGACTTCACCTAATGATGCATATATTCACAAATAATTTCCATTAATGAAATAATTAATAACCTCCATGGAAAATCCACTTAAGCTCTTGATTCAAATAAATTAGCTTTAAACATGATTAGTCACTTTTATTACAATTATTTAGAAATTGGTGTTCAAATTAATCAAACTGGTTAAAATGTCATATTATTGGCTCAAAATTTGACTAGATTAGAATTAGGATGTGATGTTAGATGCAATGGAAAAATTATCATATTTAGGATGTTTCAAAAATAAAATAACAAGGGCATGTGTCTTATGTAATAAATTTGGTATAAAAGAGCAATCTAGAGCACCCAAGTATGAAATTATCATAAAATACATTACCTTATTTAGGGATACATTGGCTAAATTCAACACTTATATATGATAGGTTCGCATTCTAGTATAAATTGGTTTGAAACCTAGTTAAAGGATATTGGTGGCCTATTATAGGTGTCTATAGTTTGCCCTTATTTGGGAAGGTGTAGAAAACCATAGGAACAAAAATGTCTCTCAAATAATGAATAAAGTCCTGTATGCCGAAAAGAAGATGATGATTAAAGAACAAAGCTCCAAAGAATGTTTGGGAATCCTATGATGATGCCCCCTCGAGGGAGTGACCATCACATATGTGTATGGATGATCCCTCTAAAATAAACAAGAATAAAGTTAGAATTAACCCATGAGCGAGATTTATCAAAACAAGAAAATGTTTGCATGCATTGGTTTAAAAAGTATACTAATTTGCCTAAAGGTGGTTATGATAAAGAATAAAAGTTGACATAATGATTTTCCCATAGGTGGTTATAATCATTAAGATAACCTATATTGGATAAAGATGATGTTTAATATGGATATACCCTAGTTAGGGATGATTAGCAAGCATAACTCAAGGATAGAACCTATTGTATAGATTAAATATGAGTGGGTGTAAATGTATATGTAATGGTTTAATGACTAAAGAAGCCATAAACAACTAGACATATAAGGATACAAAGTGATGAAAGAAATGGATAGAGGAATTAGATTTATCAATAGAAAAAAATTAGTTATACCTACTAATGTGGACATGTTCATCCTTATTAGCAATAATAGAACTAGAATTATCAATGGGTTAATTTGATCAAGATGGGTGGGAGGATTTTATGAAGGTACCAAGGATAAAATTCTATGGCTTCATTTCTTGTAAGACTATATGCAAGTGATTTTTTCTATAAAATGTGATGATAAGTATCATGATAAAACACCATGAGGGCTTAGATGAAATATGCATAAAGACTGGCTCCCAATCTAATAAACACTCAAGAATAACATACCAATGATAAAAACCATGATGATAATGTTGACATATAAATATGGATAGACTCAATAACAATGTGCTCAAGGAATCACCCAACGATTGGATATAAACTGAGTCGAGGCAAAAGTGTTGAAAGTAAACAAACATGTAAGAAAACAAACAAACAAATAGAAAAAACAAATAAAAACCAAACAAATAGAAAGCTTGAAAACAAATCAATAGAAAGCATCCTAACAATGGATTTGCCCTATTAGGGTAGTTTGAGGATGATGAACTAGACTTAGATAGGACAAATGTTTTTTTACATTTTTGAAATGTTATGAATGTTTTCAAAATTTTGAGGTATCTTAACTCATTAGAGAATGACGAGATACCTACTCATAAAATAGTGAGATCATTGGCTTAGGTTGCTCAAAAAATGGTGAGAGTGCATGAAAGGGGGACTGTGGTGACCATAACATGAATTGAACATGACTTATATAGTCTCAAAATGACCTCAAGTCATTGTAATCCCATCCATATAAAATATGGGGAAAAATCAACTAGGTCTCAATAAGTTCTCAAATATGGAAAATGGCCAATCAAATGAAAAAAGCAATGGCAAGGTGATGTGGTAATGTATGATAAATAAGTCGTACCCCTATTTTTCCTATAGGTAGTTATAATGAGGATATAAAGGATTATATAAATGATACAAATTTACCCATATGTGGTTATAATTGGTAGCAAGATCAATGAACACTAATTTTCCCCAACAGGCGATATAATTAGGCTCATATAAACAAACTTGATATAGGATGGAAAATGAAAGATACCTTGCCAGATCACCTATCATAATAATTCCATGGACTGTTATTATAAATATAGATTTGATTGATTATTGAAACTTGATCAAAATCCCCTCACAAAAAGTGCAGGAAGAACCAAAGTAACCAAGATCAAAATAGGATTGGATAGTATGACTAAAATAGGCTTTGGTCTAGATATGAATGATATGGTAAAACAAAATGGTCTTGCTCTAGGATAATGATGGTTTGATAGATTAGATAAGATGGTAAGAGGGTTGCCTCCAAGTGAGGGGGTGATTGGATGGGTATGTAATAATGGCAAAAGGAATGGTAAATGAAAATGGCATGGTACATGTTTCCAGCTTATGATGGTTGTTTGTTTTTGATGTGTTTGGTTTAGGTATGGTAGATGGTATATGATTTTTTTATTCCTACTAAAGTGGAGATGCATATCCTGATCAAAAAATGATAAAAATAGAATAATCAATCATGTTAATTGCTAGCCCACATCTCATTTGAATATTTTTTTGTCAAGAACTAGCTGCAGATTTGGATGCTCATGATGTTTTTGTGATCTTTTTTGGTCATTTATTTTGATTCCTTCAAATGTCAAGATAAGGTATCTTTGTATCCTATGTAAAGGAAAGTGTGGCCATGGATCATAAATAGGGATAAATTTTGGATGATAGGCTTGTTTATGAAATGGAATGGTGGATGATAATAGAATGTGTAGTGGTAGGGAAACAAATAATGATCAAGATTTTTAGGCACACGTAATGTAATTTATTTTGGATTTAACATAACTTTGGATGTGGTGGGGTTGAAGACTTATAAATATTATCTTGATAAGACCATCATATTATTTTTTTATTTAGGCTTGAGAGTACCTACCATCTAATTAGGCTATAGATTGGAAGATATATTGATGCCATCTTTGATTTTGTCTTCATCAAATATTAAAGAACTTGTGTGCTCAGTTATTGGTGACTTAAAGAGGTTTTTACCAATGAAGTTGTCTTGATTATCCTATAGTGCCTCCATGAAGGTTTCACTAATGAATGTTGAATTTTGATTTTGATTATCTTCTAGCACCTCCAAAAAGGTTTCATTAAAATATGTTGAGTTTGAACTTTGATTGTCCCATAGTGTCTCTAAAAAGGTTTCACTAGGAGAGTATTCTTCTTCTACATGAATTTAATCTTGGCCTCACTAATGTTCTTCAACTAATATATCACCTTGGATGTAGTTCAATAAGCTATGATTCTATCAGTCCAAATTGACACTTGTGGGAGATGGAATGTCAATGACATGGCTAGGTTGGTTGGTGGTAATAGTATGTGGAATGATAATGGAAGGGGAGTTGGTAAATCAATCCTCATAGAAGCTACTAGGATAACTTATGTTGATGCTGAAGAATCATCCTAAGATCACAAATATATTCAAATTGGTCTATAAGGCATGCATAACCAATGTTGTAACAACCATGAATGTATTCCCCTTTTGAATATGATTCCCACTCAAGGGACTCTAAATATAATGGTAATATTGATGTTGATTCTAAATTTGATGTTGGTTCAAGAATAAAACCTGACTCTAATGTTGATTCTTCACCTAGCATAGATGTTGCTATAATGATGCTCTATTTAATGTTTGAGATTGGATAAATAATGGATTGTGATGGCATTATGGGATCCACAGATACTGGTTTGTCAAAGTGAGACTCTATAATAGTGGGAAAAAGGTCAAGAGACAACTCCTTAAAGAATGGCTTGTTAGAGGGGGGCTCTTGAAAAATAGGCATATGGTTGAGGTAATGATTTTCCCAAAAGTAGTTATAATCATTAAGAAGTGACTCAACAAAGATTGGTTCATCAGAGTGAGAGTCCTAGACAATTGGTATAGGATCAATAGGTGATTCATCATAGGTTTACTTATCAAAAGTGGTTGGTTCAATTAAATCATCTTAGATTGGTTGGTTTTCTTAGCCTTAGTTTTCAATGAGTTATAAAATACCATTTTTGAACATAACTTTATCTTCAAATGATTGACTTGGTTGAAAAGGTACTGATTGGATTGGTTGAGTTATTGATTAGATTGGTTTGGGTTATGGTATGATTAGTTAAGGTTTTGATTGCATAGGGAATTGTTTATTTATTTCATAATCCAAAGGATGAGGTCCTGGTATATAAATGGTATGGCATTGTGGAGCATGGTTACTCACACAAGCTAGAGGATGAGGTCTTGGTATGGAAAGGATAGGGTATCATGGAGCTTGGTAGTTTTAATAATCCAAAGCCTCTAAGTCTTCCTCATAAACCATATCATCCTAGTCAAGGTTTTGAGTTGGATTGTAATCTGGTTCTTGACTTTGTTCCCCATATGGAGTATTGTAAGAAGAATAATAAAACTCCCTATAAAATTTGTCCCCATAGGGGTTTCTAGTCAGCTTTTGTGTATCCATTTTATTATAATTTGGATTTTATGTGGCTCCAATGTAAGTGAAGATAGACATATCCACATCAATGAAGAAATCTTTGAAGACAAAAAGGATTAGATTTTTACAAACTCTAAAAAACTATGTCTAAAGGACAAATGGTTTAAACTTGGTCTAACTGGGTCAAAAGGGGTGGATTTATATCTCCAAAAAATGATTTGATCATGGAGTTATATCTCTAAAATGGTTTATGCTAAGACTTGGCATGAAACAATGTAACATCAAATGTCATACACATAAAAGGTCAAGCATCTAAATAAAATTGAAATGTCAAAGGTCTAGGTTAAATTATTCCAAACAATGTCTAAACTAAGAAAAGGAAAAGAGTTTCTAGGTATTTTATCCAAATTTGGAGTCAAAATCTAGGCTCAAATAGGGTGTGCTAGGACTTTTGGCCAAATGACATCAAAAGTTAGGCTTGAAACAAAGGATTGATGTGATTTGATTTAATCTAACAAGTTTGGAAATAACTTTAACATAAACCTAACACATGAAATCAAACATAAACGTGATCAATTAGCATAAGCCATAAGGCAAAAGGCAACTAGAGAAAGGATTATGTTCTCCCAAATAAAGGCACAAACAATGATAATGATAGGCTCTATGAATAAAGAAATAATAATTTTCAAATTTTGGGTAATCAATTAACCAAAGTTATGCAACCCAAAAGAGAAAGATCTATGTATCAACCCATACAAAGTGAGGTTGAAACATAAATCAATCAATGTTTAAATTTGAACTTGACAAGGTTAATTGAAGACTCAACTGTTGAAGACTAGGATTTGATTGACTAAATAAGTTAGACAAGATTGGATGGAATAATAACACATGAACAATGTCAAAATATGACATGGTTTTAAACAATGGTTTTGGTATAAGTCAATTGAGTTTTGAAATAATTCAAGTGGTATAATGGTGCAAGTATGCTCTAGTGATGTGATCAATGTTATGTTTTAAAGACTCAAAGGCTCAAACTTTTGATAATGATTTTGGTAAAATAATAGTACCTATATCAATCAATTGACATGCACACAAACATGTTTAGCAAAAAAATTCAAGGCACAAGTGTGGTGTAAAATGACCAGAGTAGTGCCTCTTTAAATAAAAGAGTGGCATATAAACAAATTGGTTTAGACATGGGTATATAAAAACACATTAGTTTTATTCTAAAAACACCAAGCAAGAAAAAAATAAATGACCATATGCAACTAATAAAATTGCCCTAAATCCTATCAAGGGTGTGGCAAAGTGGCGTTGACTAAAACTAATTAGTTTTTAATCATCTAGACGGAACTCATATCTACTAACTTTCACATCAATAAAAATGAGAAATAGTACTTCATTTGGTTTTGTGTCATATGGCTTGTTGTAAAAATGTCTTTCCATTTTTACAACCACTACATTCATCACTTGCTTAGTATAGTTTGATGTTTAACATGCTCAAATGTCTTAGGTTTAGCCTCTACTAATGGATATGGTTTAACCTCTCAAACCATCATCCTAGTGAGGGGATCCTAGTTTATATACCTCCTCATAGAGATGGGTTGAAGATAATTTTGGGAGATGAATTATTGGGTTAAAGCTTTTGTATATAAATTATGGGAGGTAATGAAGTCCCCCTCACAATCCAAGATACAATGAAATAAAAACTTAGTAAAAGAGCTTTATGGTTGTTTATAGACCACCCAAGCCATGTGGGTCTTGGGGAGAGCCTTCAAAACATCTCTTTTACACTTTTTTACTAAGGTAATTTACAATGAAGATCATGCTTTTGATCCCACAAGTTCCCTATGAGGGATGGGGGGAGAGAATATACGCACAACTTCCTTTTTGCATAAACAAATTCTAAGAAAGTAAATGATGATTAACTTGAATAAAATAGAAACTTGGAAGTGAGTTCAATTTTATAGCAATAAACTAAAATATTTGGTGGTGTTGTTTGGCCTCATGGCCTTAAGTTACAAAACTTTGAAAGAACAACAACAAAACTATTCAAGTAAACACCCTAAAAATTTCTGTAAATACCAAATAAAATATTCTTAATTATTTTTAAGCATCCCAAAAGAGGTTTAAAAAGATATAATTGAGCATGATTTAGCATTTTTAAAGTAGGCCCTATAAGGAAATGGTCAGAGTGTTGTTTAGATTTGAAGCACTTTTTCAAATTAAGCAAGTAACTTTGAAAATTGAATTCTTGAGTTCACATAGTGTAATCCCACAACTCCACAGTTTAATACTGCAAGTTTGTAAAACCATGATTGGTTAACAAAATATTACAACTCATGTGTTAGTCAATAGATATTGAAAATATCATTACTCTAACAGACAATATCACAATTGATAAAGCAAACACGTAACTTAGAGAGTTGTAGTATTATTGATTAACCCTAACAATCTAGGCTAACTGCTAGTGGTTTACTACAATACCATGACTCAAATAAATAATATTGTAAATTGAAAAATCATGGCAGTAAAATATTATGACCATCGAGTCATGGTATTATAATAACACAACTTGACCTATAGAGAGAGAACACGTCAGTCCAAAAACATAGTTAACTTGTAATATCATGACTGAATGACAAAATTGTGACTATGTCAGTTACAATATTATTGTCTACAGGAAAACATCGCAAATCCATAGTGAAAAAATGATTAATTCCAAAAAATGTGTTTTTACTCAAATTTTTCTTTCTTTTTCTCTCACACTCCAAGATTTTGCATGAAAATGGTGAGTAGGTTGCTTGTAGGAGCTATTTGATCAAATTTGTGGGGTTTAGTCCCACTGGGCATGCCATTTATGAACATAAGAATCCAATAAGGAGAGATTAGTATCATGTTAGTGCATGAAATCAAATCCAAAACAAAACACACTAATGATAACACCTTATGCCTAGATCTTAGGGGAGCTTAGTAACAAACATACATATGAAAATAACAACTAAAACATGAAAGAAACATTATTTCACCTTCTTTGGAACTTCTAAATGGTTCTGAGAGTGGCTTGATTGGATTGTGCTTCAAAAGGTCTTTGGAAATGGAGCTTTGGCTATCTTCCACCTCCTCTTGGCATCATTTGGCTTGTGGCTTTGGCTTGGTTCAACAATTTGGCATAATAAAACTAATTATATGAGGCTTTAGAATCATTTGTGCATTGTAACTTTACACTATCCAAGTTTAAAATTATGGTTGTGAGGCCTTGTATTTATAGATTTTTTTAAATGATCAGAATGAACCTGGACCATCCATCTCAATATGAATATGTGTGGCTAAGAATCCATTAAATTTTGGAGGCTAAAATCAATAAATGCCCTTATAAATATTTGGGATAGAGAGGGAGAGCTTAATTAGATATTTATTGTAATTATGGCTTATGGATGCCACGCCATAAATGACCTCACCTGATGATGTAGATATTCAAAAATAATTTACACTAATAAAATAATCAATAAAGTCCATGGAAAATCCCCTTAAGCTCTTGATTCAAATTAATTAGCTTTAAACATGACTAGTCACTTTTGTTGCAATTCTTTAGAAATTGGTGCTCAAATTAATCAAACTATTCAAAATGTCATATTATTGGCTCAAAATTTGACTAGATTGTAATTAGGATGTGATTTTATATGCATTAGAACTGTTATCCCATTTAGGATGTTTTCAGCATAAAATAATAAGGGTACATGTCTCGTGCAAGAAATTTTGTAGAAAAGAGTAATCTAGAGTACCCACTTGTGAAATCATCATTTTTATGCAAAATGATATGATCAAAGTTAGCTATCTCATAAAATTCATTATCCCATTTAGGGATACATTTACCAAAATTGGCACTTATATATGATAGGTTCACATCATTTAGCATGTTTTAGTGTTTTTAGCCCAAATTGTGAATTTTGGTAAAAATTGGTTTGAAGCCTAGTTGGAGGTTATTGGTGGCCATTTTTAGATGTCTACATACATTACCAAACTAAGGCATGGGTTTCACATTGTATGTGATATTCTTCCTGTTAGTTCATGTGGATGAAAAAATAGAAGTAGCCCGAGTAATAGTAGATGAAGGCATTAGTTGACCCAACTAAGTAGAGGAAATATGAAATTGTGCACTTATAAGGGCTCCAAAAATTTTCTTATATGAACCTTCTTGGCTCTAGGAGCCTTTGAAAAAACTTGGGAATGAGTAAAAGTAGGAGTCACAATAAATGAAGTAGCAAAAGTAGCTATAAGAACTAAATAAATAATAGTATCACTAAAAATGATAGGGGAAATATGAATAACAGAAACTAAAAAAATAATAACAATTGAGGAAATAATAGAACATGAGGAGAGTGAAGCATTAGTGGCCACAATAGTAATGACCTCACCTGATTATTTATATTTAAGGTGTGGCTTTAATTTGACTCCATGGAGACTCATGACCTTATCCCTCTCCAGTTCCTCATCTTCCTCCTCGACCTTACTCTTTATTGATGTTTGTCCCTAGTATGCAGGCCCTTCTTATGGTAGTGTTTTAATAATTGAAATCATAGAGTCATTGGGAACTCTTTGCTTCCTCTTTTAATGAAGTGTTGTATTTTTAACCAAGGTAGAATCCTATTGAGTAGTAGAAGGTGAAATATCTACTTCTGAAGTAATAGGAGTCACACTCATAGAAGGAGTCTTGAATCTTTGGAGTCAAAAAAATCAATGTTGATTGGTTCCCTTAATCCTAAAAAATAGATTGTAACATTAGGGGTCTCTTCCACACCTTTCTCTCACTTAATATTCATCATCACATTGGGTGGTGGTGCTTGGGATGGCTCTCCTTGGCTCACAGTCTATTGGGAAGGCCAGGAAGACCAATAATCTATTAAATCCCATCCACCCAGAGGTGGAATTAAAGTGTGTGCCTCTTCAATTGTAAGTGAGGGATCCCTTTATATTTCATTTAAGAGATCTTCTATCAATATAACCATTTGTTCCCTAGACAAGTTCTTGACATCATCATTTGCATTCAAAAAAAAAATCATGTTCATATGGCTCATAGTGGTAAAGGATACCTAGGAATGTGATATGATTTTGAATGAGGCCATGGAGATCCCAATCCCTTTGCTTTATGGATGCTAATGAATACAATTCTCTAATTTTCTAACCAGATCAAAGTGATTCCTATTTGTATAACATATTTGGCCTATTATTAGAGAAGATATGATTCTTCTTCATGTATTCATCAATGCTCCCCTAGATTTGGTATGCTATTTATTGTTACTCCAACTTATCTAAGATGTACTTGGGAGACACAAAGGTGAAATTTTAGTTCCCACCACCATGATTAATGTATAGTCTGGGTATAATCAATAGTCTCCCCTTGGTCATAATGTTTTCTTGATATTTTTGGATACTTAATCTAAGGGTTCCTCATGGATTGACTTCTAGACTTGAGGATAGACATTGTCAACAATATATATAATGTTCCTCATATATGAATAAATATACAAAAAATAATAGTATTCACATACCCTATTTTTGATACAGTTTGGGGCTAAGCTCCAAAGTGATCTATTATGAATGCAAATAGTCACCATAACTGCATCTAATAACTAAGACATCATGAATAAATATTTTTAGTTATTTTTTAATCTCTCTAAAACATTTTATCCTGGAGCTTGGTACTAATAATCTCTCCTAAGGCAAAGGTAAAATTGTAGGTCATAAACAAATCAAGTAACAACACCCATTCTAGTCTAAGTTATTGGATGCTTACACACCTATATATTCAGTTCAATAGGGCCATCCCAATACAAAATCCCATCCTAAATTTCATAATTGGTATGGGAGTTGTGGCCTTAGGGGTCACCTTCTCCCCTAGGATAATCCATTTACTTAGTGCACTCTTGATGGTGCTAGTCTTCTCCTACAATCCATTTTTGATTGAGTGTCAATTTTTCTTCACTTGAATGGGCATCAACACTCTCTAATACATCCCATAGAGTTGTGTAATTAGCATACTCAAGATTGAATACTTCTACATTGAAGATTATATCTATGTACTCTATATAATATTTGATGGTGGAAACACTCCCCTGAATACATTGGATATTAAAACCATTTATTATCTAGTTCACCTATATAGTTCTCATGACAATTCAACTGATCGATATCTTATTAGAAGTAGTTTTTAAGTAAACATAAATGGATAGGGATTCAAGTTTTCTATGGAATACAATTTTCTCTAGCTCTTCGATAATCAATAGGCATGATGTATCTTCAAAATTTGATCTTCTAGATCAAAGATGGAGATTTTAGTTCCAGTTCATGTACCATTAATGTTTAATGGCTCCAAGATTTATTTGTTCTTTTAATTCAAATTCACAACTTACTTTGGTGGGTATGCCACATAGACTTTTTGTACATTTTGAGGAATGCTATGATTTTATCGTTGATAAGTGTCACCCTATCACTAGTTTTTTACAAAATTAGTTGTGCCACAAAACATGCTCTCAGAAGTTAGGTGTCATAAATTTTGTTAAAACTGGATTAGTCAATTTCATGATACTTTAGTTGCATGAAACATGAATACAAAATTCACAAAGATAAAATAATTGAAAAGAGGTATAAGTTTAGAGATGTTGAAGGTCATTTTAGATAAAGGTTGTAATGAACAAATCTTGTGATGGACAAAAGTTCTAAAAAAAATCCTACGAACAAAATTCTCGATAAGAAAAAGTCCCAATAAATCAATGTTGTAAATACAAAATATGCAAATACCTATAAGTTATGATTTATGAAATACTAAAAGTGCTAAAATATGTGATGTATAAAAGTCATGAAATCTCATAATTTCCAAATTGCAAAACTCAAGAAGACCCAAAAGAATTGAATCTCAAAAATAATAAATTGTAAAAGTTTTGAAGATCAAAATCATGAAATGTAAAATCCATCTAAGGTAAAACTTGAAAAGTGCAAAAAATGTGAAAATTCCAAAGCTTAGGATTTCCATTTTGTAATTCTTATAGAAATTTGGAAAACCTAAATGTATGCACCTAAATATGTCACCTTAATAATCCTATTAAATTGACTAATTTATCCCATAATCACAGCCTTAATTAATTAAATAATATACTAATTCCTACATATTATCCCATACATCTAATAGACCTTACCACACCCTTATAATCAATTAATTACCCTATTAACCCACTAACTAGTCTACTTAGTGACTAATCTACCCACTAGCCCACTTGCCAATTTAAAATTCCTTTTTATTCACCTACCCGCTAGCTACCCTACCACCCTAGCCTCTCCTACATCCCTATGAATATTAAACCTCATTAACTCCCATATAATCCCCTAAACTAATTAAGAAACCTCTATAACTAGGGAAGTTTCTCCAAAGTTTTAGAAGTCTCTAAATTAGAGGCTTCTAAAAAATTTAAAATTCCCTAAAAACCTCCTCCACCATCCTATATAAACCATGCTTGGGATATGGCCAAAATAACTTGGAAATCACTTAGACTCCATTATACTCTCACAATTAGCCATTATCAAGCATCTTCACACTCTTGCCAAACCATCCACAAATCCAAAGAAGCCACTGGAGTCACTTGGAAACTCAAGTCAAACAATCCACATTCTATCAAATTTAGCATTCTAATCTACTTGAAGATCTTAGAGAGGATTTTTAAGGGACAAAAAGATAGTACAAATTTTAGTTTAATTATCTGATTATTCCTTTATCCCCTCCTTTGATTTTATTTGTGTTATTGATTTTTTATTGCTAAATATAATAATTTTACAAATAACTCAAAATATGATCACACACTAAATAGACACCAAAACTCTCAAAATCCATTAATAGGTCAGCTTTAATAAATCACATGGTAAAAAAATTGGATAATGAGGAAAATGCCAATTTCTTAACATAGAATTACATACTTAACAAAAATAATTAACATGATAAATAATAACTTTAAAGCCTTGAATATTGGTAACTACACACATGAATTTAATGAAAAATATTTTTGAAATAAAAATTAGGCCTTTCAGACTATAATGGGTCCACATTCAAGAAAATGAGAGTGGGGGGTGTGTTGAGTACAACAAATGGTGACTCATAGGGGGAATACTCTTGAGTATTCAAGAACCTAGAATTTCTAGTTAGTGACTGCAAATCAAGCATGAATCATACCATAATAGAATAATTAAACAAAAAAAATGAAAGATACTCTCACAATTCATTTAACATACTATCATTGATCATACATTAGATCTATGTGATGAAGTGATTTTCTTTTACCCTTATTTTGAAGATTTTAGCAAAGACTTGGAAAAAATTGTAGGCTTCATTCTAGTTTATTTGAAGCATATTAAAACTAGGGAAACTTGGGCATTGCTCTATTACCATCCAGGAATCCATAGCCTCAATAGATATACCTTTTATTCTTACCCTTTTCTCCTTTTATAAACTTGTATTATGGGTGATACATTGATCTTATTTCATCATGCGAGTCTTTGATCACCTTTAGATTTTATTTGGGTTTATTAATCACTCTTTAGGATGCATTTTTCCTCTTTGTTTTTAGAATATGAATGGAAGGAGTATAATAACCACCATGGAATGATGTATGTAAAAACTTGATTTACCAAAGTGTCCCTACCAGTTATATCTGTGTCAATGGTTATTAACTCAAACAAGTATTAACATGAAAAGTGTGTTTGATCCAAGGAAATGAGAAAGCTTTATAAATTTTTATGAAGTATTGAGAAAAAATATTACATACTTGATATAGGTATTAAATTTTGATATAACCATGGTTAATTTTTTTTATCACATACCTTAATTCTAAAAATCTCAAACACAAAGGTATAAAACCTGTGAATAAACTAGTTTGTGTGTTTCATTTATGCTCTTCCCACACTTGTTCTCTCTTTTGGAGTTATCCTCATGAATTTAGTATATAAACTCAAGCATGCATGATAAGTATAGTGAATTGGGTTTAGCTTGGTAATACTATAATAATTTGATCAGATTGTCATGAAACAAAAGACATCTATTCTAGAAAATAGGGAACTAAACTAAGGAAAGCAAAATGCTGAAAGTAGGAAAGACTAATCTAGAAAGCATGAAATTAATATTATGAAATCAAATGATGAAAATAATAAAATTAAATATGAAAATAATTAATCTAATATAATATTACCTCTACCATGGCACTTGTATTTTTAGGGACATATCCAAATGGTATAGACATGAAGTAGTGTGTCAAAAACTACCCATTGATTGGATATGTTAATTCACTACCTTGGAGGTCCCTTAAATAGAAAGAATTATTACCCAAGATATTTGATATATGATAAGGCCTAATTCATAGGGGGTAATATTGTCATGTTTTCCTCTCTTTTAAGGGATTTGTCCTATAGAAGCACCATATCATATATTTTAAATTCTTTAACCTTTACTCTTTTATTGAACCATCTCTTAACTAGGTCCTAATGCTTAATGAAATTATGCAAGGCTTCTATTCATAAATATTACATCTATATTATATCCAACAATCAATAATCTACCTTTTAATTAGGTTTAATACATTATTTCATAAATTGATATGTTAGTAGCTTGAACACAATTGGAAATACTAGTTGTCATCCATTTACTAATATGTATGGTGAGGCCTTGTAGGCATGCTTGTATCTCATTCGATCCACCCATAGTGCATATTTAAATAGATGATGCCACTCTATAGGTTTGTCTATAGGTAAATTTTTTATGGCATTAATTAGGTTCTTATTTTTTGATTTAGCCAATCCATTTCCCTATGGGTAATTATTGGAAGATGACCTGATGGTGAATTGGTTGTCATGGACCCATTAAGTAAACTTAGCTAATTAGAATATTGGCCCATTGTAACAAACTAAAGAGATGGGTGTACTAAACCAAGTTGTGATGTTTTATTTAATAAAATTGATTACATCCTATACTTGGGAATTTTTTATTGCCACTACTTAAATACACATAGTGTAGTAATCTATGGTTGTGAGCACAAACTTGTGGCCAATTGAGGAATTAGGATTGATGACACTAATGAATTTTAATCCCCAATAAGTAAATGGTATTAATTGAATTATAGTATGTAATGGTATTGATATGTGCAGTTCTCTCTTTGTTAAGACCTAACATTCAAGGCATGTTCTCACATGAACATGTGTGTCCTTGAAGACTATTGGCCAATAGTAGTCCATTATAAGAATCTTATGTGTTTTGGTGTTTTTAGATCGATGAACATTACCTATATTTTTATTTAGGTTATCTAGAATGTCTTGAGATTATTCTTTGGATATTAATCTCAAGTAGATGCCTTCATAATTTCTTCTATAGAGAATCCCATTTTAGATCATATAGTGAGAAAATTTAAGCCTCAAGGCTCTCTTTTGTTCTCTATTGAGTTTTGGGGTCAAGTACATGTGAGAAATTATTGAATGATATTATCATATGAGTTTTGGGGTCAAGTAAATGTTTCTTATAGATACTTGGATCTGAAGGACATCCTCAATGGTCATGCATAGGTCAGGCTTAGTCATAAGTTGAATGATACTTTATCCTTCGATAATTTTATCAATCTTGATTTTTATGTCAAACTCCTATAATTTTAACATCCATTTCCCTCTACACTGTCATAATTCATTATATCCTAAAGTAAGATTGATAATATGATCCATCACAATAACAATAGTTTTATTCTTCAATATGTAACGTCAAAATTTATTTACTACTTTGACCAGTGTAAAGATCTACTTGTCTATCATGAAGTACTTGAGATCTACTTTCTTTATATTTGTGATCATAAATGCAATAGGATGCTCACTTCCATAATTATTTTGGGTAAGCATAACAATAATTGTATGTTTTGAAGCAAATGAATACAAGAAGAAGTCTTTATTAAAGTCAAGGCTGATAAAAAATAGGGCCTAATATGTGGCATCCTTGATGACTTGAAAAGACTTTCAAGCTTCCAATGTCAATTATACTTTGGAATCTTACTTGAGCATTACATTAAGAGGCCTAAATTTTTTTGTAAACCCATAAAAACTTCCTCACAAAAATCCTTATAAATAAGGACTTGATCTCTTTCTCATTGTTAGGAATGCAATCTTTGAAATTCCTTGAACTCTATCTAGATCAATGATGATCCCTTCTTTGGTGATGATGTGTCCTAATAATTTTCCATTAGTAACATTTAATATGCTCTTCTTAGGGTTGAGAAATATTCCAAACCTTTTGCATGTTTCAAATATTGACTATAGATGGATAACATGATTAATTCTATTCTTTGAGAAAATTATGAGGTCATCCATATAAATGATTATTCATTTACCTATCAAACCTTGAAATGCATGATCCATATCCCAATGAAAGGTAGATAATATGTTAATTATGCCAAAATACATAATTTTATATGCATAAGTACCCCACTTCATGGTAAATGTAGTCTTCATCATGTCTTCATATTCAACCAACACTTGGTTATAGCTTGAGAATCCATCTAATAAAGATGTCATTCTAGAACCACTCACTATCTGGATAAATTAACCTAGAGAAGGTAGAGGGTAATTTTATTTCTCATAAACCTTTTTAAGGTTCCTAAAATCAACACAAAATATGATTTCCCCACTTGTTTTTCTATTGGAACCAAATTGGTAACCCAGGTTGAGTGCCTAATAGATAACACTATCTTAGGACTTAATCATTTCTACACTTCCTTATAGATAAAGGGTTTAAAGATGGGATTGATTGACCTTTAATTTTTTTATATTGGATTATGGTATGTATTTCATGGGATCATATGGGTGATGAATCTTGGGTTAAAGACCTTTAAGTCTTCATAAGTCCATGCAATCACATCCTTGCACTGGATGATAACATATTTAACCTTTTACTTTTCTTCTGGAGTGCACTTGAGACTAATTTTGATAAAGTATGGATCACTTTCATCTCCTAAGTTTTCCTTTTTAAAATAATATTCGTTAATGTTAGGTTTCCTTTATTTGTGGGACTCAAGATCCATATCAAATACTCTCTCCAAGGAAACTATTCCCAGAGGAAGATAATTTTCCTTGAGTTGAATGACTTCCTCCTCTCCTAATTTATCCTAGCATAAATCATTGAAATATTTATCATCAATGATTTAGGATTCAAACTATCTTAAATTGGTCAAGAATTGGACAATCTATTAAAAATTGTAAAAAACTTAGGAACAAATGGGCAAGGTAGAAGCTATATAAAAAAACCTATGAACTTTGGATTCCTATAATGGTGCCAAATTGATAGCTAAAATGGCTAGTGAATTAACAAATTGGTTATATTCTATATGAAAAACCACTATATTGAATCTTCAATCAAATCCTAGGGCCTATGTTTATGCCTCTTGAGATATGACAACTTTCACTGGTACTTATTTTTGCCCTAATTAATCACTAGATCTAAATCTCCATGTATGAGGATTTGCCATACATTATGATTGAGAGTGAATTATATCCCTAAAATTAGTGCTTCATAATTATATCTATTATTTGTGTAAGGTAATTATAAACTATATGTTGTTAGGTAATTCTTATCCTATAGGTCAATCATTTCAACACCAATACCTGATCCTTACTTAGATCTCACACCATCAAAATGGAGAGCCTATAATTGAGAAGGTCTATGAAATTTCAACTCTTGAATTTGGTACTTTATGGTCAAGGTGTAAATCCAAATATTAAGAGATTTGTAGCTAACCTCTTTATTCTTGGCATTGAATTTTATGATGGGATGCTTCATCTTAAGATCTTGATCAATTCAAATTTGATTTGGAATACTCCTCCATGAAAACTATATGTGGGAGAAGTCTATCACCACATATCCATTTAATGTCTTTGACCAATCTCTATTTAGTAGTAATCCATATCCTTATGGGATGTATACCAAAAGTATGCCAATATTCATCTACATGCATGACTCATATGTAACTTGAATATATAAATTATTTAATTCCCCAACCATGAGAACTATTATCTTGTCCAACTGTAAAACCATCCTTTTATATGGGTTTTGAGTTAATTTGATATTTTGATAGATGGATGTTGGCATCACAATAGCTTAAGCTCCCAAATCAACTAATAAGTTGTGTATACTCTTACCAAATGATTTGATAGTTAAAAATAAAAGAGGAACTTCTAGCTTACTCTTGTAGATGATATTTGTAAGAGCACTGTTAGCTTATCCATAATATATTTCTCATGATATACTTCCATAAGATCTCCTTTTGTTCTATAATATGAGCTAATTCATGAAGGGTTATGTTTTCCTTTATCTTCTTCATATATTCAATAATATTATATCCTCCTTTACCCTAGGTTTTCACATTTAGAGGATGATCTTTCCCTTTTGGGGGAGGTGGTTTATTATCAACCTTTGGATTCTAGGGGATAATAATGTTTTTTGGATGAGTATATATGGTGAATGGTTGCTTATTACTAAAATTGTAGTTGCCTCTTTAGAACTACTAAAAAGCTTGGGCCTCTTCTAAATTGTTCTTTAGTTCATTATCATCCTTATTTGGGAATGTAAAATTATGAGTTTCAAAGACCAATGCAATGATTGATGAACTATAAGTAGGGGGTGATTATAGTGGATTATTCATTAAATCCTACCTTACCATTTCTCTTTGGAATATTTCAAATGCTACAAAAAACTCAACATAGTCAAGTTTACCATGTTGTGATGTTTTGTGAAGCTTGTACCAATTGGGAAAGGTTGTCTCTACTATGTTGATATTTGGAAACCTATTAGATTGTTAATGTTTCATATTATTCATAGGATTATATCTTGGAAACCCAAAATTCTAATTATTATTCTATCTAGTGGCATTTCCCATCTTCTTTTGCATATTCAGGAAGTCATTACTCAACTTATAAACCATCTTTTGTATAGAATCTAATTATGCCTTGGTAGAATCTGTACTTTGAGTGGATTCTATGTTGGTTAGGATTGAATGTTGAATCTACTTATGATTACTCATTTTTACATGGTTATTCAAAAATCCATAATTATAATTGGGTGTCACTAATGTTAGACGAGGTAATGCATATAGCTGATTGTGATTATATAAAAGAACATTTTGATTCAGATGAGGCACTAAATTTAAGGGTAGAAAGCCAACATTAAGGATAGGAACTCTTGGTACCTTAGTATTTAGATACATATAAATGTTAATAGCCTCTTCATTGACCAAATTTAAAGTGTTCAAAATAGAAACCACCCTTCATAGGAAAACTACAATGACTGGATGCAAAACATTCTTGTACATTTCCAATGCTAAATCATGTGATGGCTTATATGTATTATTCACCCAAGTGTACATCTTTTGGAATGTCATGTTAAAAGCATGGATTTATTCATTTGGATCCCTCTTCATATTGGTGAAGTGATGATATACAATACTTGGGTTGGTAACCTACCCAAATTAAGCAAGAAAAGTACTTTAATAATTATCCCATGAAGTAATTGAACCTTATTTCAATTTGAGGTACCAATCATAAGAAACATCCTATAATGTGAAATGGAAGAGCCTACATGTAATGTATTCATCAATCTCAAAATATCCTTAAAATACTTGACATGTTCTTTATCTATTCTTCCCTTTGTGGGAGAGAAAGAAGGCAAATAATTCTCTTGATTCTTTGGAAAATTATGCACATCACCTGGGATGACAATAGTAGAACTAACTAACCATGGGTGAGCTATAGTTAATTAATAGGCTAAGCCAATCTCACTAGAGAAGATGTTCTAGTTTGGGGTATCCTGGGTACAACTAGTGTATATCTAGGTCTTGAGTGAGTCGATAATGGTGAGACCAAAATACTAGTTTGAGCCCTAGACTTGGTTATTATCCTAGGTGTCTCTAATGCGACTCTAATTTAAATGATAATTTATTCTAGGGAAGGACACATAGAGTATCCCTCTTTTTAGTGCCAAAAAAAGTGATGTTGATGTGTTTTTTATGCACACCAAGGCATTAAATTAGGTATTATCTAAAATTTTAGGATCTAAATGGAGGTAAAATCCACTCTAGGGCATGAGTTATAGGTATGAGTTAAATAACTAAGTGATGGAATAGTCGATTGAGCATGTAGTTTTTTTTATCGGGTGTGTATGGGTGAGTGAAACCTAAAATAAATCAAAACCTACTTGATTTATATGGATGTAAATTTAAGATAAAGTGGGTATATATTAAAATAAACTCCAAAAAAGTGAAGTTAGACAAGAAAAGAAGGCTGTGTGGTTATAAGATGGATTGCTTCCAGATTGGTTTCAAAACTAATTTTCTTAGCTAGTAGTTGTTGCTTACACACATTCAAATATAATGAGGGAGTCTGACGATAAATAATATAATGAACTCTAATATATCAATTGAAGGTTATTATTATTTATAGTATCTATTTCACACCCTTTTAATAGAAGATTATAATTCATATCGAAGAGTTATCTAAGGTAGATGTTGATCACTCTTAGAAATATATATTATGGAAGAAAATATTTCACATTTGGAGAAAATAAACAATCAACCTTATTTCATAAGAAATAAAAATGTTTGTTAATCATCAAATAGCTATTTCACATATTAAATCATCATATTTTATTAATAATAATAATGAATTCTAAGTAGCATTTTCACACTTTGAATTACTCGATCAACCGATAGGGAAAGAAACATAATTAATCACATTGAATTATAGTAAAAAAAACTTTAACATAGGTTTGTGACAATCAAAATATCTCTTCCTATATCAATGAATTTTTATCCTCTTTGAAAATGAGAGAAATACAAATATCAATAGACTTTGGGAGGGGTCACCTCATCCTCCAAATCCATGAAAAGTACTAGAATTACAATCTAGTAATTAGAATGGGAGTTCTAATTGGATGGAAACTCTACATGTAAAATAAAAATGGCCAAAACTATGTCTTTAGAATAAGACTCATACTTAAAAAATAATGTAATGTGTGCATGTTAAAAAATTCTTTAGTTAACTCTTACATACATCTATAAAGTATAAATAAACTATAGTTACATTCGTCAATTTACATGAAAAATACATATAATATAAATTTGATAAAACTAAGTTTTACTCATATCCAAGGATTTCATGGTTTATGGAATGATACTTTAATTACTCAGGGGTATCAAAGTGGTGAGATGAGTCAAACTGGATGGTGGATTTGAATTAGAAGCTCAAAACATAGCCTACTTCTTCACCTTCAAGTTATAAAAATTCTTATACATGACATGATATTTTGAATCTAATTATGTCTATGTTCAAAAGAGATGGATTATGCACCCTAGTTACTTCCATCAATTGACATCTGTGCTTGACCTACATGGTTCTAAATTCTACTCAAAATATTTCCACTTCACTGACCTTCTTCCTAGCAAAACCAAGTTCCCATTCAATTTCCTTCAATGTACACCCCTAAAGACTCTACTTGAAATTAGTAGATGCCTACTGGAGTAACTTGACAAAATTGACCCTATCCATTAGTTTCACTAAAGGGTCTCTAGCTTAAGATAACTTTAATTCTTCAAAAAATTTCATAACTTTTTTCTCATTCTCTACTAGCTTTGGGATCAAGGATTTTGCACTTGACACCTAATCTAAGGGATTATTATACTTTGATGAATACTAAATTAAGCATAGTAGACACCTCAAGTGTTGTAATTAGGTCCAAGTGGACAAGGCCTTATGGTTTATAAATGGCACCAAGAAATTTAGTTTATTTTCATCCTATTTCAAATAATTAAACAATTTGGATGTCTCAATTAAATGGGGAGACATTTCTATTTTCATTAAGATAGTAGTGTCTAAAATATGATATAGCCTAAGGGATGAATTATGGACATCATTCTTAATCTTCCTAGGAACCTACACAATTTGTTTTTATTCTCACACTTAATTCAAGTCTTGTTGCAGCTCCTCTCTAGTTTGCTCGGTTCCCCTATATAACTCTAACAAATCCTTTGTGTGGGTATATAAATAGGCTTAAAAATATTCATTATAATGAGACTTATAGTTCTCATATTATATCTTTTGGATAAAAAGAAAACATCTTGCCTTTCATCAAGAATCAGACCCCTACTAAATTCATCTTCTATTTTTCTTTTCTTGATTCTTTAGACAATTCTTATTGACTTATCAAAAATAAAGCTCATAGTGGGTAGCTCTATGATAAATAAATTTGATCTCTATATAATGTAGGATTTTATGTTTACTACCCATTTTGGAATTACCAATTGCCCAGGGTCGATAGGATGAGTGTCCTCGAAAGAAACCTCTAAAAAAAGATCCCTTGAGAATTGCATCATTTCCTCTACTTGTAGTGGGTCTGGCAAGGATGGAAAAATGATTTTATTCCAATCCACATTACCAAATTGAGGCATGGGATACATAATGTATGTGGTCTTCTTCCTACTAGTTATTATGGATGAAATAATAGAAGTATTTTGAGCAGTAGTGGATGAAGGCATTGGTAGACCCAATTGAGTAGAGTAAATATGAAATTTTGAACTTGTAAGGGATCTCAAAATTTTATTAAAATGAGCCTTATTATCTCTAAGAGAATTTGAAAAAACTTAAAAATTAGTAGAAGTAGGAGTCATAACAGTTAAAATAGTATAAGTATCTACAAAAATTGAAGAAAGAATAGTATAACTATAAATGATAGGGGAAATAGGAACAACAAAGACAATATGGACTAAAGAAAAACTAGTAATTGAGGAAACAATAGGACCTAAGGAGAAGAAAGTAGTAGTTGCCATAATAGTAGTGACCTCACCCAATTGGTCAAATTCAAGTGGTGCCTTTAATTTGACTCCCTAAAGACTCAAGACTTTATCCCTCTCTAGTTCCTCATCCTGCTCCTCAAGCTCACTCTTTGTTGATGCTTGTCCCTAGTCTATAGTCCCTTCTTGTGGTAGTGTTTCAACAACTGAACTCATATGATTCTTGAGAACTCTTGGATCCATCTTATAACAAAGTGTTGTATTTTTCAATTGAGGGAGAAGTATATTGAGTAATGGAAGGTGAAACATCCACATCTGAAGCAATAGGAGACACACTCACAACAGGAAGTCCTAAATCTTTAGAGTTAGAAGAATCAATGTTGATTAGTTTGCCTAATACCAACAACTAGATTTTAAATAAGATGGGTCTCTTCCACACCTTAATATTGATTAATAGTCATAATCACATGTGTTAGTGGTGATTGGGATGGATCTCCTTGGTCCATAGTCTATTGGGAAGGCCCATAAGACTAATAATCTATTAAATCCCATCCACTTGATGGTTGAAGTTAGGTGTGTGCCTCTTCAATTGGAAAATATGGATCCCTTTGTATTTCCTTTAATATATCCTCTATCAATCCAATCATCTATGCCATAGATAATACCTAAACATCATCATTTGCATTCAAGAAAATAAAATCATGTTCATATGGCTAATACTGGTAAGGGATACCTAGGCACGTGATATGTTTCTGAATGAGGCCATGGGGATCCCAATCCTTGTGATATAAATATTCCAATGAATATAATTCCCTAATTTTTCCAACCTCATTAAAGTGATTCTTTTTTTATAACACACTTAGCCTATCATTAGAGAAGCTCCATAAAAAAGGCTCTTATGATTCTTCTTCATGTCCTCATTAATACTCCACCAGAGCTGGTAGGATATTTATTATTTGGCTAACTTATGTGGGACATACTTAGGTAGACACAAATTTGAAACCATGGTTACCACCATGATTATTGTATAGTTTGGGTAAAACTAGTAGACCCCCCTTGGCCATAATGTTTTATTGATATTTTTAAGACACTGATGTCAAAGGTTCCTTGTGGATTACCTTCCAAACTTGAGGATAGACATTATCATAAATTTGTTTAGTTTTCCTCATATATGAATAGATATATAATAAATAATAGTAGTCACATACCCTATTTTTTATACAGTCTAGGGTTGGGCTATAAATTGATCTATTATGAACATAAATAGTTGTCATGATCACGTCTAATAGGTAAGACATCACGAAGAAATGGACACTAGTTAGTATTTTGTCTTTAAAGAACATTATCTACTAGATTTTGGCACTAATAATCTCTTATGGTAAAGGTTAACTCTAAAGTCAACAATAAATCAAGAAATGACACCCATTCTAGTCGAAGGTAGTGGATGCTTGTGTACCCATATAGTCTATTCAATAGGGCCATCCTAATATGAACTCCCACCTTGAATTTGATAATAAGTATGGGATTTTTGGCCTTAAAGGTCACCTTAACCCCTAGGATAATCCATTTACTTAGTACATTCTTGATGGTGCCAGTCTTTTTCCACAATTCCATTATGTGTCCATCATTCATGGTGTCTATAATGGGGAATCATAGGCATCTCTAGAAATCATTCCCTAAAATACAAGCCACCAATTTTTTATGATTGACATGGTGTAGGAAGCCATAATACACCTTTCTTATGAATAATAATTTCCAAAATAGGTCAATATATGGCATCACTTTAGGTTTGGAAACCAAAAAATGTAGTTGTTGGCATTTCGATGGTAGCAAGTCAACTACCAATTATTTTTTCTTGATTGTAAATATTTATTCACATGAATGGGAATTAATTCTCTCTAATAAATCCCATAGAGTTGTGTAATTAGTAGACTCACCATTTAATATTATTATAGTGATGATTGTATTTGTGTACTTTGTATAATCCTTAATGGAGAATTTCAATGGTGGTAGCACTCCCTTGAATACCTTGGATGATGAAGCCATTTCTTATCTAGTTAACCTATGTAATTATCATGATAATTCAACTGATTGATTTATTTTTTGGATAGATATGGGGATTATATTTAGTCCCCCATAACCCATTAACAACAACCAATAACTAGATACAACCAACCAAAAATAAACCAAAACAACAAAAAAGTAAACATACGGCTACAACACCCTAGTGACACTTGGTAGCGTACTAAAACAAGATGGATAAAAAACATATCAACTCAAAAAAATTGAACATAGTGACAAAAGACAATATCCATTTAAATAGATACCCACACCAACTTCTTCTTCTAAATCCATAACATTGATGACTTCACCATGCTTGAGTTTAACCACCTCTTCCCCAGGTAAGATTTCAACTTTAACATTTTTCCCAAAGCCTTCCTTGCTTGTAGCTAAATTCATATAAAGGATTGCGTTTCCAAAGAAAAGGATTCTAAAAACCTCTTCCCATGGTTTACTATACCAGGGTGGCACTACTACTTCCCTCTACTAAACCCATTTTACTAGCTTTTTGATAGCTACCACTTTATGATTCCCATGTTGATGCTCACACATCCTCACCAACTTGGGGATTTTAGCCTTAAGGTACTCCAAAATGGGCATGAAAATAAAATAACCCTATTTATAACTAGGCTTTGAAACTTTCCTTTGTAATTCCTCCACAAAATCTAATAAAATCATGAAACACATCTCTAATGCCTATAAAGCTGAGGATGGAACCATACCTAGGCTATCTCTACCTGAGAAAGGTAGATTGGGCAAAGGTAATAGGTACTAGAGAAAAATTTTCTTTACCATCCCCACCTACACTTTCAATTGCACAAAAAAATCCATCACTTGAGTGACCACTTATGCTTCTAAGACTAATTCCATAAGATCGTATGCAAACACCATAGCAATTTATGAATTTACCAAGTTACTTGCACCCTAAAGCAAGAATTCAGACCCAAGAGCATTTTATATTGCCTCAAAGATATCATCTGATGGGAGTTATAAGATATGTGACAAGTGAGCTCATGAGATTTGGCCTTTAAAGGCCATTTCACGTGCTTTACTTCCCCCATTAATACATAGAGTCACCAAGGTAGTTTTTACTACATCATCCATTCTACTGACCTATTTCCACTAGTTTTGATGACACATGTGAGCATTACCAATAACCAACACACTAGCCCCAACTAACATAAAAACCTAAGAATGACATGATGATTTGAAATGCTATCCTCAAAGCCACCACTTGCCAAAGGTGGCTGCCATTTTGGCAAATGATGTCCGATTGTATTCATTAATGCCAACCCATGAGAAGTAATCCCCTACATGTGAAGATGCACCATGAAATAATGATTTAGATAGCCAACAAAAAAGGACCCAAAACTAGCTTACCACTTTTCAAGCGACAAGAAAGGGCCCCACTAAGTTTAGTAGAAGGCTTTAGCTCTATTTCATAGATTAAGTAAAACACAAATACTAAAACAAATTTTAACCAAACTCAATCAAATAAATAGTTGGGAAATCTTCCCATGCTACTGTCACATTATCCATTCTACACATCTCCTTTTGGTTGATACCATAATTAGCCAAGAAGCAGTGTTTAGAATCCACCTCAAAGAATAACTCTAGATTTTTCTAGGTGTTTGATAGAATAATCTCAAGAAACCAGGCTCTAGCCTCTTCCCTTTTCAACATTGAAATCATTACCTTGGAATCTCCTTCTATCAATAACTTAGGGATCCCACATTGGAGGGCCATATCAATACCCAATGCAAGTGATTGCACCTCCACTTCATTATTCATGCCATCCTAAAGTTTCCTAGACATATAACAAATTAAGGAACTGCTGCAATCCCAAATAACACATCCTACTCTCAAGTATCTAGGATTTCCCTAAGAAGCTCCATCAAAATTGATCTTGAACTATCCCACCAGATGGGGAATCTAATTCTACTTACTTGTCTAATCTTTTCTACCAATTATGATTGACCCATTAATGAGGGGAATATAAATCAAATTCTATTTTGCCACCATCATCATATCCCATCTTGACATAAGTCATTTATTCCTATTTACCTGAGTAGAGATAACCTCCAAAATCAAGATTTCAATTTATTAGATCACTTTGGAGGTCACGTTCTCTTGATCTTTGAAAATGTGCTTATTCTATTCCTTCCATAGTGACCAAATCACAATAATAGGGCTGACTCTCCATAATCCATAAAGAGCATTTTTGTAATCACCAAATGGCCATGTTGAAAAAGATACCATTAGAGAAGGAGGCCATGCCCATGACCATCCCATCTGTTCACACAACCAATTCTAGCATTGGTTCACAAAGGGACAAAAGAAGAGCCGATGATTAACACTTTATTATTTTTACAAAGAGGGCACCTCGAGGGTCCCAAGAAACCCATCTTAGAAAATCTATCCTCAGTTAGGATATGATCTTGCACTACCATCCATGCAAAATTCCCAAATTTTTATAAACCATCTTTGTCCCAGCATAAAACCTGAACCCAAGACATCAAATAATTTGTAGCCTCCACTATTTGATACCCCAAATTAACTCTGTAGTGTCCTATTTTAGATCCAATACAATGGAAATAATCCTCCTTGTCATTCAGAAAAACCTTCCTTAATTTTAGACATTTTGTGAGTATCACCACTTGATCCCCTAAAATGTCCAGACCTTCAAAGTTTTTCCAACCCTAAGATCTTAGACTAGAAATGAACTTGGGTTCTAAATAATTTGCTATTGAGAGCCCCCAATCCAAAGAAATAACATGTTTAGGTTCCCCCAATGATATATTTTCATCAAGGGGTCTTCAAGGTCTTCTACTAGAAGTAGTTTTTAAGTAAACACAAATGGCTAGGTCTTTAATTTCTCTATGGAATGCAATTTCATTCTAACTATTTGGTAATCAATATGCATAACATCTCTTCAAAATTTGAGCTTATAGCTCAAGAATAGGGACTTTAATTCTAATTTTTGCACCATTAATGTTAAATTTCTCTAATATTGATTTAATCTTTTAATTTTAATTCAACAACTTATTTTGGTAGGTATGCCACATAGACTTTTCATACATTCGTAAGAATTTCACACTAATGTCCTAGATAAGTATCACCCTACCACTAGTTTTGCACAAAATTTTCTATGCCATGTAGTATGCTCTCATAATTCAAGTTTTGAAACTATTTTTAAAATTAGATTATCCAAAATTCATGGCACCTCATATTCATGAATGTGAATCAAAAAGTCATGAATACAAAAGACTTGTGAAGATGTAGAATATCGAAGATGTCGAAGGTCATTACAGACAAAGGTTACGATGAACAAAACTTACAACAGATAAAAGTTATGAAAAATAAAAGTTTCGAAGGACAAAAGTCTTGATGAATAAATGTTGTGAAGATAAAATATGTAAAGACCCAAGAGTCACAATTTATGGAATACTCAAAGTGTCAAATATGTGATGTATAAAAGTCATGATAAATAAAGTCATGAAAACTCAAAAGTTCTAAATTGTAAAACTCATGAAGACCCAAAATAAATGAATCTCAAAATTCACAAAGATCAAAATTTTTGAAGATCTAACTCATGAAATGCAAATTTTATGATAGCTAAAACTTATGAATTCCAAAAAAAGTGCAAAGTCTGAAGCTTAGGATTTCTAGTTTGTAATTCTTGTGAAAATTTGGGAAACTTGCATACACACCAAAAATCTCAAAATCCATTAATAGGTTAGCCTAAATAAATCACATGGTAAAAAAACATGGATAATGAGGAAAATGCCAATTGCATTAACATAGGATAACATACTTAACAAGAACAACTAACATGAGAAATAAGAACTTTAAAGCCTTGAATCTTGTTAAGTACACACATGAATTCCAATGAATTTTTTTTCAAATTATAATTATCCCTTTTAGACTATAATGGGTCCCCATAAATAAAATGATATTTTCAGGGTGTTGAGTAAAAAAAATTCCTCACTCAAAGAAAATGAATTCCTCCTATGTAGCAACGAGTCTATATTCCATCTTTAAATCCAAATCAACAATAAATCCCCCAAAACTAGTTCAATCCCAAAAATAGGATTACCAACCCTAACAAGTTAGTGTAAAGAGTTGACACAAATCTAGCTAATCCATAATTTCCTTCTTAGCCATACAATCCCCCACTTGCATCCAAAAATATTTCTTTTACTCAAGAATGACAAGCTATAAAAGATGTTATTTTAGGATTACAAGCATGGAATTAGGCTGAAAGTATAAGTTGGATCAAATATGTTCATATCTATTTGATATAAGCATATTCTAGACACCATTTCCATCTCATTTCAAGATCCCTAAATTTAATAAGTATAAAGGAAAGAATGATTCAAGGGAGAATATAAAAGAATTTTTGTTGGATGCCTAGAAGTAGGCTATAATCCCAATTTTATGCTTCACATTTTCTCATAGAGCTTGGTTGGGAAAAATTTGGATTGGCTCATGCATCTGCCAAGGGTTATTTCATGAATTTTTATGATTTATCAGAGAGATTTATTCAACACTTTTCATATAATATTGAACATGAGCTGACCATGGTTGACTTGTGTAATATAAAATAATGAGGTGAAGAGAGTTTTTTAGCTTATCTCTAAATTTGAAGTATGTTGGCCAGTATATTTCCACATTATCTTCCTAATGATGGGATAGAAAACATATTCATGACAAATTTGAATTCATAATTGGCTCTTAACCTCTGATTGCATTATCCAAATGACTTTGATGAATTCATTCACAAAAGAGTTCAAATAGAAAAGTCCCTCATTAATAAAGGATTGATCAAAATTTAATCACAAATTCAATCCCAACATAAAAATTATAACCAAATTTAGAATCAAACTTCATTCCCAAATCTAAAAGTGTAATAGAGAACTCCAAACCCTTCAATCAAAACAAGAATGTGGTTGGTAATGTGGTAACAGAACCAAGACATGTTCATACAATGTAATCACCATTAGTACAAAAGGATCCTTAGCTACAAATGATTATTTTTAATAGGCCACCTCTTCTAAGGAGTTAGTTCAATATAAGACCATTTTATAATCTTAGAGAGCCTATTAAGGTTGTACTTTGAAATCTAATTGCTGAAAATATGATTACTTGGCCTAATACCAAACCTTTTGATGAAATTCAACCCAAATCTGAGTGGTATCAAGATATTGAGTATTTTGAGTATCATCGTGTAAAGGATCATGGTATTCATAGATGTGTGAAACTTAGACATCTTATCCAAGACATGTTAAAAAGAGAGGATATTGAATTAAATAATGTATCATCACATTATAATTAGAACATGGAGATATATAGAGACCATTTTATTCAACATAATACTAATGAGAGTGAGGAATGGAAACATCAATAAGATAATAATCATAATCAAAATCAAGGTTACTAGGCTAAAAATGTTGATTACCATGCTACCCCTATGCTTACAACATAATGTGACGTATCATGGAACATCATGTGTCTATGATCACAATCAAATCCCGTTCCTCTTCCAATAATTACCAACAAGGAAATACATCCTTTCTAGGATTAAGTATATCTATTCTAGGAGTTCTTCCTTCACATAATCCTCATCCAAGAGTTACCATCACAAGACATGTCTATCATTCTTCTAATTCTCATAATCATATTCCTACTTGAAAATGTGTTGTTACAACTCATCACACTAGAATTACCCTTTAAGGGCATGTATCTCCTCCTAATAATATCAATCCACCTTCTAATTCTAATACTATTCAAAATCAAGCCAAACCTAAATATTTACCTCCTACCACAAAGTAGTATGATTTTGTGGATCATTTGAACAAGAAGCCAACATAGATTTCCATCTTGGATATTTTGTGTGCATCTCAATTCCAGAAGGATATTTTGTAAGATATTTTGAGATAGTCTAAGGCTCCTAACATTATTACAATTGATAAATTCTAAAAATTAGAAGGATGTTTGTCTACTAGCCCACAACTTACATTTGATTAGAGTGACGTGTCATCCCTTGGTTCTTCACATAAAAATCACCTATACATTGAAGTCACCATTACCTTCCATAAAATCAAGTACATACTCATAGATAATGGTTCTAGTCTTGATATTATTCCATTGAAGTTAGTCCAATGTCTGGGATACACTATAGTAGATCTGAATAATGATATCATCACCATTAAAGGATATGAAAATATTGAAAGGTAGTCAACAGGTACATTTTCCTTACCCATCTAGGTTGGGCTTGTCATTCATAGTACCCTATGTCATGTTATTAACCTTGACTTTCCATATAATCTCCTCCTTGGCCACCCATGGATCCATGAGATACGTGCAGTTCCATCCATGCTACATCAATGCATAAAATTTCCCCATTCTATAATGGAGGTCAATATTGCTAGGGATCTAAAATCTTATCAATATTGTAAAAATTTGTAAGAAGAGGGTCACCAATACACTTATTATTCTAGTGTTAAGCATGATATCATAAAATATGATCAAGTAATGTTTAATCCATATAAATATAGTTATCTTTATCCAAATACCCTTACTTACTCTTCTAACTTACCTCTTTCCCCATTAAATTCCTCTCCTTTCAATATTTATTATAAGGACCTTGATACATATAGTATCAAAAATTATTTTCATATTTCCAAACTCCTTCAATCACCCAAATCCCATGGTATGCCCAAGATGGAATAGTGTAAGAAGAAGGTATAATCTCACCCCAAAAGGTGTATACCATTAATCATATGTAAATCATTTAATCAATCAGATCTGACACAAACAAATGAGTCATGGTTGTATAATGAATGTTTTGCGCCTTGTTTTCAAAGCAAAATGTATCCTATTCTAAATAGAATTATGGTAAATCTCACATATAAAGGCAAAGTCTTGGGATTAAAGAAACAAGGCATAATAGATCCAATTCTTCCTACCAAGCATGTAAATAAGCAAGGTCTTGGATACAAATCACCTAATGTTGTTTCCACACATCTTGAAAGTGATTCAGCCTCTAAATTTAATGACTATATTCTTGGTAGTAACATAAATTCCTTTTATAGCATTTATGATGAGCTTGACAATACCAATATATTTAATTCCCATTCCATTAAACCTATTTTCATTGTTCCAAACTTTTCCCTTACTCTTCATTATCTGAACCTCATTGATTGGGACCAACAAGACCAAGATATCACACTTGATGAGTTTCTAAATGAAGAAACCATTATAGAATTTATGGGATTAAGAGACAATATACCAATGGGTGACCACAAGATAATATTTGTTTACACTTTGGACCCTAAGGCCTACTTTGGGGAGTAGGAAAACTTCATTGGTCATAATGAAAATAAAAAATAAAACATTGAGATCCTTAAGTGAAAACCTCTCTCAGACGCTTTTGGTAGATCAGGTAAATAATAAAGAAAATGATAAGTCCATTTGTGAAAACTAGTTTTAGGCATCATTGGATGGTGAAGTTCACTCTTGTTCATAGGAATCCTAAGGTTTCATAAGTCTGTGCTTGTAATTTTGAGTAGAAATAAATCCTAAGGATCCTGAAACATTTGAGAGAATGGTCCTTGAAAATCCACATCTAATTTCTCATTGGCCTTTACCTGCTATGAATTATTTTGATTATTATTATATGCATGGGTTTTATAGCCTACATTTAGACATAAAAGATCATTTACCTTCCTTTCCCATAAAACTATAATATGGTTACACTCTTCTTGTGGAGGACACCTCAAAAGTGAATATTGGCACACATGATGATCTTAAGATGATCAAACTTGGTGTATCTCTCACTCTAGAGGAACATGAACTAATTATTACTATTTTAACAAAATTCATTGACATATTCACCTAGGCCTACTATGATATGCTAGATTTAGATCCTTATTTGGTAGTGCATCATCTAATTATGCATAAAATATAAAGTTATTAATTATAAACTATAGAATTTACATCCCTAAATTGCCATCCTAATCAAAATAGAATTAGGAAATTTGCTTGTGGTAGGTTTTATTAAGCCTATTCCTTATACAATTTGGATTTTGAATATTATACTAGTTAGTAAGAATCTAGTTAGTATACAAATATCCATAAATTTTAGCGGCCTTAAAATATATTGTCTTAAGGATGTGTTAACCCTTCAAACTACACCCTTAGGAGTAGATGGTTTAGACCTCTCCATGTTCAGGGTAACATGGGATTAGCCCAAGGTTATGGGTGACCTATGGCTAAGCTAAACCTATGGTTTATGGGACTAGCTCCCCTAGTGCATAAATTTGATCTCAATTATTAAGACCTATTAGTTTTTTGGGGTGAAAAGAGATAGATAAATACATGAAAGGAACCTAACCTAATGAAGTGATGCACTAATATTGACCTATCCACTCTAACTAATCTTCAATCAACACTTTGTGAACCAAGTAATAGATAGTGATTAAAACAAGCTATCTAATGAGATCCTAAGAATAAGTATTTCATATGAAGGATATAGTGTATGTCTATAACTTGAAGTCAATGGATAAGAGTCCTGTTCAAGACATTATAAACTATATTGTTCTACAAATAAAGCTACCAACACTTTGGCACATTACATGACCTACATAGGATAACATTATAGCAACTAGGTGAGGGAAAGGACCTATAAAGGAGAATGGGATTTCATACTTATATAAATAAACAAACATATAAACACTAATTCTAGCAAAGAAACCTAAAAATAATCCTTCTTTATTGATTTAAAGAGGTTTACAAGATATAATTTGGGCAAAGTTTCATCATACCCAGTCAAGGGATAAATATAATGGCCTAAGAGCCTCAATTTATAGAAAAATTAATAAGAAGGAAAAGATAACCTATCATGGAAATGAAATGAATAGGTCATAATGGTCACCATTTATTCAACCAATAGTTACAAGTAGCCCTTCATGCTCTCTCATGCATTACCTTGGTGATGAGTGGCCTTCAATGAGACTTTTGGGGCATTGATGTATATTTTTGGCCAAGGTTAACCCCATGAAGGGCATGTGCACAAAAATCATCATCAATTTATTCTCCTATGAAAGTTATAAAGCATTGAAGTGGTTCAACTAGGGCCCCTCCTTGAAGAATTTAGTAGCCACCTCCTTCTTATAGGCTAATATGACTTGGAAAACTGCCATAAACTTCATGGTGGATAGGAAATGGGTATGATCACCTCATGAAGAAATTAAAGAAGTTTCATGATAATTTATTTACTCCATATTAGCCTTTTAAAACCATGATCATCTTATTTTATTGACTAAGTAAGCCTATTAGACAAGTAGCCTAGTCTCTTGATAGCTCACTATTTGGATAGATATGAGGATTGAATGAAACCTTCAAGATGACATAGTGATATTATTTTACATATGAACAAAAATACTACACCAAGACTTAGGCTTTCTAAGCATCTCACATCTATAACTCTACCTTACTTAGGTGACTAGATCACTTGCATTTAGCACATCTAGACTGCCTATTTGGCATAGATATGTATGAGTATTTACAAGAATAATTTTAAGCATTTCATGATTTGAGGAGGTGAAATATACCACATAGTACCTTCTTCAATTATTTTTAACCTTTGACTAAATTATGCACCTTGAATTTATCCTTAAACCTTACTAGAATAATATTTTTGGGAGGTTCGTACAACAATCCATATAGACCAGTACCATGGATGGGATCTCCTAAGATTACAATATGAGCTCTAAGAATTTACTAGGACATCATAATGCAATTTGATGTAAATTATTCTATATTTTCTCCATCAGGTCACTATTAGGGTTTTAGCGAGGTTTAAGAGGGTTTGGGTTCTTAGAATTAGATCATAAAGGTTATGCCCTTAACCTATGAACTAATGCCACTAATATCTTATAGAAAAGTCCCCTAAACTTTTCAAAAATGTTTAGATCCCTATGAAACTATTATGTGTAGTTATGAACTCATTAAGTTGCTCCTTGGGTGAGAATTGTGCATTCTATGTAGTCTCAAGGCATTTTTGGGCCATAGTGACCAATTTTTATCCTTCTTATACAAAAAAATATTAGTTACACCTATAAAAATATTTTAAAAACATCTCCATGATGGTCTAAGGTGTTATCTAATCTTATTTTATTCTCTATTTTAGTCTTCAAGTGGCATTGCCTTGAGAAAGGTGTTAGGCCAATAGGCCTAAAGGCAGAGTTGTTGTATCTTGACTCTAAAATGGAGCTATAAAGCATTTTTCCACCCTTGATGATATGGAATCTATGCGTTAGGACATTTAGATCATTTGTATTGGCTTGATTAAACCACTTACCTCTTTTTTTTGTGCATATAGTCCTCTACCTAGGTACCTAGGCATGTCTACAAGTGATTATCAGACATGGAGGACCTTATAGGTGGCAATTGTTTATTTATTTGAGACATATGGATCCATTTACCTCTTAAAAAACATATAGGATGTGTAGACCTCTTCCAATCTCTTACATATAGGCTTAGAGTGGCTCTTTTAGGCCTGATTCATATACTTCACACCTTGCACGTTCTAACCAATATACTATTTATGTGACCATGTGACTTGGGGAGACCATCAAGGTTGTTTTAGATCCCAAATACTTCATTTGGAAGTTTTAGAGTGGGAAATTGCCTCATTGGGTCTAAACTAGGGTTTAGAGAGGGTTTTAGAGGTTTACCATCTTAATGATGATTCATATAGTATAGGCCTCTAATCTAAAACCTTTTTCCATGGATGTCTAAACCATAGACCCATTCAAATATCTTGGTCCCATACAGACTAAATGGTGATATATGAGTGAAAGTTAGTGTCCTTTAAACTCTTTTCAATCATTCTAGGTGGGTTGATAGTCTTAGTAATTATTCATAGAGTAGGGCTTCTGAATACGACTGAGTGCCTTAGGGTCCTAAAATCCACCTAAGATCACTATTCCTAGGTGTTCATGCGATGTGAGATATGAGTGTTTAAGTTGGTAGTTCAACATGGCAACTTAAGATAGTGGAGCTCAAGAGGGGTGTTAAGACCAAATTTGACTATTTATCTATATTCCTCTATTCTAAACACCTCCTTCAGGAACTATATCCACATCATACACCTTATCATGGATTTAATTTTTATTTGGGGTTTATATTTGTCATTAAGATGGAGATGGGGTCTTTAAGTGTCAAGGGTGGCTTTAGGTCTTATATACCTAGATTGAGTTTTAAGACCTTGAGTGATATGCAGATAGTCATTAATGGATTTAAGGTCACAATAGCATAATTATCCCTCTTATGTTTGCGTTATACTTATGCCTTCAATTGTCTTGACCATCATATTAGTCCCTCTCTCTCATGTAGGTCTACTCTAAGTATCCTTAACCAACTTGAATACTTGAGTAAGCTATGTTGAGACATTAATAGTCTCTTTTAGCTCTATATAATGATAAAATTAGGGCTTAGGTGACATATTATTAATATTTAATAACAACCTTTAAGGTTTGGAATCCCCTATCTCTCTCATCAGGGCTTACTTACATAGTCAAGTGAAAAGGCCTGTTTGTCTTGATTACTTAACCTAGGCTAAATAGGTTTCAAGTTTGACCATAACCATAATATATCGAGTAGGATAGTTAACATTCAAATAAGATGATATGAACATATGTTGATATGACATCTACATAAATTAGTCATTATGACTGGTTAGGTATATTTAAATGCATCTAAGCTATTGGTCATGCCTGAGTGAACTTACTTGGTCATACATTCAATTTCCTTTGCTTCTCATGGCCATGAACTATATACCTTAATCCTATGTCTAAGTTATATTATCCATGTGTATATAACATCTTATATTCAAGGTTATAATTAGACCATTTATAGTTTTGAGCTTGGTGATATAGGCATATTGACTATTAAGGGGTTCTTTAAGTAGGCTCTTAAGCAAGAGGAGTGATTCCATGTCATGTTTGAGACCCCAGTGGCCTTCACTGAATACAAATTATACTTCTTTAACATATCCATCTCCACCATCTATGACCCTTCTTTGAATTTTGAGACTCAACTGCATATGATGGATTTGAATCCCTTTGAAGGATAGTTCTGAGCTGGACTTTTATAGGTGGCCATTATGCTTTCTTAATAGTACTTACACTTCAATAGGCCCCCTTTATCATAATATCAATGGATCTTGATATCCTTATGGATAATTTAATCTAGTTTCCATGTTGTAGACTTAGGTAGAAAGGCTTGAACCTATAGGTAATGGTTATAGGACCTTATGGAGTCTTCACTTGGAGCTCAGAGCCTAATATGAGGTGAATATGCTTGATGAGGCCATCAGATAGTAGAGGTCCTTTGAGATATTCCATGAGGATTGTTAACCCATGCTTAATACCACCTAAGGGGACCCTAAACACATTATTCATATAATTAATAGGGAAAAACATTTGGAGTTCATCAGTTAGACATATAGAGTGATAAATTGAAACCTAGGATCTTATGAAAACCTTAAATTCTGCTAATGAATCTTAAACTCTTCTAAATAAGTGTATGAAGGTGTTGGGAAGGTAGTTGATGGTTTTTGCCTATGAGGGCCACAAATCATATTGGTTATTATGATAAGGGGATTATTCTACATGAATAAAACACTTTTGATTAGTCCACATTATTTTAATGGCCTTTAATAGCCATTACCATGCAACACTCAGCCTATATATACAATGAAGATCAACTACACAGTCATACTCATTTGAAAGAAACATATTATGAGAGATGAAGGTTCATATAACCACTCCAATTTTAATAAGAGGGAAATAAGATTTTAAAAACTTCAAGAAACCATCATCAAACCTAAAACCATTGTTCATTCTTAGATATGTGTATTGGATGCTCTTCCTCATCAAGGAAACATTGTTTGTAGTCCATCATTGGAGATGAATTGTATGTTTCTTACTCCAATAGGTTCATAGGTCTGAACAAAGGGTGTATAATGAAATGGAAGGACCCTTATGACTTGAATAATACATTTATAATCATTAGTTTCATTAAATAGGCCAAAAGTGCACTAAAATTGATCCAATGTTTACCTTACATGGATGTAAAAGGCTATTCTGACTACCTTAAATTCTTAACATTTATTCATAAATAATAAAACATTATATTACCAACCAATTCCATAGATCATAAGGACATTATACCCCTTCCTCTATCCAAGATCTTAGGTTTCCATTTTCTCTCTGTTATCCATATTATACATGAACCTAAGGTGTTATCCATGGCTTCCAAGGAGGATGATGAGGAGGGGTTAATTTTTTATCTTTCATTGCTTGAAACACCTAGATTTTCTCACCTAATATCTGTAGTGACTCCTATCTATATATCCCTAACTCTCTTTGACCATGTTCATATTATATGGATCTGCACTTGAAAACTCCTACAAAACACTAGTTTCCTACATTTTATTAGGTTTTCAAATCTTGAAGTGTGATTATTGGGTAGGAGGACGAAAAAGAGGGGTCAAAAATTCATTTCAAAATATGGAGTACAGATGGGGAAGTTGAAGATACATTGTTTCCCATGTATGGGCCCCTTTAGTGTAACATAAAAGCCTTTAACTTGTGAAAATACACCCTTAACATATGAAATAGTATGATAATGGAATTATGGAGTTCATGGAGGAATTATGGCTCATGATTTATGGTTTTATTGGTGTTTTAGGGTCAAACTAGTATCATCTTATGGTCAAACACCCCTTTTGAAGGCAATAGATGTGATCTCAAGTGAAGGTACAAAATAAGGTGACCTCAATATCAACCCAAAGGACCTTAAAACATGAAAAACCCTAAACAAGGTTACCCCAAATTTTTTATAACATCTCTAACCTTCTAGTCTTACCACACCTTTTAGGATTTCAACATATTTAGATGGATTAATGATGGGTCATAGTTGTAAAATTGGATAATATTCATTATGATCAAATTTGGACCATTAAAACCACACTAAGGCCTATTATAGATCCTTATACATGACTAATCACAAGTAGAGAATTTGACATAAGCTCAATAGGGTGTAGGGTATAGAATAAAACTATCATAACATACCTAACATGGTTCATCACTTGAAACTGTTACCTTGGCATGATGACCTATGATCCTCCTTGGGAACTATATTGACATTTTAATAAGCATGAGGGGGTGACCAAGGTGAGTTTAGGTTCCTATAACATAGGATGACTCCTTTCTAGGCCTAAGGGTAGAAATAATTCAACATTATTAGTGACTCTAATGGTTTGACCTACCTTCTAGTCAAGAGGACCCAAGATCTTTTACATATCATTCATGCCTAGATGAAGACTCCTTGACTAAATTGTTGCCTCATGACTAATACTTTGCAGACCTCTAGGATTATAAAAATATCTAAAAAACACACAAGAAGACATAAGGAAACACAATATATACATACAACAAAGACACACAATAGAAAATAATGACCAAACAAGTAACTAGCAAAGCATGTGCTACAACACTTAGAAGAAGGAAACCTAACTACTATGTACAAAAATGGTTTTATGACTCCTAGTAACAATACTTAAGGAACACCCTATTGATAGGGATAGGGAATTCCTCACCAATCAGATTGGATAATTATAAGGCATTGTTTTCTTTATAGCTAGTGATAACATATGGTCCACTCTAAAGACTATCAAACTTTGAATACTTACCTAGCTTGGCACAGTCTTCATCCCACTTGAGTACAATGTCACCTTGTTGGAAAGTATTTGAATAATATCTCTTGTCAAATTATCTCTTGAATTGGTCTTGATTGGACCACATGGCATGAATAACATCATCCCTTCTCTTTTCCATCTCCCTTAATTCTTTCATTCTTACCTCCATAACATCATTATCCATGAGTTCAACTTGGTATGAAAGTTCCAACGCTGGTATCTCAAGTGGTATTGGAATCCTGGCCTCTTTTCCATAGAAAAAGAGATATGGTAAATTGATATTATCCCTCTTGGGATTTATTTTATCTACCCATAAGTTTATCCTTAGCTTAGTATATCATTCCTTTGGTTGTCTTCTATAATTCTCCTTATGATCCTAATAAAATTCTTATTGGTGGAATCTAAATGTCCATTTCCTTGTGGATAGTAATTAGATGAATAATTGAGGTATATGCCATGGTTAAGGTCCCATTAAATCACCTTTACACTACTGAAATTTTATGCATTATCTGATATGATGGTGGAAGGGACCCCAAATCTAGTCACTAGAGTGTCATAAAACTCTAAAATTGAGTTCTCATTTGCCTCCTTAAGTGAAATTACCTCTACCCACTTAATAAAGTAATTAGTATCAGTTAAAACCACTTATGTCTTTCAATAGATGGAGGGTGAATCATACCTACAAAATCTAGGCCCCACTACATGAAGGGCTTCTCTACTTGAATAGGTTTGAGAGGAAAGGCAATTAGTATTTACTTTTCTGAGAACATAACATACTTTTGAAATATCTTGACCCAATAATGAGAGTCCTTAAAAAAACTTAGACAAAAATAACCCACTCTTATGATCCTTGTTTCTATGGTCTTGGCTATAAATTGCCCTCCTATAGGACCATCATAAAACTGCCCTAGGATCTTGTCAATTTGGATAGATTCTACATACCTCAAGAGCATTCCATAAAGGTCATTTTTGGATAGCACCTCATCAATCAATACATAAGGGATGTATTTTAGTATTAAGTACCTCCTTCTTATCATATTTATGCCTATATGAGATTCTCCCATTTTGAGGAACCTTACCATGTCTTGGGTCTAGTTAGAAGATGTAGGCACAACTAGTTGTTGATCACTTTAGATTAAAAAGACCACTTTTTTGACCTCTTTCAGATCTATTAAAAGGTGTTCACATAGTCCCTTACCCCTAAACAAATTTGTGACCTTCACTTTTATGTCATATTCCATGCATTTATTCATCCAACCATCTCTCTTTTCACTCAAAAATCTGTCAAGGATGAAGTCTTTAATGATAGGGTGAACCACCATGACAAAGATTTTATTGTTAGACACCATGTGTTTGAACTTATTGATACCTATCATGACTGAAATCACATGTTTTAAAACAAAATTATACCTCTCTTAATACCCCTCTAATGCTTGACTAAAGAAGGCTATGGGCTACTTGAGACCTCATTGTTTTGTTGCATAAACATGGAAGAAATAGTATCATTGGTAGAGAAGGAATACAAGAATAAGTCCCTTGAAAAATTAGGGTTGAGGAGGGTGGGAGATTTGGAAATGGACTGATTGATGGATTCAAAAACTTCTTTTCCCTTCCTTAGTCCATGAAAAATCTTTGTGTTTCTTGAGCATGTGGGTTAAAGGCCTTACCAATTCTATAAATCTGGGTATGAACCTTCTGATAAAGTTGATTTTTCCAAAGAAATTCTACAATCCTTTATTATATTTGGGTAGTGATAAATCAAGGATTACACTTATCCTCTTAGGGCTTATAAAGAGGCCTTATTTTGACACATCCTAGAAGTTTGCCCTTATAAACTACAAAAATACACTTTTTAGGATTCAGTGAGACCCATACTACCTATACCTATCAACCATTAGCCTAAAATGTGTCAAATGATATTTGGGGTACTTGGAGAATATTATGATGTTATCAAGGTAGATGATCACAATCTTATTGATGAGTCCTTGAAAGGCTACATCCATTTCCCTTTGGAAGGTGGATCTTACATTGGAGAGTCCAAAAGGCATCTTATTGTAAGAATAATTTCCCCACTTGGTTGTGAAGGCAATATTGTGTTGATCCTCCTACCTCACTAACACCTAATTTTAGCTTGAGTATCCATCAAGCAAGGAAATTTTTTTAGAACCTACAAACTTTTGAAGAATCTGATCTATGGATGGTAAGGGGTAGTGGTCTCTTAATGACACCTTGTTAAAATCCCTAAAGTCTACACATAACCTTATCTACCCATTCTTATTCCTTACATGCAAAATATTAGCCACCCATGAAGAGTGTTTGATGGGGAAGATGATGTTGGATTTAATGATCTTGGTTAACTCTTTCTTCATAAGGTTCTCAATATTGGGGTTAATCAATCTTTGTTTTTGTCTCACAAGCTTAGCACTTGCCTCTAACTCTATGGTATGCTAAGCCAAACTAGGGTTAAACCCATTCAAGTCATGATAATCCAAAGAAAATATGTCTATAAATTCTTGACATAACTCTATTAGGGCTTCCTTCTCCTCCTTGGTGTTCACTTTTCCTAGTTTGAGTAGCCTATCTCTAAAAATAATAACCTTCTCATGATGCTCATCTTTAGTGGATATACTAACCTTGTCTTTCCTTAGCTGATCATCTTCATTGAATATATTTTCCAATATCACCAATCCTTTAGGTAACCTATTTGTCATCAATTGGACAATCTAGTCCCCTTACTGTTACAATTTAACTTGGTTCTTTGAGCATAATTCTACCTCCTGATATAAGAAGCATGCTATTTTCTTATCATTTTCAAACACCTACTAGCTAAATTTATTATCAAGGATTGAAGGTATTCATATTAACTTAATTTGAGATTGATATTTGATGTCTTTGACCCCACTTGGAATATCATACTATGCTCTTATGACTTCCAACTAGTCTGTGTGTTGATTGGCCTCTCTTAAGATGGAACAAATGTCAAAAGCCTTAAAGTCTTCCAAGAGGTCCCAAACCCTATGTTTGAATGCATTCAAGAGTGTATTCTTGACTACATTCTTCCCTATCACATGATGCACTACTAATTCACTATCTCCCATGGCTTGTAGGATCTTGATGCCTCTCTTTATTACCCATTACAGCCCATGGATGAGGGCCTCATACTTTATTATGTTTCAAGTGCAACTAAATTGAAACCTCAAGGCATTGGAAGGAGAGAAAATCATGACACCTTCCTCACTTTAATTCTTGGACCTAGAGCCATCATATAACAAACTCCATAATCCTTCATAATCTTAGCTTCTGGTAGTGAGAGTTGGTATAACATCCCTTTCTTCATGAATACAATATACACCCAAACCTGCCTCTTTAATGATCTTATATGGGTCATAGCCATGATTATTTATTACTCATTCATTAGAGAGAAAATATGATATATCTTCAAGTGGATCAATGGGCTCTTAGTCTTTGGGATGCTCATCCTCATCTACGATAGTGCAATTGACATTAGACAAGTTAGTCATATAAGGCTCTAAATGGAAGCTAGATATAGGCTTAGACCTTATAGTGACCTTTGTTCCATACTTGGTCCTAAAAAACAAATAAACACAGTTAGAAGAGAGACAACCCCCCATCTTGGTAGTGAAATCCTTAGACAAACATAAGGAAAAGTAAGGAGGGAGGTCAATAACTACCACATCTTGAGATATAGTGTAATTAAGACAAACAACCAAGATAATTTATAGATCCTTAAGGGCACCAAAAATTTTAGTGGGAAACCCATCTAGCTATAAGACCTCTTTAGCATTAGGTTCATACTTTAGTCCCAACTTATCTATTATAGACTTAGGCATGATCTAAATACTAGCCCCGTAATCTATCATATAATTATGTACTAAGGAATCACCTATAATGATAGAGAGATAGAAAGGATGGGGATTGATTACCTTGGGTGATTGAGACTCATGAGGTTGATTGGTTTTGGTTATAATTGAACCCACCTTTTTTTCTTGCTTGTCCAAGATGTGGATTTTGGATAACTATTCTTGAAGGATATATTTTTGTCCCAAAATGAGCAAGGTATCCCACATAGGGATGGTGACATGGGATTTCTTCATCTGATCCAAAATTCTAATATGAGAGTTGATAACCTTTGACTATAACTTATAAGTAGTAACACCACTTAGAGTTTGTGCAAATTGAAGTATGAATGGACCTCTATGATTTTGGCCTCTTACATCTTGAATTTTTTGAGTTTGTGGAGTATTAAGAGCTATGATTTGACCAGTATCCTCTTGAAGTGGTTGATATGGTGGAAGGGTTTCTCTTCCAACTTATAGGTCATCACCAACTACCCTTATTTTATCCCTTGTATAGGCTACAATTGGACTATCTAATTTAGATGCACCTCTAATATTATTGGCTGTAACTTGTTTAAAGGAATGTTATCCTTCTTAGAAGTTAAAAAAAGTGGTCTCAGATGGTGCCTCATTTTCACTTGTTCCTTGTTGATTTTTCCTCTCAACTTGAGTCATGAAGGGAGTGTCTCTATGTTACATAGGAGGACATTCCTTATGTTATGTAGGAGGCTAAATATCATGTGTTATAGGAGTTTGATTCTACTACATGAAAGAAGATTGGAAAACATCTCCACTTGGACTGATTGAAAATTTACGTCACTTCCCCCATTGAGTAGGCCATTGACCCTCTTGAGCATAATTGTTTTGAGTTATAACTAGTGCTATATAGGTGCTAAAAAAATTGGGGTTATAATTTTTATAGTGCATTGCTTGAGTGATTTTCCCTTGAACCTATTGGTTAGGCTAATATATAGGTTTATTATATTGATATGCCTAATATGGGGCTTGATAGGGTGCTTGGTAAGGCCTATGAGGTAGAACCTACTTCCTTTCCAAGGCTACTATCTTATTATTTTATGCCTTGAGTAGCCCTTTAATCTTACCCAATATTTTTTCTTGATTAAAGTCTATTTGATCATGATTTGTTGGTGATGGTAAGGGATTAATGGTGGGAATATGAGGTTTTATCTCTAGGAACAAAGGAATGAGGGTTCTTGGGGGTAAGCTTGTCTACTTAGATTAAACAATTTTCTACCCTTATGGCCACCTCATAGACATTTGATAGAGTATTCACTCCCATGGAATGTATCATGACTACCACATCATAATTGAGGGCTCTTAAGTAGTATAATAATGCATAATTGTGGGTGGGCTTGAATACCATGGGGATCCTATCCCAGGTTTTTTGAGACCTATAATTGAAATCTACCATAAAATCTTGGGGAACCCTTTTAATAGTGGTGAGTTGCTCTACTAAAGATAAATGGTCACTCTATCCTCAAAATGTTTGCAATTTTGTTCCCAAAATTCATCTTAGGTGTTGATATAAGCAGGTGTTAATACCCTATACCATTTAAGTTCCTTACCCTTCAAGGATGTGGCCAACAACCTCATTGCCACATTTTTTTGGGTCACATTGTGGACCGAGCATAAGTTGGGTATGTGTGAAATATGTTCAATAGGGTGGTTGAGTTTTCTCCTATGAAATAGGGAAGGGTCTTGAGTGAAACAACAAGTATATCATCAAATTTATTTAAATTTAAGGTATTTCCACCATTGAAAGGCATAAAAGCTTGATGTCTAGGCCTAACCATTGGAGATGTATAGGTTACAACAGTGTTTTATTAATAATGATTAGTAGAATTAAGGGGTGTAAGATTAGGATTGGACCTAGGGTATCTCTTTCTCCTCTTAAATTCCAAACATAACTCAATAAACTTAGCTTCCTTACCTTTTGATGAAGACCTTGTGACCACTTTTGGCATGAAACTTGATTACAAATTTGGTACTAAAGTAATTGAAGCCCTTTAATGCCATTCAAGTCTAAAATTTCATGCTCCAACTCACTTAAATCTTGGTCCCATTGAGAATTCCATAACTATTAACTATCTAAACTTCACCCTTAGGAGTAGATGGTTCATAACTCTCCAAGTTTGGGGTAACATGGGATTAACCCCTAGTTGTGGGTGACCTATGGCTAGGTTAAACCTCTAGTTTATAGTGATATCTCTCCTAGTGCATTAATTTGAGCTCACTTCCTAAGACTTACTAAATTTTTAGGGTGAAAATATGTAGATAAAAACATTAAAGGAACCTAACTTGATGAGGTGATGCACCAATATTTACCTATCCACTCTAACTAATCTTCAATCAACACTTTGTGAACTAAGTAAGAGCTAGTGACTAAAACAAGCTTTCTAATGTGATCATAAGCATAAGTATTTCATGTGAAGGCTATAATGGATGTCTAAAAATTTAAGGTAATGGATAAGAGTCCTATTCAATACATTATAAACTAGATTATTCTTCAAATAAAACTACTAACACTTTTGCACATCACATGACCTGTATAAGATAACATTATAGCAACTAGGTGAGGGAAATGACTTATAAAGGAGAGTGAGAATTCAAACTTATGAAAAATAAAAAATATATACAAATTAATTCTAGTAAATAAACCTAAGAATAATCTTTCTTTATTGATTCAAAGAGGTTTGCAAGATACAATCTGGGCAGAGTTTCATCATACCCAGTCGAGGGATCAATATAATGGCATAAGAGCCTTAATTTATAGAAGAATGAACAAGAGGGAAAAGATAATATGGTGTGGAAATATAATTAATAGGTAATTATGGTAATCATTCATTCAACCAATAGTTACAAGTAGTCCTCCATGCTCTCTCATGCATTGTCTTGGTGATGAGTAGCCTTCAATGAGCCTTTTGGGGAATTTATGTCTATTTTTGGCAAGGGTTAACCCCATGAAGAGCATGTGCACACCAATCCTAGTCAATTTATTCTCCTATTATAGTTAAAAATCATTGAAGTGGTTTAATTAGGCCCCCTTCAGAAGCATTTAGTATTTAACTCCTTCTTGCACGCTAATATGATTTAGAAAATAGCCAAAGCTTTCATAGTGGACAGGAAATGGGTCTGATCACCTCATGAGGTAGTTTTAGAAGTTTTATGACCATGAATTTACTCCATAGTAGCCTCATATACCCATGAGCATCTTCTTTTGTTGACTAAGTAGGCCTATTAGATAAGTAGCCTAGTCTCTTGACCGCTCACTATTTAGATGGTGATGAAGATTGAATTAAACCTTCAAGATGACTAAGTGAGATTGTTTCACATTTGAACCAACATACTATACCAAGACTTAGGATGTGTAAGCAACTCACACTTATAACTCTACCTTACTTAGGTGACTAGGCCACTTCCTTTTAGCACATCTAGATTGCCTATTTGGCATAGATCTGTATGAGTATTTATAGGTATAATTGTAAATGTTTCATGATTTGAAGAGGTGAAATATACCTAATAATAACTTATTAAATTATTTCAACCTTTGACTAAGTTTTAAACCTAGGATTTATCCTTAAACCTTGCCAAAATTATCTTTATGGGAGGTCTATATAACAATCTGTACAAACCAATTCCATGGATGGGATATCTTGAGAGTGAATTATGATCTACAAGACTTTACCATGCCATCCTAATGAAATTAGATGCAAATTCATCAAGATCTTCTCTATCAGGTCACTATTAAGGTTTTAGGGAGGTTTAAGAGGGTTTAGGTTCTTAGCAATGGTTCATAGAGGTTAGGCCCTTAACCTATGAACCAATTCCATTAATCTCTTTTAGATAAGGCCCTTAAAATTTTCCAAAATTTATAGATCCCCATACAACTATTGCGTATAGTTATGAACTCATCAAGTTTCTCCTTAGGTGAGAATTATGCATTCTATGTAATCTTAAGGCATTTTTGGGCCATAGTGACCAATTCAATCCTTCTTATGCAAAAAATTATTACTTACACATATGAAACTCTTTTAAAAACATCTCCATAATCATTTTAGGTGTCATCTAATCCCCTTTTATCTTCTATTTCAGTCTTCAAGTGGAATTACCTTGAGAAAGGTGTTAGGCCAATAGTCCTAAAGGTAGAGTTATGGTACCTTAAGTCTAAAATTGAGATATGGAGCCTTTGGCCAAAATTGATGATATGGAATACATCTCTTATGACCTTTAGATCATATTTGATAGATTTATTAAGCCACTTACCTCTTCTTTGTGTGCATATAGTCCTCTACCTAGGCACCTAGGCATGTCTGTAAGTGATTATCAGACATGAAAGCCCTTGTAGATGGCCATTTGAAATTATTTGAGACCTATAAATCACTCTCCCTCTTCAAAAACATAAAGGATATGTATACCTCTTAAAATCTCTTGCATATAAGTTTAGAGTGGTTCTTTTAGGCCTGATCTATATACTGCACATCTTGCACATGAAAACTAAAAGACTATTTGGGTGCCCATGTGACTTAGGGAGACCATAAAGGTTGTTTCAGAGCCTAACTACTTCATTTGAAATCATTTGAGTGTGAAATTTCCTCATTGAGTATAAATTAGGGTTTAGATAGGGTTTTAGAGGTCTACCATATTAATGATGGCTCATATATTATAGGCCTCCAATCCAAAACATTTTGCCATGGATGTTTAACCCATATAACCCTAAAATATCTTGAATAAATATTTGTCCCATGCAAACTATACTGTGAGATATGATTGAAAGTTGGTAGCCTTCAAAATATTTGCAAGAATTTTGGGTGGGTTGATAGTATTAGACACTCATATCTCACATCAAATGAATACTATATAACTCATATATGAGCTATGAGTGTCTGAGTTGGTAGCTCAACATGGCAGCTTAAGGCAGTGGAACTTGAGAGGGGTGTTAAGACCAAATTTGACTATTTATATATATTCCTCTATTCTAAACACTTTCTTCATGACTTATATCCACATCATACACCTTCTCATATATTTGAGTTTACTTTGGGGTTTGGATTTATCACTAAGATGGAGATGGGATCTTTGAGTGTTAAGGCTTGCTTTAGGTCTTATCAACCTAAATTAAGTTTTACGATCTTTAGTGACCTATAGATAGTCATTGATGGATTTAAGATAATAATAAAATCCTTATCCCCCTTATATTTTAATTATACATATACTCTTAGCTATCTTTACCATCATCTCAATCCCTCTCTCTCATGTAGGTCTATTCTAAGTGTCCTTGACTAGCTTGAATGTTTGAGTCAGTTATGTTGGAGACTTGAGTAGTTTATTTTGGCTATATTCAATGATATAATTAAGGCTTAGGTGAAATTTCATTAATATTTGATCATATCCTTTGAGGTTTGGCCTCCCTTATCTTTGATATCAAGGCTTACTTACATAGTCAAGTGCACATGCCTACGTGTCCTGATTGCTTAACCTAGACCATATAGGTTTCAATCTTGACCATAACCATAAGATATTAAGGAGGATGGTTTATACTTAAATAGGATGATCTAAAAATCTATTTCTATTCCATTTACATCAATTAGTCATTCTGATTGGTTAGTCAAATTTGAATGCATTTAGGCCACTACTCATGCCTAGGTGAGCTTACTTGGTCATCCTTTTAAGTTATTTTTCTTATCAAGGTCATGAAATCTATACCTTAACTCTATGTATGAATTATATTATCAATGTGCATATAATATATTATATTCAATGATGGAGGTAGACCATTTACAGTTCTTATCTTGGTGATTTAGGCATGTTGATCGTCCAGGGGTTCTTTAAGTAGGCTCTTAAGTAAGAAGAATGTTTCTATGTCATGATTGAGACCCTAGTGGCCTTCCTTGAATCTAAATAATACTGCTTTAAGATATTCATCTTCACCATCTATGAACCTTATTTATATTTTAAGACTCAAATGCATATGCTGGTTTTGAAGCCCTTTGAAGGCTGGTTTTAAGCTAGCCTCTTATAGGTGGACATTATGCTTTCTCAATATGATTTACACCTGAATAAGTACTATTTATCATAATCATAATGGAACATAATAGCCTTATGGATAATTTTTTCTAGTTTCCATGTTTTATGCTTGGTCATAAAGTTTTAAACTTATAGGTAATGGTTATAAGACCTTATGGAGTATTCACTTGGAATTCAAATCCCAAGATGAGGTGAATATGCTTGATGAGACCATCAGATAATAGAGTTTTTTTGATATATGCCATTAATTATTAAGACCACCTAAGGGGACCCTAAACACCCTATACACATAATCAACAAGGTAAAACATTTGGAGTTCATCAATCAGACATATGGAGTGAGAAATTAGAACCTAGGATTTTATGAAAACCTTAACTTCTGGTAATGAATCTTAAAATCTTAAGAAGTTATTTGGTGGTTTCTTGCCTATGAGGGACAAAATGTAGCCTATTTATTATGATAAGGGGATTATTATACATGAATACAACATTTTTTCTTATTATATAGTGTTTTAATAACCTCTAATAGCCATTACCATGTAACACTTAGCCTATATTTTCAATGAAGATCAACTACATAATCATACTCATTTGAAAGCAACATCTTGGGAGAGATGAAGGTTCATCTAAACACTCCACTTGTAATAATTGGGAAAGAAGATTTGAAAAACTTCAAGAAACCATAATCAAACCTCAAAACACTATTCATTCTTAGATATGTGTATTGGATGCTCTTCTTCATCAAGGAAACATTGTCTGTAGTCAGTCGCTTGAGATTACTTGGATGTTTCTTGCTCCTATAGGTTCACACATGTGAACTAGGGGTGGATAATGAAATAAAAGGACCCTAACGACGTAAATAATACATGTATAATCATTATTTTCATCAAATAGGCAAAAGTGCATTAAAATTGATCCAATAATTACCCTATGGGGATGTAGAAGGCTAGTTTGATTGCCTTAAGTTCTTAATCTTTGTTCATAAATCATAGAAAATTATATTGAAAACCAATGCCAAGGATAATATTTCCATTAGACCACTTCCTATTTCCAAGAGCTCAGGTCACCATTTTATCTCTCTTATCCATATTGTACATGAGCCTAAGGTGTTATCCATGACTACTGAGGATAATGGGAAGGGTTAGTTTTTGATCTTTCTTGGCTAGAAACACCTAGATTTTCTCACTTGATATCTGTAGTGACTCCCCTCTATATATCCCTGACTATTTTTGACCATGTTCATATTGTACAAATCCATACTTGCTTAAAAACACTTACAAACATTGGTTTTTTGCATTTTCTTAGGTTTTCAGACCTTGAAGTGTGATTGGTGGGTAAGATGGAAAATAGGGGTCAAAATGCATTTCAAAACATGAAGTAAATATGGGGAAGTTTAAGAGCCATTGTTTCCCATGTGTGGGCCCCTTTAGTGGCAAATAAAAGCCTTTAACATGTGAAAAGACACCCTTAGCATATGAAATAATTTTATCATGGCATTATGGAGTTCATATAGGCCTTTAAGGGCATGATTTATTATTTTAGTGGTGTTTTAGGGTCAAACTAGTATCATCTTATGGTCAAACACCCCTTTTGAAGGCAATAGATGTGATCTCAAGTGAAGGTCCAAAAGAAGGTGACCTCAATATCAATCCAAAGAACCTTAAAATATGCAAAATTAAACATATTTGGATGGATTCATGATGGGTCATGGGTTACAACATTAGATCATCTTCATTATGAGCAAATTTGGACAATTAAAACCACCCTAAGGCCTGTTATAGATCCTTATACATGACTAATCATAAAGAGAATTTGACACAAGCTAAAAAGGGTGTAGAAGACAATTATCATAACATACATTGATATGGCTCATCACTTGAAATCGTTTCCTTAGCATGATGACCCATGATCCTCATTGGGAACTATTTTGACATTTCAATAAGAATGAGGGGGTGACCAAGGTGAGTTTAGGTTCTTATAACATAAGTTTACTCCTTTTTAGGCCTAATGGTATAAAGAATTCAATAGGATTATTTTCCACTTCCCAATATAGATGTGATTGTGGATTCTACAATAGATTATGAGATGCCATTTAAATTGAAATACACAGGAGCTACATTTCAATGTGAAAAGATAGTTATTTTCCATGATATTATGCATGATGCTATTTAATACTATGTATTTGACATTATGGGTAAATCAATAACTCATTTAGATCATCTTGAAGTACTGATAATAATATTTGAAAGGCTTTGTGAATACAAAGTGTACTTGAACCCTAATAAGTGTGTTTTTAGAGTTACATCTGGAAAATTGTTAGGCTTCATTATTTTTTATAGGGTAATTGAAGATAATCTAGCCAAAGTTTAGGCTATTATTGAGATACCTCCTTATAATTTGAAATAACTTCATAGCTTACAAGGTAATTTCTATGACATTCAATGTTTCATTTCCAAGCTTGTTGATCGACGCCACCCATTTATACACCTTTTGAAAAAGGGTACTACATTTAAATGGAATTTATAATGTCAAGAATCCTTTGAGAAACTCAAGAAATACCTAGAAAACCCCCTAGTGCCCATTCCACCAATGCCTGGGAAGTTTTTTTTATTATACTCTCTGTAATTGTAAGTACTTTGGGAGCACTCCTCACCCAACATTATGATCAAGGCAAAGAAAGAGTTGTCTATTATTTTTTCCAAACACTTGTGGTTTATGATCATAATTAAACTCAAATTAAAAAATATTATCTCGAATTCTCAAGATACATCTCCCTTACTAATTATCCAATAACCTAAGTGAATTTGCATTCTATGAGAGCCAAAATTCCTAGTTTCCTATGTTTTCTTGTGAATTAATTCCATTAAGATATAAGTTATATAGGTAATCTAGGGATAAGAAATGGATTCATCATCTAGGGAATTCAGAGGAACTTTTCCACCATATAAATTCTCCATCAAAGATTAAACTAAGTTTATCAATATAACCTTCAACTCGATTGTGTTTGATGGTAACTATATGAACTATACATTTCTATGGGATGCAATAGAGAGTGTTGATGCCCACTTAGGTGAAGAAAGATTAATAGTTAAACAAAAATAGATAATAATAGACTTAATATCCCTAAAACATCAATAATTCCATTTTACAGTTACAAAGCCCACATTAATGCCTTGCATCAACCTAATTCATGACTTATTATTTACATGCAAAGTATTTGATGGATTTTTTGACCATGAAAACAAGAGTATGGTCATGGCATACATTTTAGGGGATTATATTCAAAGGTACCTATGGCTCCCACTTTTAGATACCACTTATGATGGGATGAGAATCACATTATGGAAGAAAAGAAAAATAGTTGAGGATGCATTAAGAATATTGATAATCCTAGGGGAGAAGGTAAGCCTCAAAGCCACCTCTTTAGTCCCAATAACTAAATCAAGAATGGGAAATCCTATTGATATAGTGTTGTTGAATATGTTGTACAGGTTTGCCATCATCCATTAACTTTAACTATAATGGGTACCACTACTGGACCTACTACTAACATTGAAATTGACCTTTTCTTTAGGTAAGATCATCAACATCAAAATGTAGAAGCAAATGTTCAAAAAGGACAAGAGGCTAGTAGGTAGACACTTGTTCATGATGTCTTACTTATTGGATGCTATCATGGTCATCATTGATGTGCACAATAGATCACTCTAGAGCATATCCCCAATCCCTATAAAAAATAGATTATGTGACTTTTAATCTTTCTTGCACATTTACTCATATATGAAAAATATTATTTGAATTACTGATAATGTATATCCTCAAATATGAAGGTCCATTCATGAATAACCACTAGCCTGAGTCTCAGATAACATCAAGAATACCCTATGACAAAGGGGAGACTACTATCTATACTGAGATTGCATTGTTATAATTATTAAAGTAACCAAGGTAGGACCGTTATGTTTGCCCAAATACATTCTAGATAAGTTAGTGGAGCAGGAAATGGTATATCAGCTCTAGTGGAGCATTGATGAGGATATGAGGAAGAAACAAAAATGATTTCTCCATGGATCTTCTTTGATCCTAGATAGAATTAATTATACTAATAAGAAGTAATTTGGTTCTATTATAAGTATAAGGGAACTATATTTACTTATGTTTACCATACTAGGATTGGGGCCCAAGAGGAAAAATTCAAAAGAATGTTACTAGTTTGGGCATCCCGTATAAACATGTGCCCTATGATCACAACATCATCTTATTAAATTCCAAGGATAATGTTGAGGTGTTGGCTAGGGAATATATGGTTAGGTATATAAAGGAACTTATAAGGGAAATACCAAAAAAATCCATCACTTACATTTTTTGATTCCCAAACTCAATTTATACTTCTAGGTGGATGGGATGCATCTAATTATTGGTCCTCACAACCCACCCAATTAGTTTAGATAAAAGGGGAGTCTTCCCAACCTACATCCCAAGATGCCATGTTGACTTTGAAATAATAATTGGATGTGGAGGAGGCCCCAACTATAATAGGTTCTCCTAGAAGATTAGGGGAGCCAATCAAGATTGATTCTTCTTATTATTCATACTCCAACCCTCTTACCACAAGCACAATGATATCATCCTTGAATTTAGATGTCTCATCTACTATAGTTCCCTAAGCCACTCCTCTAGTTGACATAACAATAATTAAGGTCTATAAGAAGCAAAGAGATCCCAAAAAACCTCCTTTACCAATTGATACACTTGTGTTTTTAGTTGTTGAGGTAACATTATAAGATATACCTAAGGTTAAATGAGAAACACTAGAATAAGATGAGGATGAAGATCTTGTAAAGGCAAAAGTCATGAGTCTCTAAGGACTTAAAGGTAAGGCACTAGTTGAAATGGAAAAATTAGAGGGTGTCCTTATCCTGGTAGTTATTCCCAGTCAACCTTATGCATTGCCAATTATTTCTTCTTTTGTTTATTTTCATAAAAATCTAGTTAGTATCACAACCTTATCCCCCAAACCACTAGGGTAACCATTATAAGTCATATTATTTTTGCTTCCCAAAATTTTCCAAAAGATACTTGGGTTAAGAAAGTCCAGTCCAAGAAAACTACAAGATTCCTAAATTTTAATTACGGGGCACAACCATCTGTTTAACTCACCCAATTAGGTTTTTCAATGCCACAGTATAACATAGTCTAGCCAACTACTAGTGCAACATCTACAAAGGATAAAAAAAGATAACCTATATTGTGTACCCTATTGCCCAAAATAAAAACTTGGAATAGCAAAATATTGTCTTTCCATCTTTGCTAGACCCATGTTTCAGTGAATTTCTTCCTTATTATTGGAAAGAGGAAAAATAATAAACTAAGTACATGTATGGTTGAATAACTTGATTGATTTGTGCACATTGAAATCAGAAGATTGTGAAGATATCCTCTTTGGATTAGGAGGATGACCTACATATAAGAAATCACTAAAGCAAACTTATTTCTTAGACAAATAGTTATGTGGACTGCCTAGTGATAGCTAGATCCAAAAAGTGAGAGCTTCTTTAGGGGCTGCCAATCCACATGTTTTAAATACTTAAGCTTATAAATAGAATAAAAGGTACTTACATCAATTATCAAAAGGTAATAAAATTGAATGAAATAATGTTTGATAATAAATATGATATAAATGATTAAATCAATGATAAAATAATTAATACTAATGCTAGATGGTTGGGGTATGCTTTAGAAAATTAGATAGGGGTCTGTGAATAGGTAGGAACATAAAAAATTAGGTTTAGTTAGGTGGCAGTAGGTGAAATTAGATTGCTAGTTTTCATTGCCATAGTGACCATCAGTAGTTGAGGTGATCATCAATGATTAAGGTGACCATTAGTGATCAAGGTAACCATAAGTGGTTGGACAGACCATTGGTAGTTGAGTTAACCATCGATGATTATTGTGTTTGGATATAGGTTGGTAAAAAGGCTAATTGATGAGATCTAAAAGATCAATTCCAAGAGACGTGTAAGGCCTAGTTTGATTGTGAAATGAAAATAAAGTAAATGAATACTAAGAATCAAGTACTTGCCTTACTAGAAGTCAATTGGGTGGATGGTTGAGGTAGTTGACCTGTTGGTGAAATCTAGCTTGATTTTGACAGAGTAATGATACCTAAAGACTTGGTGGAGAGGAAGTGGTAAATTAACTTTCTGATATGATTGTTGGATTATTAGATTGCTAATGGAAATTGAACTATAAAAAACTCCTCAATGCATAAATATCTTGATAACAATTGTAGATGGATTTCACCTCCTAGCTCCTCTCTTCTTATAGGCACAAGCAAGAGAGTTACAATAGCACATGAATTGGGCCTTCCAAATTTAACCCATCCATGTAATGATCCATAACTAAAATTAAATGGGATATATTTATAAAATCTAGGTGGGTAGTTTTCATGCTAGTTGGTTAAAGAGGTAGACCCTAACCATCAATGACCAGGGTGATCATCGGCGGTCAACCTGACCATTGTTGGTTGAAGGTAAAGGGTGAAAAGGGGTAAAAGGTTAGGTTAAGTTAGTTTAGTTAATTGACTATGGGTTAGGTTAGTTAGGGGTTGATAGGTGATATTGGTCCCAAGGGGGTCCCAAGGTAGCCCAAAGGGTATTATGAAATTCAGAATCATGGTCTACAGATTTTTGGTGTCAATATTTTTCCCCTTTTTTTATGCAACTTGAATCAACAAGCTACAAAACAAAAAATGATGTTGGTCAAAGCTCTACTGATTACCCTAATTATGGGAGGAGGTGTTCCCCCTCAAATCAAGAGGCAATGAGGTAAAGTAGAATCGGGTGTGGGTTTAACATGGTAGATGAAGGTGAGGATGAAGGTGGATGTCATTGGGAACTAAAGTGCAAATAGATGTATAAAGTATAATAAAATGCATGATAGCCAATATCACACAAAGACAATGTTGCCATGGTTGATAAAAATAAAGGTCAGTGCTAAGGGAAAAGTGACTAGTGTACTATGTGACCATGTTTAGGCATGGTAGTTGGGTACACCTATTATTTTCTTAGACAAGGTCAGTGTTACTGAGGGTATCCAAGGTAAGAAATGTACCCATGGAAAACACAAATAGGTTAAGTGTCATAGGTATCCAACGTAGGAAGTGATCTTGAGAAGACATAAGTGAGTTACGTAAGTACAAGGTGGTGTAAGTTCAAAAGGGTCAACATGGAAATGTTATCACTATGGTCAAAGGACTAGGCAAAATGTGTCATAAAACACATGTTAGTTAGGCTGGAATGGACCAATGGTGAAGCATTGAGGTGGTCTAAGTGGGTGGAGAAGGTAGTCTTTAAGGATGGGTAAGAAATGGTTGGTTTTGATAAAAAGGGGGCTTGCTAAGGGAAATGAAACACGTTGAACATATTGACTATTGATGGTCAAGGTGCTCAAGGGTGACTATTGATGATCACCTTGACCGTCAATAGTTAGGGTACAAACCTTAAAAAATTGTGGGGTAAAAGTGATTTTGAAATTACTTTTACTAACTTATTTTTTATGATCATTGACTTTGAGATTTGGGTGATTTGGGAATTTAGTGGTGAAGGTGTTTGCTAAGGGTGTGCTTACTAAGGTGGATGGTTGACATCGAGTTGAAGTCGATAGTGGTGACTAGTTAAGATGTAGGGAGCACATGGGCATGGATGAGGATGAGCAAGTTTGTGGTTGAATCTATGATGGTGGTCATAAAATGAGGTAGGAGGTGTCTTGATTTTGATTTGTTTAGCATTGGTTGTATGTAATTTCATTGGGTTATGAGGTCAAGGTAAGGTAAAATGGGTGGGTTTTGATAGGTATGCCTTAGGTAGGGTTTATGTGAAATTTGGGTAAGTTGACAGGTGAAAGTGGGAATTGATGGGTTTGGTAGGTAAGTTAGGTAAAATGGGTGTAAGGTAACACATTTTTTTGCTTTACATGTATTTGGGGTAAGTTTTAGGTGGGATACGATTTGGGCATTCTAGGCACTAAATGCCCACATTGACCATCAATAGTTAGGTCTAACCATTGACGATCAACACCCTAAATAATATGGGTACCTGATTATTAGTGGTCACCATGACCATCAATAGTAGATGTGGGTAGAGAAGCTTTTAATAAAGTTTATAAAAGGTTAGAACAAGTGGAAAGATTGTGCATATGCTTAGGTTAGCAAGGTAGGTCTAAAGGGCAAGTGTAGTAGGTGGGGGTAGGATAGATATATTGGGTAAGGAAATAGGTCAGTTGTGTGCACAAAAGATGGGGTAGATGATAAGGTATTTTCTAGGTGTGGGGTTGGCTAGGAGGTTTAGAGTGTCGAGATAGGTTGCTTGTGTAAGGAAAAAAGGGTTGGGTAAATAAGTTGTGTTAATGAATTGGTGTAGGCTAGAGAGAAGATTCAGATGCATGATCAAGTGTCACATATCTTTATAGAGATACAATAGGGGATGACCCTAGCTAATTGGGCCCACATAGATGAGGTTGGGTTAGGACTGATGAAGCATTATCAACATGTGCCTTGAGATGCATTCATGATCATAGTGCTCATCGAGAGATAGGATCTTGCTACAAACACCCTCTTGTTACCAACTAGGGAGATGACTATTCTACCTGAGGATGTTCATAAAATTACTTGATTTCCACTTTGTGGTGATCTTATATATCACATAGAGAGAGAGATGATCATGTCAAGTTATTGTATGGAGATGAGAGTGATCAAGTTAGATGGCATGTTGGGGGATTCGGGTATATAATATTATATTAGAGGGATCCTACCAAGAGGAAACTTATGACCATGCTCATGATTGTAGTGACATGCTTTGGGCTTCTTGACTCGAGTAGTGCGATATTTACTTATTTGCTACTAGGGGTACTAGTCAAGTTATTATTGGGGTAGACTATCTTTGGTTGGGTACCTATTTTGCTTATGTATATTTATAAAGAGATATGGGGTTTTTGGTCCCATAAGAGGTATGGCATCAGTGTCAACTTGGTTTTTCATTGATGGGCCTATGATCATATTTAGGTACTAAGACTAGGGGGATTGTCGTGGGTAGGGTACACATAGATAGATTTCTCCATCAGCCTTATGTGATGGAGGGGTGACTTTGCTACATTAGGTGTAGGGGGTGGGGCTCATGACATGGAGTAGTTTAGGGGTGCACTAAGTGCACTAGTGATTAGAGATATCACCTAGAGGCCATACATCTAATTTATAATATGGCTAGGTTATATGAGATAGACACTCTCCCTTTAGAGTTATAGATGGATACTTAGTAGGTGAGATGAAAAGGTGGATCTAATTCCATTTGATACGGTACATTGATAGTTTGGCTTAGTATAGGGTATCCTAAGCCCATTCCCTAGGTACAAGAGAGGATTCAAAGATCCTATTACTGGTACCATAACCTATTCCTACATTGTTGGATGGTGCATATGAGGAGCTACCAGTTAGGGCTTTAATAGATGATGGCAAGTTTGTATATGGGTACATGGCATGGTACCAACCCATATACATAACTACAAACATTGGTGGGGATGATAGAGGTGTGAGGATGATGGCCATGGATCTGACTGGTCATGATGGATAGGTAGGAGTGGCTCTAGCCACTTTATAGGATTAAGTACATGTATTACAAGGATAAGTGGCCACACTGTAAGGATAAATTATCACACTAGAGGGTCAGGTTGGGACCTTACAGGGTCAGATTGATACTATAAAAAGTGAGAGGGATCAATCTTAGACCTCTCTAGGATTGGTGACTCAAGAGAGGGATTCTCTGAGACAAAGAGGAGGAAGAGGAGTAATAGGATAGATAGTGCCACCTAGATTTACGCCTATAACATGATACCTAGCTATAATGGGGGAACTATGGTACTATGAGGCTATTTTTATAGCACAATGTTCAAATGAGCTCTGATGGGGCAACTATAGTGCCAGCTTAATAGGTGGAACTAGTTTAGTGACACTGAGATAGTGGGTAGTGTCTATATATGATCAGATAGGGGTAGGTGGGGGATTGACTGACATAGCAAGTTTGCAATCACCAAGATCCAATGGTGCTCTAGGAGGTAGTGGTGTCCTTGGGTCATAAATATAGCTAGATATGTGACATTTTGTATACCATTTTGATTCTAACCTATGTGCTGATGTGGTGAGATGCACATTTTTGAGAGACATTTTATCTATCTACATGTACACATTATTATGGTTATTTGACTCATGAGTTTATATATATGTGATTTGAGCTTATGATCATGGTGTATGATTTGTATTTGGTGTTTATTACTTATGATGTGATGTTTATAGTGCTTATGGATTGTGCTATGTTGTTCATGGATTATGTTTATGGATGTTAGATGCTGAAATAGACTTAGCTAGGCATGAAATGGTTTTGATTTATGGTTATGCTTATGACTTGCAAAATATTAATGTGTACGTATTGCATTTGTAGACTCTAGACATGTCGTGGAAAATGGTTGATTACTTAAATACTCATGGATGTTATGGTTATGCTTTATTGTTAATTTGGCTTAAGGTGAAACACTTGAGGTAAATGAATCAACAACACTAGACAAGAGACTAAAGAATATAATCAAGAGATAATCATCATCATGAAAATATCAACTAGTCATGATAGGGTAAGAAGAGGGCATGATTCTTCTTCATTGACAAGGACTAATTAAAACTAAAGTTAGATCAACTTAATGAACACAAACCCTTTGAATGCTTTGTATTAACATTTAATAGTTGGTTAAAAAGGTGTCTTGACCACATAATGTCAAGTATGCTAAAAAATCCCATACATATAGTGTAAAAAGGGGAGATGGGTGAAAATGGAACCTTGTTACAAGACTAGCATGCCTCCATTATAGGTGTCTAAAGAACCAGGATAAATAAGCCCATGCAAAAGTGTGTAGACTAATCGATGCATAAAGTCTACTTGTGAGGGCCGATTGTGGTTTTCATATTATTATGTTGTTTTTGAGAAATGATTACGACCTTCAAAATTATTTTGATTTTTATATGATTTTTATAATGGGTCTTTTGATGAATATGGGAAGCTGATCGATGTAGGAAACTTTCAATAAATTACTATGCTTTTGACAAATGCTTACTCAACCATCCTTCGAGGGAGTGGTTTAAGTTTTTGTGCTTTACTTAATGATTTTGATGGATATCCTTTGAGGGAGCTTTCCACTTTATGCTTTTGAAATTTCAAATAAATTTTTAATAGTTGTCCTTTAAGGGAGTAGTCTGTGATGCTAGAAATGACCCATGATTGCTAGTGATAGTAAATTTATTATTTTGCTTGACATAGACTTACTTAGGCTGGCTTAGTGGTTCATATTTATGATGGAAAAAATAAAATCACAAGAAGGTTGATTAGGTATGAAGAGGTTTAGGTGACAATAATCATGATAATCCATCTTGTGAAGGTGTGGAAAGTACCATGAAAACCATTCCATGGGCAGAGCCATGATACCCATTATTTAAGATAAGGATATGCCTATGATAGCTAATCACATGATTCAATCTTAATTGGTTTCCTCAAAAACAAGGATATGGAATGTGGGTGGATAAAAAAGGATGAAATTAAGTTAGACAAAAGGTAAATGTGATCCTTCTCAATAAAATAATAGACACAGATGCAGAACATTGAGGGGCTCAAGGTTCAAGTGGCCTTCAAGGGAAGACAGCTGGTAAGTTTTTGATCCATACTTATGGGTTATGTTATAAGGTCTAAGCTAATTGAAAGCAAACTTGCTCCACTTGCTTTTCTCCATATTAGTGACATGTTGGTTTTCCTTTAGGACAAGATCTTTGATATTGAATTCTCACACTTTAAGGTGTTTGTTATAGGCATGCTTGATGTGTTCTTGATAGACATGAAGATGGGTAAGGGATGCTAAATGATGCTCATCAAGTAGCTCAAGTTGGGCTAGATGATGCTGATGATAATCATCCTCAAAAATAAGCTCTTGCAAAGATATGTGAAGAGAGGGGATTTGGACTTCAAGAGGTAAGATGACCTCCACTCTAAACACAAAGGAAAATGAGGTGAAATCTATGGGGGTTCTAGTTCTAGTATGATATTCCCACAAGGTGAAGGATATGTGTAAATGACAATCCCAACCAGATGTGTTGACCATTTTAGTTAGCATGTTATTAAGAGTTTTATTAGAGGCTCTTGGTTATCCATTAACTTAAGGGAGATAGGGTGATGAGAAGCTTAACTTAATGCCAAATGCATCACATAAACCCTAGACTTGATTTTTATTAATATATTTACCATTATAAGTGATAATATTATGAGGAACATCAAAGTGGCAGATGATATGATGGTTGATAAAGTTGAAAATCTTCTACTTTGGTCGAGACTAGAGGAATAGCCTTTACCCACTTGGTAAAATAATCAGTTGTGGTAATAATATAATGGTGTTGTTGTGAGGAATGAGGGTTGATTTCACTAATGTAGTCTATACCCCATTATGAAAAGGGCTAAAAATGATAGAAACACAAAGGCTCTAACTAGGTGTGTGATGCAAATTAGCATGCTATTGACATTTGACACACTTTTTCATGTAATCACAGTAGTCTTGGTTAAGGATAGGCTAGTAGTAGCTAATACAAAGGATAAGATTAGCTATAATGAGGCCACTAAAGTGTCCCCACAAATGACATCATGTGTTTCCTTGATAGCATTAAAAGCTTTATGACTATGTAGGCAACAAAAGAGGAGACCATAAAAACCATGTTTTTAGAGGATTCCCCCCATAATGGTATAGTGAGAGTTACTCTAGATAAATGCTCTTTGAGCATTCTTGGAGAGGCCAGAAAGAACTATGCCAAGGTTAAGGTAGTTAAAGGTTTATTGATACTAAAGGTCAGGTTCAGTCTCCTCCACAATGAAAATGGTGGTAGGAAAATCTAGTTTGACATAGGATGGTTGGGTAAGCCTATGGATAATGATAGATAACTTAGATTTCAAGAGTGAAGATGTACAAGAGGCAAGGGAAGCCATAGTGTTGATGAAATTTTGAGTAGATTGCAAGGTTGACTAGATGAGATAGTGTTCAAATGATGCTAGGAGATCATCAACTAGTTATTTGTACTACTACAAAACATAATTCTTACACTAGCCATTGATTTGATTGACCAAAAATTAGGAGTCACCAAAGATATTGATTGTTTTGCCTCCTAAGGCTAAGGTAGTTTGAAGGCCTATCACTAGGGCTTCATACTTAGCCATGTTATTGGTACATTCAAAATCAAAATTGAAGGACAAAGATAGAGGATCACTATTAAAGGGGATGAGGATGATACCTACTCCCCCACCATGTTGACACTTTGATCTATCAAAGAACATGGTGACTTGATAGGTGAAATTTGCTTGAGAGAGGGCCACTATAGAATTATCAAAGAACTCAAGAGGAGGAGGTTGGTTGTCTACTAAAGGTGCTTCAGCCAATTGGTTAGTGATGACTTGACATTTAATTAAATTTTGTTGAAGGAAATAAAGGTCAAAATCTTCTAAGAGCATGAACCACTTGGACATATGCTAGTTTTGGTATGGATTGGAGTACATGTACTTGAGCGGGTCGATGTTGGTTATGACATAAGTTTTGTGGTTAAGAAGGTAGTGGTGAAGTTTGGTAACCATGAAGACTAAATCTAAGAAAAGCTTCTCAGTATGGGTATACTGAGTCTCATAATCTACAAACATGCAACTAATGTAGTATATGGTTTGCTCTTTATGTTGTTCATCTCGATGATCCAACATTTCCCCTAGGGAATGGTTAGTGGTAGAGATATATATGTAAAGAGGTTGGTCATCCTTGGGAGGGGTAAGGATAGGTGAAGACAAAAGGTAATCTTTGAGAGAATCAAAATCCTTTTGATATTCTCTATTCCAATTGAAAGACACATCCTTCTTTAGAAGGTGGTGGAAGGGTTGGCACTGATCTGAACGTTGGGAGATAAAATGACAAATGGATTGAAATTTCCCCTGTAAGCTACAAAGTTGTTTAATATTAGTTAGAGGAATCATGTCTAAGATGGATTTGATCTAGGTAGGATCGACTTTGATTCTATGAAGGGAGATAATAAAGACAAGAAGATTTCCTGACAAGACCCCAAAAATGCACTTTTTGGGGTTAAGGTGGACATGGTAATGGATAAGGCATTCAAAAATGATCTTAAGAATGGCTAAGTGATATTTTCAGAGTTTAATTTTTTTGATAAGGCCATCCACATAGTCCTCTACAATCTTATGGATAAGGTCATGGAAGATATAAGTCATAGCATGTTGGTAGGTTATACCAGTGTTATTTAGTCCAAAAGGTATGACTCTATAGTAAAAAATTTACCAAGGGGTAGTGAAGGTCATCTTATGCTAATATTTAGGTGTAATTAGGATCTGATGATAACCCAAAAACCCATCCATAAGAGATAACATCTCATGTCCAATTGTAAGATCAATAACCTGGTCAATGCTAGTTAAGGGAAAGTCATCTTTGGGGAAAATGAGGTTGAGGTCATGAAAGTCCACATAAATGCATAGTCCCCCTATAGCTTTGGTGATAGGTAAAATATTAAAGACCCATTAGGGTTAGTCAATGGGTTGAATAAAATTGACAGAGAGTAGATGATGAAACTCTTCTTTGATGAGAAGGGTTATGTAGGGATACATTTGCAAAAGATTTTGTTTGATAGGTTTGGCATCATAGTGAGTGACTATGTTATGTGTGTAAATGGTGGGTCAATTCCAATAATATTACTATAAGACCAAGCAAAGGTTATGCTATGGTCTTAGAATAAAGAGGGAAAGTCCCAAAGTTCCTTGATGGTCAACAATTGGCCAATTTTGACAATGTAGGGGCTATTTGGAGTACCCAAGTTGATATCCATGGTGGATTCATTTAACATGGTCAAATACTTGGGAGGAAGGGATTTTTGGATTGAAGAATCTATGTCACCAAGATAGGTGAGAATAGAATCATCATCATGGCACTAAATAGTGTTATGGTAGGAGAGACTTCTCCTATCATCTCAAGATGGGTCAAAGGGATGATTATGATTACCCCGTTATTTTGATAAGTCAAGGGTCCAAGGTTTATCATGTTAACAAAAAACATTTAGGTGGGATAATGTCATCATCCTCACACACAAGTGGAGGCAAGGTCAATGAGAAAGTAGCATCTTATTTAGCAATGATAATAGCTAGTTATTTGGCTTTCTTCTTATTAGGTAAGATGAAACCAAGTCCATGATTTTCATGTGGCTTCTTGGTTTTGATGGTGACCAATTCATGTGGGCCATGCTCATATCACCCAAAATAGAAGCCTTTCTAAGCACATTAATGAACGCATGTCTTAGAAAATCTTAGTTTATCTAGGTAATAAAAACCAATGGTGAACGGTCAAGGTAGAAGAGAGGTGGTAGAATCATTGAGGGATTTGTTGAGTCCCCCATAGACAAAATGGGTCTGACAGTGGGGAGGTCCAAAGGAAATGATAATCCTAATATTGGGGTCATATCTTAGTTGGTTGGTAAGTTTCCCATAATTATGAGGAGTAGGGAAACCATCAAGGGCTAAAAGGTGAGACTCCCCCAGTGAAAGGTGATGGAACATTGATTTCAAAGAGTATATGATGGGAATTTGGTCTAAAGGGATATAGGAACTAGTCAATGCCTCATCAATGGAAGGGGGTATGATATCCACTTTGGTGATTGAATGTTGGGTTTTAGCTACTGAGGGTGCACTAGATGAGGGTAAGAGGACATCATTAGGGTGATAAGTTATGTTTAATGTTAAGAAAGGACTTAGGTCATCTTGGATGGTGATGATATGGCCTTCATGCTCAAAATTAATGTAATGGTGAAGGGTGGAGGGGACACAACCCATGGAGTGGATCAAAGGTCATCCCAACAAAACATTGTATTAGAATTCACCTTCCAGTACATGAAAAAGTTTGGGGAGTGTGTGGGGTCCTAAAAAAATATGAAGGATGATAGTTTCCAAGGTGGTGGCCATGGTATCATTGAATATTCAAAGGATGGTTGAGGTTTTGAACATGATATTCTCTAACAGGTTGAGTTGGTTATAGGCATGAGAAGAGATGTTGTTAATGCTATCTCCCCCATCAATCATGACTCATTTGATACATGTTTGGTTGATGTAGGCAATGATAAAGAGAGGAGGATTTAGGTCCTTGAGATGGATGTAGGGTATTTTTAAATCCTTAAAGGTAACAAGGTTGGAAATCTGAAGGGCACCGATAAAGATGACTAGAGATTGGGGATCCTTGGGTTAGAATTCAATGGATTAAAAATCCTCTATTAGTTATTGGAAATGATGGGGAGAGGTAGAGATTAACTCATACAAGCTCATATTTTTTGGGGTTTGATGAAGTTGCTTGAAGATAACTCTATTGATGAATTCTGAGGGGTTAAATTAGGAGGCACCTAAGATAGACACCTTAGGTTTGGTCGAGGATGGAGACAATTGGGTGTAGGTTGGTTAGGAGTTTGAAGAGGGGTATGTCTAAGGAATAGACACCTTATCCTTCCCCTTATCTTTCTACTATGATCTTATGACCACATTGATACTATGGATAGAAAAAGAGGTTGAACTAGAGGATTGGTCAGATTTGTCTTCACTCTTAAGTGAGAGTGGAGGAGTAGGTGAGCATTGGGTAGGTATGGTTGGTGGTTAGATTGGTATGGGGCCCATATGAGGTTAATATATGAATAGATAATCCTCATCATAAAGTAAATGGATGATGGTTTGGAGAGATTTATAGTTCTCTGTATCATGGTCAGGTGTCTTATGATAAGAACACATGTGATGGTCATTGTACCAAATGGGTTTAGAAGCTAGAGGGTCAAAGGGTCTGATGAGAGGTAGGGTTAAATAAGAGGTTTGTAATAACCTATGGAAAATGGTTGAATAGGATTCAACCAAGGATATTAAAGGTTTGGTGGTTTTTGCTTTGGTGGTTGTGATAGGAGGTTGCTTGGAAATAGGTTTTGTGATAGGTGTTTTGGGTAGGATGGTATGCTTGGTTAATAGATTTGGCTTAGGCAAGGAGGTTGATGAGCTAGAGGTGGAAGATTGTAAGGTAGGTATCTTAAGTATTTTTAACATAGTGAAAAGAGGTGCATCAGAGAGCAACTATGGTATAACCAAAAGAGGTGGTGGGATTTTGGTAGAGGCAATTGGATTCTTACTCAAGGTAGAGGGGTGAGGCCCTATAATGGAGGGCAAGGTTGAGGGAAGAAAAAATTGGGCCTTCTAGCATTTGAGTGGTTTTTGCCTCTTTGGTTACTTTAGTTTGGAATTTGGTTGGTGGATTTGAAGATGTTAGGTCTAACTTCAAAAATGGGTGACTAAGGATTGGTATAGTGAGGATACCAAAGTTTTTGATTGGTTTGGTTGTTTTGGTGTGAGAAGGTGACTCAATTGCTTTGGGTAGTGAGTGTTGGATTGGTAAGAGTAGTTGATAGGGTATAATTTAAAATGGTACAAGTGATGTATTATTCTACTAAAGGTATGATTGGGGGTTATTTATTAGTGATATAAGGTAGCCATAATTGCTACCAAAAGGTTGCTGGATCCATGTCAGGGTTGGAGAAAAATTCTAATTTCTACACTAGCCTAAAGAATGGTTTATACATTGGTTTAATTCCTAGAATAGTGGACTTGAAAGATAAGCCCCTAGGTGGAGACACAAGGATGGTAACCTCATCCTCTTCATTACTCAAAGGATGTAAGGTTGAGAAAAGTGTCTCCTCTATGGGAGGGGTAGACATGGGGGTTCCCTCCTCAAGAATGATTTTTGAAGGAAGAGTGGTTTTCTTGATAGTCAAAGATGAAGATAAGGTGGTGATAGTTGGGAGTTTTGATATATAAGTTAAAAGGGTGGTTAAGGAATATACTACCTCAATAAGCACAGGGGGGAAGATGGTGCTTACTCCATTTGGATTTATAAATGAGGGGAAGGTAACTCCACTACCTCAATAAGTGGAGAGGGTGAGAGATAAATAGGTTGGTCAACAAGCTCTTTAGTAATGAGTGTGTCAAGAACCATGTTAACTATATGGGTATCATGAGAGCACTTGACATTGTTGTTATCATTCTTGGTAGGAGCATGGTTTAGGAAAGGTTGCATGAATATATCAAGGGCTTGGTTTTATTATGTGTTAGGTTTATCCAATGCAAGCTCCCCCTTGTCAATGAGGGATTAGATAAGGCTCTTGAAAGTGTTTCACCTACTGAAATCATGTCCTATAACCTAGTGAAAGGCACACAAGTCATTCTCATTGTACCAACTAGGTGTAGGATGAGAGGAGTCAATGTGTTGGGATGGCTTGATAGGAGGAAGTTGAATGATATTATATTTCAATAACTTCTCCAAGATGGAAACATAGGATTCTCTAAGTGGAGTGAATTACTTTTGGTTATTCTGAGTTTGGCTCCTTGTGTTTTTCTTTGAAGAACTAAAGGAACTAGTTTGGTTAACATAAGGTGGAGGAGTGACTATTTGTTAGGATCTAGGAGCACAATTGATTACCTTGTATAAGTAACTAAACACAGAATTTAACCAGAAGTAATAAGTAACTAGAAATCAGAAATAACACAGAATATGAGAGACAATACCCAATTGTATTAATACTCTTTCAGAAGGAAATTACAATAAAGAAGTGCCACACTCTTCTTCCCACACCTCTCAGGCTTCCCACACCTAGTGTATAATAATTCACCTTCAAGAGTTCACTCTCTCAATTACGGTCACAACAAACAACTCAAACACAGAGTTGTTGTTCACCTCCACCAGTCAGTAACAATATTACCAGTCCCAGGTAATCAACTTACTCCAAGTAAATCTCACCTGATCTTGCTACCTGTTGTGTTGCTGATCTCCCTAATCTTGCACACCTGTAGATCACCCTAGTTTTACACACCTGTAAACCTAGATCTTGCACACACACACACCTACAGATCAACCGACCTTACTTACACTAGTAGATCTCACCTGATCTTGCTATACCATAGATCAACCTGGCCTTGCACACCTGCCGACCGAGATCATACACAACTAGAAGAACCCTTGTCTTTGCCTCACCAAGTCCTTATGATTCTCCCAACCAACAGCCCTATGGATCTTCTACCAGATCTTACTCTCCCACAGATCTATCTGATCATACACACTTGGCACTGTGGCACTATGAGGAGCTAACCTTGCTCTCTTCCCTTTGAAGGAGCTAACCTTGCTCTCTCTATCTAGCACACTTTACAATACAACCCATGAGTCTATTATATAGATCCCATACAAATAATAATTAGACTTTTAATTACAATAATTAAAACCACAAATCCAAGACTAAAATTAGTCTCTCACATGCAAACAAACTTTCCATCCAAAAATAGACTAGTTTGGGAGTCGCATGCAAACGCATGCACACACAGGCTGCCGATGTTAGTGCCTGTCTGACCGATGTCAGCCGACCCATAACCAACGTCAATTACTATGAACACTAAAGATGACCGATGTTGATTGGCCTGATCGATGTCAGTTACCTGTAACTCAACAACCTCCTCCTGTTTGCATCCTGGTGAAGCTTTTAGCTCCACAACCTAACAATCTCCCACTTGGAGATAAACAGTTGCACCTGTACCTATACCTATACATCATCTGATTTGTTTCCTAGCTTGTATCCCTCTTCAAGCTCAATCTTGAAGACCAACCACCACACATCCTATGGTGTTCCACCTATCATCCAAGTAACCTACCATATCTACATCTACAACCCATGTAGAATAGAACTTGACCCTACATAGTATGACTCCCTGTTGCTGGTCCCTCTCAGATACCTGAGAATCCACTAAAGTGCACTCCAGTGCTTCTTTCTCAGATTGGCCACAAACTTGCTGATAACAACCACTGCTTGGGCAATATCAGGTCTAGTACACATGTACTCAACCTCATCATGTGATTGGGGATCCTATTCTGTGAACTATCCATCCATAGGTGTGCTAACCAGTTTTGCATCCTACATCTTGAACCTCACCACTAACTTAATCACACAATCATCTGGAGAAAAAATCAACCTATGATCTTCCCTGTCTCTAGACATACTCATGCCAAGGATTTTTGCTCCTCCTAAATCCTTCCTGGCATACCTCTGAGCTACATTTACCTTTAGCTCAGAAAATCCCTGCATATGTGAACCTGTAATAAGCACATCAACCACATACAGTAATAGGATAATGTCACGACCATCATCCAACTTGGTAAAGTAAACACAGTGATTACATTGACATTAACTAAGCCCATGCTTTGTCATCCACCTGTCAAACTTGTACCACTATCCTGGAGCTTCCTCAAGACCATATGACTTGGCCTTCTATCTCACCTATCCATTCTCTCTCTTCTTTAACCAAGGAATCCATTCATCTTTCAGTGCTTTCATTCCAACTGGCAACTCTACCAAATCTCCCATTTGGTTCTCATCCAAGGAATTAAATTCCTCATTCATGCCATGCTCCCACTGTTTCCTAGATCCTACCTACTCTTTAGTGAGCAACAAGTATAAAGAAGGGGAATAACAAATTTGAGGCTTACTTACCCTTTCAGTCCTCCACATGGGCATTTGAGACTCCTTGACAGCTTGCTGTCTGCGCAAAATATATTCTACTAGTGACTGATGTCAGTCACCTCCCAGTCTGCACCTGACTAACGTTGGTTCCCTACGATTGACCTGACTGTTGATGTCGGTTCCTTGACTGACACTAGTGTCCACCTGACTGATGTCGGTGTCCACCTACCCGACATTACCAACTTTGCCTGTCTACACATGACTGACATTGGTACCTATCTGATCGATGTCAGTTCCTCCTAACCGATGTCGATAACTATGTTTTCCTATGAGTGATGACTTTTTACCCATGAGCTTACCTTAGATCAACACCCTATCCAAACTACCCTGCTCAGAGTTATTCAGTCCCTTCTGTTGATCTCTATCCATCATCTCCTCCATGAACACCAAGGATTTCCAGTTCTTAAGTTTGTCAAACACATCTGACTTCCTCTTAAGAACATGCATCTCCTTCTTACTCATGTGACCAAGCCTATAAAGCCACGTCTTCATAATAGAAGAAGAATCAGTAATACAAGTAGGTAGATAAAGAGTACCTACTTTCTTACCACATTCTAATTCAAGTGCATCTACTGTAAGAGTTACTGTGCATCTCTCATCACCCAACTTTCTTGAAGCAATTAGATTCCTCTTCAAGACTGGGACCTGCATGACATCCTTCAACACCCATGTGTTCGCTGTTTACAATTTCAGCTGTACTTCCCCTTTGCCAATACTCTGACAAGGCTCACCAACCCCTAAATAAATCTTTCCAAAGTCTCCATGGACCTTAACATGGAAAAATACTCTATTTGGGGCTGCATGGAAAGAGGTAACATAATCTATAAACTAAGATTCTACTTTATCCAAGGAACATATAAGAGTAACCAGTGCAACAATACCTGCAGCAATACCTACTTCTTTATTTCCTTCATGTTGATCTTCAACCAACCAACAATCTTTCTTTACCTGCTCTTTCTTTCCATAACACCATAATTGACCATTCTTGCTTTCGAATTCCTCCATTCTTAGCTTACTTTCTTCTGCCATTGCTATACTCCCACTCAATCAGAAACCTCTGAGAGTGACCTATAATCAAACACTAACCTGCTCTGAACCAAGCTTTGTGAACCTACAACCTTAGCTCTGATACCAACTGCTAGGATCTAGGAGCACAATTGATTACCTTGTATAAGCAACTAAACATGGAATTTAACCAGAAGTAATAAGTAACTAGAAATCAAAAATAACACAGAATATGAGAGATAATACCCAATTGTATTAATACTCTTTCAGAAGGAAATTACAATAAATAAGTGCCACACTCTTCTTCCCACACCTGGTGTATAATAATTCACCTTCAAGAGTTTACTCTCTCAATTACGGTCACAAAAAAAAACTCAAGCACAGAGTTTTTGTTCACCTCCACCAGTCAGTAACAATACTACCAGTCCTAAGTACTCAACGTACTCCAAGTAGATCTCACCTGATCTTGCTACTTATTGTGTTGTTGATCTCCTTGATCTTGCACACCTGTAGATCACCCTAGTTTTGCACACTTGCAAACCTAGATCTCACACACACACACACCTACAGATCAACCAACCTTACTTACACATGTAGATCTCACCTGATCTTGCTATACCACAGATCAACCTAGCCTTGCACACCTATCGACCAAGATCATTCACACCCAGAAGAACCCTTGTCCTTGCCTCACCAAGTCCTTATGATTATCCCAACTAGCACCCCTGTGGATCTTCTACCAGATCTTGCTCTCCCAGAGATCTACCTGATCATACACACTTGGCACTATGGCACTATGAGGAGCTAACCTTGCTCTCTCTATCTATCACACTTTACAATACAACCCATGAGTCTATTATATAGATCCCATACAAACAATAATTATAATTCTAATTAAAATAATTAGAACCGCAGCTCCAAGACTAAAATTAGTCTCTCACATGCAAACAAACTATCTATCCAAAAATAGATCAGTTTGAGAGTCGCATGCAAATGCATGCACACATAGGCTACCGACGTTGGTGCCTGTCTGACCGATGTCGGCCGACCCATAACTGACATCGGTTACTGTGAACACTGAAGATGATCGACATTGGTTGGCTTGACCGATGTTAGTTGCCTATAACTCAGCAACCTCCTCCTATTTGCATCCTAGTGAAGCTTTTAGCTCCACAACCTAACACTATTAGGACAACCACATTCATGGTTCCCTTGCTTTTGGTGTTGGTATTGGAGTGGTTACTTGACTTGGAGGAAGAAGCCTCATTGGTTTTATAGGTTGAGGTCTTATTTTTGAGATTTAACTTTCCTTTGTCAATGGCTCAGTTCTCAAACTTATGCGCTATGGTAAAAGCTTCATCAAAGGTTCAAAAACTTTGGACACATAATGTGGAGGAGATATTATTTGCACATGACTGAGTAAAGAGCTTTATGAGTTTGGGTTAAGGTAAGGAAAATAAAAGTTAGTTAATTAGGCTCCTCTAATGAGCCACAAAATTAGTAATGGATTCATCCTCAAAGTACTAGATAGAATAGAGACTGGTGATAGAAATTTTCTTGGAGATATTGATCGAAAAGTGGTCCAAAAAGGTTTGAGCCAGTTGGCAGAAGGAGAAAAGGGAGTGCTTAGGTATGGTACTATGCCAATCCAATGTCAAACTGGCTAAAGACATGGGGAAGTTGTAGAGAATAAGGGCATCATCATAGGTGATGAGGTAAAAATTATGCCTAAATGCCCTAAGGTGTTGTTGGGGATCCTCCTTACTTTGAAATTTAGAGAACTTGGGAGGATATTGTATGATAGGTATGGATGGGTTCATTACAGATTTGGTCATATGACAAGATGTTTTTAGAACCTAAAATGGATGAATCTAAGGTAGTCATCTTGTCTTTAAGCATCTTAATTAGGTTAGATTGGGGTTGTGCACCTAAAAGGTTGTAAGATGCATGCTAATATGAGGGTTAGGAGACATACTAATATTAGGTAGAAGGTTGGGAGTCTACCACATATTGGCAAGTGGATGCTAATGGTTGGGTGGAGGATATATAATGGTAGGTAGATTTATGTGGTTGGTTAGTGGGTACATTCCCTTGTATATTATGTATGTGGCCAAAGGTTGGTCTAGGGGGTACTTGTTGGATGGGAGCAGTAGTTGGGTTGGTGACCGATAGAAGGGTGGTGACCCTCATGCTAATTAGTGGCAAGGTAGAGGGTATGGACACCATAAGGCTTTAAAGATAAGTAGTGGTTGATGGATTGGAGGTAGTTAAAGGAAGGTTTGGAGTGCTATAGGTAGGCACTCCTATTATAGAATATTGGTTGGTAGGATTAGAAGGTATAAGGGTAGTGGTAGTTTGAGTTGGTTGGTTTTCAATGGTAGTCTCAAAGGGGTTATTGATTGATGAGGAAGCTTGGGTAGTCAATGGTTGGGTGGAAATAATGGAAATGGAGGTAATCCCCATGAGATGGAGAGGCATGCCATAAATTGGATCTATGGATAGAGTTGAAGCTGGGATACATTAAAATGTGGTTGTAAGGTAATGTTGTAAGGCCACAAAATTATTATCTAGTAAAGTGGATGATCAAAAATTGAGTTATGATAATGGCTTCAAGTCTAAGTTTCAGTGGTGGCACACTATAGATCTCATTGAGAGATTTTTGGCACTTTTTGCGATTTTAAAAATGGACACTGTATGCAAAAGTTATAGGCCGTTGAAGTTTTGGTTTGACAGGTAAAAATTTGGTGTCGTAAGATGACGTGGTGCAATGAGCACGCCAAGTGGACCAATCAAGTGGTGACAAGTGGAAGTCAAAAGGTGTTTATATAAACTCCTAGTTATGCCACATGAGAGAATCTCAAGAATGGGTCACGAATGCATGCCACGTGGCACGTGAGAAGAGGACAAGGCTAGCATTTACCAACGTGCATGAACACTTAGCACCAAGTCTCCCACAAAAGGGGGATGTTGAAACTTTCCAAGGAGATGCCAAGCTTTTTAAATGCATGCAATCCATTTATTACTAGCCATGTGGGACAAAATACAAACTCTGAGTGCCCAAGGAGGAGGCCGATGCGCCAAACAAGGAGGAGAAAATTTCAAACCCAGTCAAAGCACCTAAAAGAAAGGGCCAATGGTTTTAAACCCCTGACCTATTGCCCAAAAGGTTAATGCCTTGACCACTTCAGCTACAGAGGTTGAAGTGTTATAAAATGGATGAAATTCTACTTGAATACACACAAGAAGCCTACTGTGTATTGGAGAATATAGACCCGCTTATAGTATTTGGTCATTTTGGAGCCCTTAGAGGTCGAACCAGAGCTCGGAGTAAACTAAAAAGTTGTTTAGAATTCTGATATGCTCTATGAAGTATATTCATTTTACCATTTTGGAGAATTTGTGATTCCATTTTGAGCTATATAAGTTACTAATTTTGATTTGGAGAAGCCTCTGCGTGTGATTCAGGAAGGTGAAGGATGTGTTTAGTCAGCCAAGGTCTTTCAAAGGTCTGATCACGATTATTGTAGAGAGATATGATATTTTTTTGTTTGTAAGTATTATTTTGGCTTGAAAATTTAGCAACAATTAATGGATCAGTTTGATATGAACCCAGGGACGTAGGAATTCTGAACCCCGTAAATAATTTCTGTGTTTTGATCTTTGAATTCAGTTTTGCATTTCATTTTTAGTTAATTTACAGATTATAATTTAGATTTTAATTAGAATGAAAAAATTACTCATTTGATCATTTACGGGAAATTGGATAAAATCAAGAATTTGAAAAATTTGATGGTTTTAATGGATATTTGATGTGATCTATTAATTCACCTTTATTTCAGTTTTGAAACTTGATTTGGATCAGATTTAATCATTCCAACATCTTATAAGTTGAGAAATTTAGAATCTGTACTTTGAAAATTTCACTTAGAGTTTATCAGTGGAGTTTACAAATCAGTGGAATTTTTTTTATCTCCTTGAGAAACATCCTAAGGGAAAGTAGGACTTATGGAGCAGTGAGGAGAGTCTACTAGTTCAAAATTGTAGTCCATGGATGAAGAGGTAAAAGAGGTAGGTTGGTTTGGTGATGGGTTTTGCTCTGCAAGGTCTCTTTACTATTGGTGAGTGAGAACCATATGAGAAAGGGGAGATAAAAAATAAATAGATTCAATACTCAAATAAAGAGAAGACAATAAAATATCAAAGAAATCAAATCACACTCTAAAAGGTACATTAAGCCCTAGAGTTTTAATTAATCTTGATTTTGGCTTATACCTTAATAAAATGTGTGATTGAAATTGGTTTGTAGAGTGGGTACTAAAAAACAAGTCTAAGGTTGGTTTCAGGTATGTTTAAGTGATCAAAAGAATCTATATTAGAATCAATACATGGCTTGGTATTGGGGCATACCCCCTCACTTCACACACCACAACAATAAAGGTGTTAGGTGCTTAGCTAATATATATTGATATCTAGAGATTATACTCAATTAGAGAGTTGAGTTGGTCATCCCCTTGGTAATGACTTCCAAGTAGGATCTCTAAGAAAGGGTAAGGTTATCGCTAGGTGATGAAATCCTATTCAGGCCTTGTCTCAAGTTTGTTTGATGTTTAATTGGTAAAAGTGGTTTGGTTGATTGTGCACAACAAAGAGTGAGGATATGATAGACTAATTTTCTTTTTAAGTTAAGTTATGTGAACTAAACTTTCAAGCAGTCAATGTATGCACTTGATTTTAAGCACACATGAAGATTTTGATTTTGTTAATGAGCATATAATAGAGAGAATGCAAGTAAACAATAACCCAAGTAGAGACACAAGGGTCCTAACAGGCATGCTAGAATGTTTCAATGAATTTCTTGCTTATTATTGGAAAGAGGGAAACAAAGAAACTAAGTATGGGTATGGTTGAAGAACCTAATTGATGTGCACATGTTGAAATCAAAAGATTGTGAAGAGATCCTCTTTGGCTTGGGAAGATGACTTGAAAATAAGAAAGCACTAAAGCAAACTTGTTTGTTGAACAAATAATTTGTTGGATTGCCTAGCGATAGCTAGACCTCGAAAGTGAGAGCTTCCTTAGGGGCTATTAATCCACACATTTTAAACAATTAAGCTTATAAATAGAATAGAAGGTACTTGCATCAATAATCAAAAGGTAATTAATTTAAATGCAAGAATGATTGCTAAGAAATATGATAAAAATGATTAAATTAGTGATAGACTAATTAATACTAATGCTAGAGGGTTGGGTTATGCATTAGAAAATCAGATAGGGGTCTATGAATAGGCAAGAACATAAAAAATTATGTTTGGTTAGGTGGTGTTAGGTGAAATTAGATTGTTGGTTTTCACTTTCATAGTGATCATCAGTAGTTGAGGTGACTATTTGTGGTTAAGGTGACCGTCAGTAGTCAAGGTGACCATAGGTGGTTGGACATACCATCGATAGTTGAGTTAACCATCGATGATTCATATGTCTATATCTTGGTTGGTAAAAAGGCTGATTGATAAGATGTAAAAGATGGATTCTAAGAGATGGGTAAGGCTTTGGTTGATTACAAAATGAAAATAAGGTAAATGAATATTGAGAATCAAGTACTTGCCTTACCAGAAGTTGATTGGGTGGATGGTTGAGGTAGTTGACCTGTTGGTGAAATCTAGTTTGATTTTGATAGAGTAATGGTACCTAAAGGATTGGTGGAGAGGTGGTGGAAAATTAACTCTCTAATATTATTGTTGGATTACTGATGGTGATTGACGTACAATAAATAAACTCCTAGATATATAGAGATCTTGATAATAATTGTAGATGGATTTCACCTCCCACCTCCTCTCTTATTATAGGCATAAGCAAGAGAGTTACAACAACACATGAATTGGGCCTTCCAAATTTAACTCATAGATGCAATAATCCATAACTAGAATTATATGGGCTATATTTATAAAAAATAGGTGGGTAGTTTGCATTCTAGTTGGTTAAAGAGGTGGACCCGTTGGTGGTCAACCTAATCATCAGTGGTCGAGGGTAAAGGGTGAAAAGGGGTAAAAGGTTAGGTTAAGTTAGTTTAGTCAATTAACTACAATTTAGATTAGTTAGGGGTTAGAAGGCTATATTGGTCCCAAGGGGGTCCCAAGCTAGCCCAGGGGGTATTACGACATTCAAAATCATGGTGTACAAATTTTTGGTGTCTACAACCCACTCCAAGTAAGTGTTTTAATGCTATCTTCAAAGGATATCATGTCAAGTGGAATAAACCATGCAACTTAACTAGTTAGCATAGGGGAATTAGTAATTCCTTAATGGGAAAAGGACTTATGTGCCTAGGCTACTCAAAGGCTAAACTAGGAATTTTATAAATTCTTACAGTCAGTTCCATTTTTGATAAATCCATAGGGATGGTTTAGAGAATAAAGAAAACAAAGATATATGATGAATCTTGTCAAGGCTTAATCCTTAAAGAGATAAAATATGACTTTTCCTTGTCTAAGAGAAATAATCAAAGAATTGGGGAATCCCCATACAATGAATATTTTTAGCATATTTGGGAACATGCACATAAGCTTTAATGTAAATTCATAGAGGCACAAAAGAGACTAGATAAGAGCTAAAACAAGAGTTAAACCATGTGTTAGAGTAGTAGTAGATTATGCGAATTCCTAGGGAGATAGAGTATGATGTAAAAAATGTATCCATTAGGCTGTAAAATATTCTTGACACCATCGATACAATAAAGATTAAAATTTATCCCCATTTAGTTGAGATTGTCAAGTTTTTTAATTCTTTTAAGGAAAAAGAAAATAAAATGAATTTTCTCATAACATGCACTTAAAATAAGGCCTTCATCCATCTAGATTTGATGAATCTTATTAAGGAAACTAATTCCTCAATTTGGTAGTTATCAAAACCTAAGAAGCTCATGATTGGGTGTCTCATGCAAAGGCCTTAATTCCAAATTTGGTGGAACATGAAAGGAAAACCATGTCATTTTTTCAAGAATTAAAGTAGTATTAGGCAAGGGAAACTTCAAGAAATTTGATTTATAAGGCCAATTTTGACAAGTTACTCCATATGGATGTTGTGAATTTTAAACAAAGTCTTCAAGGGTGTACCATGGAGGAGATTGAGTGGGATATTCATTTTTATAGGAATAAGGTGACAAAGGTTAAAATTATTAGAGTCAAGTTTGGAACCTCAAAATAGGAGCATGGAAGTCTACTAATTAAGGTCTCTAGAGTTCAAAATACATCCCTTCTCAACCTAGACATAATCAAGGCTCAGTATGATTATACATAGAAGTGCTATATAGATAAAATCACAAAGAAAAAAGCTACAACAGGGACTTTAAACACTATTACCTTGTCCACGTAAACCTTAGTATATTATGATAAACATTATATGTATTTCTTGTAAGAATTAATTCATGTAAATTGAAGTTTATTTCTGTTTATATTCCATTTACGATGCATGTAAACACTAGTTGTGGAATCTTGTAAACATGCACACATTTCATTATTTTGTAGTGTGCTTATTATTTTAGAAAATAATTTTGGCCATTCTGAATTGTACACACATATTATGCATTGAGTTATAACTTTTGTTCTAGATATTCACATGTATTTACCATTTTGGAAGAATTTGGAGGATGAAGCAACCCCTTCCACAAATCTATATATAATTTTAATTCTCCCATTTCAAAAAAACTATTTTTTTTATCAATGCAGTAATAAATATTTGGATTGTCATATGGCTATGTAATATGATTTTCTTCTCCAAGTTTATGTGATTTGATTATGAATTTGTTTTAAGCTAATAACTCAATATATCATTATATGTAATAAAATAATTTCAAGTTTTTTTTACTTGATTATTGAATTATGTCTAAATTAGAATTAACAATAGTTGTTTTGAATTGACATACATCATAATCATTAAGAAAGGTAATTGAGTGGTTTTGGATTGGGCATAAGGGTCTCTTTTGATACAACCTTGTAGTTTTTACAACTATAAAATTAGGTGCTCTTATGTCTTGGTCATAACTATTATCAATTTTTACCCCACAGGTCAAAAAGATACCCCTTTATTTCAAAAATTGACCTTTGAGGTTGTTTAGGAGGTCTAAATGAGAATATTATACCTTATTAGTATTGTTTAAGTTAAATTTGGAGAAATTAAGGTCAAGGTCCTTCATTATTTTTAGCTTGTTTAGTCACCCTAGTGTATTTTATTCAACCTAGGTCATATGTCATTCTTTGTCTAACATTTCAAGGTGAAATAACATCCACTAAGGTCAACTGAGGTGATATGGTACTTACTAATAGGTGTCAAATCAATTGAAGTCAGTTTCAAACATGAAAATGCAATTATAAGGGCTTGAAAAGTAAAATACAATGTAAGAGGAAAGAGAAAAGGGTAAAAACATGATCTGGTCAGACCTATTTTAGGTTTTAAAACTTTATGTCTTTTTCAGAATTTTTAGGCCCAAAAATAGAAAAAACCATTATATCTCTCCTATCGAGCTCCTTGGCAGCTCAAGAAGGGAAACATGTTTGTGGATAGTATGACTAAGAGAGATAAATTTTGAGGATGAGATATTTGACAATGTTATGGGTCTTAATCACCTTAAATTTTGTGGAATTACTTTTCTGATCCATCACCTTAACTTTATAAATAATAGTTAAAAAGATAAGGGGTTAAAATGTACTATCAAACCATGATAGGGCCAGTTTTGGACCTCTCAGGTGAATTTGTGAACTCATTGTTGTTCGAGGAAGTTATTTTAGGTTCTCACGTGGTCTTATAATTATTACAAGATAATTTTAAAGCATTTTCACGTTGTGTAGGTCATCCATGAGTGGCATTTTTCATGGAAGGAGAAGTTGCTTGTTTTCATTGTAGGTTCATGAGTTCTCTAAGAGGTTTTATGTTCAAAATTGTTGGTTGATGAATCATAATGTTTTTTTAATACCTCATTCATCTTATTCAAGATTTAAAAAATGTTCTCTCATTGTCATTATGTCCTAATGCTTCATATTACCAAGCTTGTATAAGTGTGCCCTCATGGTTTGTAGGGATAATGTAACACTTTTAAGGTTTTGGATGGTCTCTCACCTCATAAAATACATATGACACTCAAAACAAGGTGTATAAGCCTCTATGACCACTTTTTAAAGAGAATTATAGGTTATAGGTTGGCAAAGATCAAGTTGATAGGTTGCAAGCATAAAGGTGATGGTAAAGGTGATTTTTATGTTTGAAGAGAAAGGAGGGAATTTTTTGAAACCATGAATCATTTATGATATGTTATTAACACTAAAAAAAATCATCAATGGGTAGATCTACAAGGAGAAACGATAAAAGGCTTGAGAAGGCTAATCTTCTACAAGCTTACACCAAATGTGTACCTACAGATAGGGATGTAAAGTGATGAAAATGGAAGTTATGAACATATGAATAGGGATACATATAAACCAATGACACATGTTTCAATTATTGAGGACTATTTTATAATGATAAATAAACATTACGTGCTCTGTTCCTCTAAGATGACCTTTCTTGACCTAGGCATCTAGTAAATAGGCCTACCTTAAAAACATGGCCAAAAACTACAATGTTGTATTAAGGATGGATTGAATAGGTTTTACGACAGATGTAAATGATATATGTAGTGTTTAAAGTGAGATAATTACCATAAAAGGTCCAAATACTTATTTAAAATCTTATTGCAGGCCTAGAGGCCTAAAACTCACATACAGGCCTAGGTAGACCATCTACAAGGTGTGTTTATGCAATGGAATATAGTTAAGAGTGAGTATAATTTGTAAATAACTTTGAGAAAATGTGAAGAAGTGGTAGAAGTCCATTTATTTTTAGTATATCCATTAATAATGTAGGAAAGAGCTCAAACAGGCCTAATATTCTTCTTTTGGCCAAAACAGGCCTGTAGTGAACATGAGTAGAATTGGTCACCTTTTAGTGATGGATAAGCAAGGGTAAGACTTGATATGGTTGTTTAAAATCTCATTTAATGTGGATAAATAGTTTTATAACCCTAAAAGAGGCAATCAAAAACCCAAATCTCCTAGAGAATCTAAAATAAGTAAAGGAGGCCTAACAAGCCTGATGGAGAACTACAGGTCTCTTGACCAAAAGAGTGAATAGAATGCAAGTTTGCCTTGGTCTAAGGATGAAATTATTTTTTTTGGGTGTGGAGATATTATATAAAATTCACCAAGTGTGGAGACCATTTTTCAAATAATGAAATTACTAAGAAAAGCTCGTTAGTGATTGATAGATAGGTCTCTTCACCTAAAAACCCTAATAATGGTACTAAGGTAGATTTTAAACATAAATGGAGTTATAGTTACTTTACGATGTTTTATTTAATTATTATAAGTTGTTTTAGACCTAAAAAATCAATTTCATCCTAACTCATGTGTCAAAATGATATTTCTAGACTAAAACATCCTTCTCAGTATTATAATGTAGTCTTTCCACTTGAGAAGCTACCTTTTCTTACTTAGTACAGTACTGAGAGATTGCATGGGACCTTGGGATCATAAGGACATTTAGGTACCCTATTGTAATTGAAACTTGTGGAATTAAGAGGACAATTATATCCTTGAGCTTTATAAACAATCTTTAAGGATTGAAATAAGTTTTGAGCTGCCTAGAAGGAAAGAAGTGACCCAATGGCTAAAAGAGCCATTCTACTGACCTAAATACATTTAGTTTTAACTTAGAACCACCTAAATGACATACTTGACTCCCATGGTAACCTGTGGTGACTGAAATTTGAATGTGTGTAATAACTTAGGTAAGAAAATGGTCTAGAGAGGCTTGTTGTAAGCTTATTTATAGGGGTTTGAGATGTGATAAGGTCTCAAACTAATGGAGGAAGGATTGTGGATATAAATAGAGTTTCTAAAGGTCTATAGAAAGCCATAAAAATACCCTTGTGAGGTGATTTTAATTTTAAAATATGTGATAAAGATGAGATACTAGGCTTGATTAGCTTGAAGAATTCAAATACAAGTTTCAATCATATGAAGAGTGGAGTGAAATTATAACCAAAGGAGTTGCAAAGGCAAAATCTTGATAAGATTGAAATATCAGTCTAAAATTCACCTCAAAACTTATTTAAACATGGACAAGTGTTGGGAGTCTTACAAGTTAAATTGAGAGATCATTATGCAAGCCAAGTTTGGCATAGAAGATTAGTAGCATAAGAAGCATATGCAGGTGTCAACAAGACCATAAGCTACTAAAAGTACTTAAGGGACTCATTAAAAATTCATAACTAAATATTCTAAGTGTGCAAAGCGTCATGAGATATCAAAATTCCTACAAATAGTTTCAAAAAGATATAAAATGTTTAAGACCTTAAGTGATGACTCATTAGGATAAGACAAAAGCTCCCACACCATTTGGGAGAAGAATCATCTCCAAGAGAGAAACACATGGCATTAAGAACCTGATGACATAGTTTCACATCTCATTTCTCGATTGTAACCTTTAATTGACACATGTTATGGCTCTCTTTTATACCCTTTTCTCTTCTTCTCTCTCATTTCTCTATTTAAGCAACATTGTTTGGCATGTTATTAATCCTTTACCTAGGTATGGTGAAGCACTACCCATTCATAAACCTTTGATCAATGAGAAAATTTTGGCTTACCTCTGCCTTTGACTATTTCCCATGTGTATGCATGACTAGTTGATCTTGTCAAGTGACTAAATTTTTTTCCTTGGCATATTATCCTTTTATAGCATTCATATTTAGTTTAAAAGCTTATTAACAGATTTTATGAAGTATATTAGTGAGGTGTTAAGGTTGAGTGATTTTTATATTGGAAAAAATTATCTTACATATAATTTTTTTTCTTGGATAGATCAAGCCACTCTCTTGAACCTTTTAGTAACCTTTTACCCCCATGACTAGTCCCTTTATGGTCCTAAATTGATGATGCAATGTAGTATTTTGGGAGGTCCTAGTATGCTGTGAGAAGCCAAGTCGAGTTATATTTGATTTAATGATCCAATGGTGGAATAAGGATACAAACCTAATGCCCCTACCACATGTCACTTATAGGCTTTTGAAATACTTTAAGCAAGCTTTAAGGTGAATTTGGTGATTTTGATGAAAAAACCTAGAAATAGGTCTAAAACTCCAAGTGAAGGATCTAAGAGATTTCCATGGTGTTAAATCATTAAAGATAATGAGGGATTTATTAAAAAAGTCTCAAATATTCTAACAAGTCAAAAAATTAGGCCTAGTGAAGCTATTATGCCCAAAAGACCCCCAAAAGTGCATTAGATGACTTAAAGGTCCTCAAAATAGAAATTTTAAGTGAAACAATAAAATTTTGAGGAATTAAAATTGGTTTTGAATTCTTCCCACCTCCATATAGATATTTTTACCCTTTTATACATGTTCAAGGTCATTTTAGATCATTTGGAGTAGACGAGAGGAGATTGGGAGCAAAAAGATGCATTTTAGATCTTTGACAGACTAGGTTTTTAAAGATTTTGATTGATGTAGGGGATCAGATGTAATATTAATGAATCCATGGTTTAAATAATATCCCCTCATATTACTATAAAATCATATTATATTATGAGAACCATCAGAGGTAAGAAAAAACTATTGGCTACAAACTAGGCATGAAACATGTTTTCTACCATTAATGGAGGTCCATGAATTTTATAAGGTTTACATGAGTAATGAAAGGTAATTTATATAATAAAAAATATTTCACAAGTTTTATATTTTATAGGTAGACTTTTGGGTCTTCATGCTAAGGAAAAACCATTTTGGGTAGTGTAGTACAGCTCTAGGAGAGCCTTAGGTTTTCACTCGATATGGTTAGAGGAGAGAGATTTGGGATAGAATATTTTGGAATTGATATTAACCATAATTACCTTCTAATTTTTGTCATTGTTGTTTTGGTTAATCTCCCCATATTTATGAACAATTGTTAATAGTTTAGGGGTGTCTAGATGGCCTACTCATCCAAACAGGGTCCATGTTTTCCCTTATTTATTCATTTTAGAATTAAATGAGAAGGAATGGTTTTAGGGGTGTTTTTTTAGGGTCAAATAAGATATATTAAAATTATTTTAATTATATAAATCATTTTAAGAAGGTACTTATCACATAAAACTTATTTTCCTTGTTATCCTTATGAAATGGCCATTTGATTAGTATTAGATCATAACCTATGTTTGAGGGATAATGTACCTCATCATACTTATGCCATATAAACAAAATTAAAGTGATATTTCTCCTCAATCCTCAATGGTTCATCAAAGCCTTGGTAGACCAAACAATCATTTCCTATATTTCTATACATAGTCAACTGAGTGAGGTATGCGAGGTCCTGAATATGTTTCATAAAGATGTTAGGAAAATTTAAAAGGAGGTTAAAAAAATTCTTGTTTCATGGTAAATAAATCAATATCCCTTAAAATGATAAAATATGGAGTGTGACAGCTAATACCTTTACATACACAATCATTTATCATTAATGAGCATATACAAGGCCTACAACAAGAATAGTCACATTTCATGAAGTCATTGTAGATTTTTTGGAGTTTACCGAGGTTTAAATAAAAATTTATGACATTTTATAGGTCTAATATTTGTCAAGAGGTCATCCACAGTGAATATTCTTCATGTTTCATCTCCATTGTATTGCCTATAAACATGATGTGCACCTACATGCACCATTCAAGACTAAAAACATGGGAAGGAGATATTCTGGTTTGAAGTCACTTGAGATGGAAAAAAATCATTTTATTACTTTGATACGATTTAAAATATATTACAAGCCCATACTTCATCAACACAACTCATGACAACATTCATTGTCTATATACTGCAAATAACCACCTACAAGTGGCTCATACAAAGATATGAGGGTTGGCATGGAGGAGATTGAACGTGTTTATATAAATTAATAAAGTTTAGATAGTTTAACTATGGAATAATAGAAAATTTTGAGCCATTATATATCCAAGAAAGTTGGAATAAACCATCTTCAAAGTTGAATGACTATGTTAGGGACAATTTCTCTAAAACACAAAAATAGAGGACTGAGCACCTTTTGTTGATACCAAATGATGATGTTTCATGGGGTTTTGATTAGTAAAAATGAATTTATATTATATAAATATCCTAGGGTAAGATCCATGCAAAAAATAAGGGGTGTGTGGTTAGAGTAGCATAGTGTTTGAATACTCCCAAATCATGAAATTGTCCACTACAGGTTTTCAGTTACTTCTACAAGATTTGAGCCTCAAAAGAACTTCCCACCCCAAGATATCAATATAAGGCATTAAATTTTTCATGGGACATAATTTTATCTTACCCAAGGTTAATAAAAATTTTCCCAAGTGTTTTCATACATGTAAAGGACAAAAATCCATTTTTTAGTTTTCGAGGCCTATAGAACTAAGAGAGGCCTAGAATACCAGAAGAGAAGGGGGTGACATAAGTAATTTACTTAGAATTTAGGACCTGAAATTTATAATATATTTGGGGTCATGTGTTATATACAAAAACCTCTCTCAATTTCCCTATTTCACCCCTAGAACTCAAGAACCATCATCAAAGCAAAAATAGGGCAACAAGCTAGCACTTTTTTGGTTTTTTTTGTTTGAGAGCTTGGTGATGTCTTTATGATTTTTTAAAAATCTCTAAGGTATGAAAAATTTATAACTATCCAATTAATCCAAAATATATCTAGGTGAGGCATATAACTCATTTTAACCTCCCCAATCCAAAACATGGTCTCAAAAAGAGCATGAGAGAAACCCTAAACTAGGGTTTTATTGATTCCAAGAGTTTTAACCCTCCAAATTTTACAAAATTTTGTATTATGATGTATTTAAAGGTGATATAAGTGATTAAAGATTTTTTGTATTGATTTGAGTCTATACAGTATGAATTTAGTGGCTAAGGGTTTGGAATAGGGCTAATTAGGCCTAAATGAAGGGTGGTTTCCAAAGGAAGTGTGATCTTGGAGTGGAATAAGGTCATGAAACTTGTCACACACCTGTAATGAGATGTATATTAGATATAAATGGTCTCATATTTTCAATATAATTCATATAATGTTCAAACCAAGGAAAAATGTCCAAAATAGGGGATACAAGCCTTAGAAACCCAAGATGAGTCTTGTATGTGAAATGGGATGCTGGAGTGAGTAAGATAAATTGAAAGGGGTTAAGGAAAGTGTAATGATGTCACATCATACCATCCATGATAAAATTTTGAAATTTTGAAACCTAGATCAAGATTTGGCCTTTGATACCTAAGTGAATTGCCTAGTGGAAAACTAGTGGAAGGGTTGTGTGGTAAAAGAGTGAGTTAAATGCTTGTTGTATTTTAGTGACTCAAATATTCATGGAAAAAAAATAAGAGTATTGGTTTTACACATAATTTATACCTATATAAAACTTCAACAAGGACCTACAACCACCAAACACAATCATATTCTAAGCATGGTGAAGGATAAGCGGCAAAGTTCTTATAGAGATTCATAATTGAGAGGTTGTTTCATGAAGATAGTCATGATGATTGTGCTTTAATGGATGATAGATATGTAAAAATGATATTTTTTTCTCACAAACCATAAAATAAACCTAAAGGCTTACTTTGGGGTAGTGACCTACAATAGTTTAACAAAAGGTTACATCTTTTTAAGGCTCAAGGAGGCTAGATCAAACATCATATGCATCATAGCATTGAGGTCAAATTTTAATGAAATGAACAAGAGGGAAAAAACATGAAGTTAAGGAAGGACTTAATAGGGGGTAAAGGAAGCCACAACCAATTCTCAAAAGTACATTTATAGACATCAAGGGAACATAAGCTTATTGTCTTTTTGTACTAGTTTGAAAACATAGTGATAGTTTTAAGTGGTTAATGCCTAAGGAGATGTTTTAAGAGGAAAAGGGTTATAGGTCATCAATTATACTTTTTAAGGATTTATAAATCACCTAAAGCTACAACCAATTAAACCTCAACACACACTTACAACTATGGGAACAATAGTCATAGGTTTCATGGTAACTGGTATGTAAGAAAAGTGCATTAAAGTGGTGTTGTAGTTTAAATACATACTAAAGGATACTTTGCGTTCTATTTAAATATTCAAGTAAAAGACTCTTTAAAATAATATCTATACATTTTTAATAATAGTCACATACAATCAAGCTTATCTCATAAGGCAGACCTGTAACCATCCATAGAGGTTTCAAGCACTAAACATGCTCAGAGTTTCATTACAAGGAACCAATGATGATGCTTATTGATAAATGGATTTTTAATGGTTTTAAAACCATAATTAGGTACTATAGTAGGAAATATTTTTTAAAAAACATGTACCTACAACCATCCTAGGGCTTGAGGTCTATCTTCAAGTAAATATGAGCTGAATGGGGGAATGATTTATGAAAGGAGTACCATGTATATGACTTTATTTATTATAAACCCCAAGAAATGAACCATAGAGATAATGAAAAGGGTATTGAAATCAATGATACATCAAACATCAAAGATCAAACACTCACCTACAAGTTTTCTAGACACATGCTTGTTTCCAAACAAAGGGACAATGATGAGCTGAATTGTCGAATATTTGGAATTGAGTAATGAAACTGTTCCATCATGAAGAGAATGAAAAATTAAATAAATTTCACCTCTTATCACTATATTAAAACTCATTCAAGCATAAATAAAGGATATATTCCATACAAGAAGAAGCCCATAGCCTCTTTTGGGCTCAAACTTACATTGGAAGGTTAAATGAGAAAATAATAGTCTCTAAGGAGGTTAGATGTTCAAGGGAAGCTAATAAAGGTAATAATTATGATATAGTATCATTTTGAGGGAGAATATATATCTTAAAATAAAATAAAAAATCAGTCATACACCTTTGAAACAAGGAAATATAGTCATGGGAAACCCATACCTATCTACAAAATCTTGATGATTGATAACATAGTGGTCAATAGTTGAACTTCATGTTCAATAGAGATGATTAAAATAATAATAATTAGTAAGGTGAGGTAAATTAAATGAATAATTTTTCAAAATAAATTTATTATCAGGTTAAATCCTCATAAACGCGCACCTACATATTGTTGGTACATACAAACAAGCTTCCTGAGGAAGTAAGATCTTGAGAGAGGTTTCATGAGGATGAAAATAGAAAATGAAGAGTGTAATAATGAAAGGGGAGGTATTAATGAAATATTAAAGGTAAATTCACATTATTATATCTCAAAAAAATTCAAATGTAATAAAAAATCATTTGTGAAATTTTACCAAGTAGACACGTGTCACTAGCTTTTGTCAAAATGAGCCTACAGGCCAAAATATATAGGATCTAATCATGAAATTTGGTGGAGAGGATAATTATGACATAATATATACATTAAAAATCATTTTGATTATTTTTTACAATGTTAAATATTCATTATTTTGGTATAGTCAACCCTATGTCAAATCATGGTCAACATTGGAGCATACCTTAGAGGAATTGGCCATTTTGGGGCATCTACAGGTTGATTCAAAGCAATAAACTTGGTAAAAATGGTAAAAATGACATAAAAAAGCATAAAATTAAATAATAAATTTCATATCAAGATTTTAAGTTCCTATTGTTCTTACATAGTCCACAGGTAGTTAAGAAAGCAACCATTGGAGACCAAATGAAGTTTTGTTAGTTTTGGGAGCCAAGAAGTAATTTAAGCCTTGGATAAGTATTAAAATTGTATAATATGATGTTTTAGAAATATATTTTCCTATATAATTGATCAAATTTATATGTTTAATGTAAAAGTTTGAAGAATGACAAGTTTTGGCATGAAAGAAGCATGCAAGCAACTCAAGGTAAATTATGGTAAAAAGGTCTAAAAGACAAAGTACACATCAAAATGATTTTAAAATTGGTAATATTAGTATTAATTACATATTATACCCATAAATAATATTATGAGAGTCATATGATAAGTGTAAGTGCTCTTTGTTTTGTCACAGTCCCCTTGATGTCTTGTAATGGTCACTATTCATGCAAGCACACTTTTTGGAGTTTTAAGGTGTGTTTGAGGTTTAAACAATTACGTAAGTGTTTTATAAGAATTTTAATATGTTTTTAATCCTATTAAATAAATTTAAAGAGTTTTCACACTCAAAACTTCATGTAAACCCTGTAGGTAGGCTCAAATCCCCATAGGCAGTCTCAAAGGCATAAAAGCAAAGTTTATTTTTTTATCATTGGAAAGGTGTTATGAGATTTTTTATATGTAATAAATATGTTTTAAATAAAATATTATCATTGGAAATGTTAAATTTTTCATTTGGATAAATTTGAGCTTTTCAGGCTTGAGACACATAGTTTTAACCCATCTTCAGATGCTCATTTATTTCAAACCATGAAGAGTTGGGCCAAGTGATTATAGCATGTTTTGAGTACCCCTATGTAATTTAAATTAATTTTGGATTTAATTTTTTTAAATTATTTATTTTTATGAACAATCGTTAAGAGTGTAAGCATGTTAAGAATGCTTCCAAACCCTATAGGCAATCATCTTTGCGTGTGTATCTTTTCATATCATCTGCATGGATAACCAATATTTTAAAGGGTGTTTAAGGGTATATGTAATAAAAATACATGTAAATAAGTGGTGGAATGTGTGTATTCATTTTATGAACAATCATCTTGAAGGTGAGCTTGTGTAGGCTTGTAAAGGAGGTTTTTGACTAATTTTGGGTTTTTGGACTCTTACATCCATAAAATTGCCTATATTTTCTTGGAAACCACATGTAATGTGTATAAGACTCCCTAAATATCTTGATAAACTTATTTTTCATAAGAATCTGGCATGTTTGGGTGCATAAGAGGCCCAAAATGGCTCAAAATTACATATTTTTGTATGTCTTCAAAGAGATAAATGGTCTAAAGCCATGTAAGAGGTATAGTGGGACCTAATACATCATTATATGGAACTTTTATCTCTTCAAAATAGTTTTTATGGTGTCTAATTGAGCTAAAGGGTCAAAAACCTAGTTTTTTGACATTTTTATGCATTATTACAGGTTTAATGGTGATTTCCGCCAATGTTCTAGGTATTTAAGGTTTTCCAAATCCTAATTTTTTTTCTCATATGGATGTGATGAATGTTTTTAAGTCTTATATAGGTCTAAAAGTGGTCTTCAGGGTGCCAAATGGCCTTGGGAGCAATTTTTAGGGTATTTGGTTGAGGGTGACTCAAGCTTGTAACCTCCATCAATGGGGTCTTGAAAGTTGCAAGTATCATGGAGTTTTTAAAAGGTTGGAAGAGCAAAGTAAAGTTGAAAATATAAATTATCCTCAAAAATAAAACATGAAACTTAACCTCCATGGTCATTTAAGCACAAAATGCTAAGTCAATTGACTTTTACCCAAGAATCTTGTAGAAGGCAAGTGGAGGGGGACATAGAAGTCTAAGGGAGATATATTTGGAGGTTGGAAATTTGAATTGGAAAATTTAATGAATTTTAAAAGTCTTAGAGACTTTTCCTTCTTATTGGATCATGAAATCATCATCCTCAACAAGTTTCTATCTTCTAGTGTGTTTCTCAGCCAATGAGAGGGCTTAAAGACTATTTGGGCTAATGAAGGTTAATTTCTTAAGGAAAGATTATTTATAATTAACCTAAATGTGGGTGAGAATACATGGAGGGTGGTAGTGTCTCATTTAATGAGTTTTATTTTCTTGCTTCTTTTCTCTCTCTCTCTCTCTCTCTCTTCCCCTTTCTCCTATATCTCTCATTTCTCCCCCTTTTTGCAAGATATTCTCATTTGACAAGGAGAAACCTTGTCAAAATTTGTATGAAAGAAATTTTGAAGAAATAAAAATCATTTTTCACCTATCTCTTGCCTCTAAATTGTGTTTATCAAACTTGTGTGTGATGGCCTTGTGAAGAAGTGTTCTTCCATATCCATTATCCTTTTTTCTTGCCTATTTTTAGGTGTTTTTAAGTTAGTTTTAGGTATAAAGTTGAGATTTTTATGCCATTAACGGCTGCTTGGTATGAATATTTAAATTCCTCTTTACTTCATTTATTTTTTGGTGAGCCTAGTTTATGAAACACTTAGGCAAATTAACTAGTTTGTGAGGTTGTGTGATCAAGAATTATCTTATGCTAAATTAGTGTTTATTTCTTGTTTATGTGAGTGTCAATCAATTTGGTGTATCACCCTTTTAGTTTTTTTGGTCATCATATACCCTCTTTATATCCCTTTTCCAAGTATAATTATTAGTTTAGGTGATCTACCAAGAGGAAGTCAGCCTTCTTCGAAGGTTCAACCTCACTACAGGATACCCATAGACTGAGGTTACTCCAATATTGTAGCTAGGAATAAGAAAGCCTAAAAAACTCTCCCACAAGGGTGAAATTATATTATACAACATTTTATATTCATTTGTGTCATTTTTTAACCTCTTGATTAGTCCTCCTAATCCAAACATCTTTCACAACCTTCATATGAAGTGTTGATGTAGAGAGGCAAATTAGGAGTAGTGTTTATTCAGATTAGTCTCATGGTTGATGTGCACATGTAGTTGGTTGGTAGTGGTCAAATTATTTGGTGTATCACCTCCATTAGAATAGGGTTTCTCTCTCTTTTCCTAGAAAATTGATAGATTAGTGAATGAGACTAAGTGATACATCAAGGGGAGCTAGCCTTATAACCTAGATTTTCAATCCACCTAAAGGGAACCCACAACTTAGTATTATCTCCATGTTATCCCAAATTTGGAAGGCTTAAATAATATTCCAAGGGTGAAAATTTGGGGTATAAAAATAACCTCTCACTTTGGTTTTACAATAGCAGTCTTGGTGATAAAAACCTTTGGCCATAATCTAGAAGTTAGTTGTGTCCTCTTTCCTTAGACTCTTCAATATGTTTGTGAGTTAGTATGCAATAGTAGCTAACTGCAAGCATTAGTTTTAGGCCCTTGTCCTCTTTGAAATTAGTTTGAAGAAAATAACATTCTTTAATCTCAAATTCCTTTTTTTCCTTATTCTTCTTTCCCTCTTTTCATTTTGTTTTAATATCTACCCAATATAGCTTAGACTATTAAAAATAGGATTTTTGTCTTCATTTAGATTTCATTCACCATACACACTTGGTTAACAACCTGCATGCTCAAATAATTATTCAACCACCTAGTTGTTTCAACCCATACTTATAACTTGTGCCCTAGAGTGGAGTTTACCTCCACAAAGATCCCAAAATTTTAAAGGCTACATCGTTCATGAATTAGGTGTGCATAAAAATAACATCAATATTAGTCTTTTATTTTATTTATTTATTTATTATTATTTTCAATATTTTTGATTTAAATTTCCTATCTTTTACACTTAGTCCTTCCCTTCTTTTGGTTTTATTTTATTTAGTTAATATGAAAAACCTAATAATATAGAGTGTCATTATTATTATTTTTTATGTTTTCCTTTTATCATTGAAATGGGATAACACAAGATGGTGCCATCTTGATTCATAGAGCCTTGGAGAAGATGTAAACATTAAATTTTAGTTACCTCTTTCTTATTAAATTTTCTACCACCACATATTTCTCAGTTCTTTGGTTTATCATATTTACTCACTTTCACTACTTTAATTAAAAATTTCTAGGTATATTAAAATTGGCTATTCAACAATCTAAACTAAACCATGTGTTGAAATCAAGTGAGCTAAAACCTAAAAAGATCACCTGAGTGAAAAACTTGGAACTCCCTTTCATTATTGTAAAGAATTATCATGCCTCACATCCTTACTCAAATCTCAAGGCATTGTCATTTATGTTAATTATTTAAACCAATGAGTATATTATATTATTTTTTAATGGTTTATGTTTATTTAATATATTGATAAATTAAATGGTGCAAATTAAAAATAATCATTTCTAATAAATGAATTGAAATAATAGCTTGCATTTTTTTTAAATTTAAAACTTAGATATCTTCCTAAACAAAAGTTCATTTCATTATTTTTTCTTTTCAAACTATTTAAAGATATGTCATTAGAATTTAAATTTGAGAAAATTGAACCAAGGAAAGTTGATTTGGCATTATGAAAGTTTATCATAATAATGGGCACTATAAAATCACAAATAGTTACAAGAAAGGAAACATACATATACAATTTTCATTTCAAGAATGTATAGCAAGGAAAATTACAATGATTTTTACTACTTATTCAAAAACACCCGAGCATTAAATGATGATGGATATAATATCCCAAATGAAGAAGATGAAATTTGGAAAATTAGAATCCCATATTTACATAGAGTTTTGGAAAACCCTAAAGTTTTTCATTAAAATATTTGATCATAAATGTGTGTCAGTATTGTAATGTAATTTTTTGCACCAAGTGTAAAAGTAGTTACATATATCTTCACTTTTTCCATCCAAAAGATATTTATAATACTTAATCCAATTTTAAAAAATAATAAATAATGGATAACCACTTACTACAAGGGGAAAATTATTTATGATGCATTAATAGAATTGGCTGAAAATGAGGGTTTATGGAGGAAAAAACAAGACGTCTTATTATGTACACTTGTTCATTGTTACAATATAACATGCTATGGTCCTATTGAATTTTGTTTATAAGAATTAGTTATGACCATATAGATGTTAATTACGTATAATTATTACACAAATTTCTAAATGATAAAAAAACTACCAATTGTGGTAATTTTATTTCCTTTTATTTACTCAAAGCTTTCAAAGAGAGCAAGATTGGTGTAAACTTTTTTTGGATTTCCAATTGATTGAATATATTTTATTTACATTATATTTTAGTAATAAACTATTTGATCCATGGTTCCCTCTATTTAATAAACTCATCCATAATATTTTTAATGTTTTATATGACCATTTATATCTATCCACATACCACTTTATTTGTAAAAAAATATTTCGAGTAGTACATTGTGCCATTGGTAATACTATGCACCCAAGAATTCCTTTCACCATGAGAGATGTTATTTTTAAGTTAGGAAGTTAGTTTTATTTTTAAAATAGTATAGATCTTAGTATTGAGGTATCCCCTGAACCCACTTACCTACAAAATATGTGTTTCTAAGAGATTGGTAGTCATGGAGATTGCATACAAATTTTATATCGGTATACCCTCAATTTTAAGATAGAATATTCATACTATCTTCCCTAAAGTACCCTTAACCATAGGATAATACACTAATGTTCAATATCCATGTTCAAGAATAAAAGGGAAGAAATATAACCATATAAATTCAAAGAATCCAAGTTAAGTAATGGGACACTAAGAAAAGAGTGGAGAGTTATTTGTAATTCATCAAATAGAAGGCCAATATAATAAATAAACACAACTCCCACCCAAAACATGACATCTTTATAGATGTTGAAAACCATCAGGAAGATTTTTTTGTAATTTAGTTTTAGTAGGAATGGCCAATATTATCATATTAGAAAAGGGAAGAGAATTGAAAACTATGAAAATATGAATATACCAAAATCTCATAATCATGACTATATCAACTTAAATAACAAACTTAAGTTTTAAGGCTTACCTAATTTTTGAGGTCCAATGGTCTACCTATATCAAGACATATAATATGTGAGCTTAAATATTTAGTGTAGTTCCTATAAATTTACTTATGTCCATGAAAGTTCAATTTCCCTTCATGGTATTAATAGTTTAGTTTTTTCTCTACTAGATACTTTAAGTAATTTGGTTGTTAGTCCATTACTAGTGAAAAAGATTAGAGAGATGACCAGGTCGATTGGAAAGAAGATGCGGGTTGAAGGTGTCTGTAGTCTATCACTGAGCTAGGGCAGACGTGCCCTAGCTTGTTTTTTCTACGTTTGTGTTTGCGTAGGAGGGGGGGTTATTTGATAGTGGGGGGTGGGGTGCTGCGGATTTGGAAGTCAAATTTATTAGCTCAACCTTTATTTTTGATTGACATTTTGTATTGAGAGTGCCTTTAGACAACATTCTGTGATCAGGTCAACGGAGGTGCCTAGATAGATCCCATTGCTGTGGAGTGGCTAAAGTCAGGCGTGGTTATGGCTAAGAGTGCACCTTCCAGGGCCAAAACTGGTATAAGCTTTAGTGAAGTAGTGGGTTTGAATTTGCCAAGATAGGAAGTGAGGGTGTTTGAAATTGCCTTCTTTTCTCAAAATGTAGGTGCCATAGACTCGATCTTGCCTGAAGGATCTCAGATCATGAAGATTAATCGTTGCCTCAAGCAGTGCAAAGAAAGACCCAAACTGGTAATTCCTTTTGAAATGATCACTGAAGATGTTGAATACTACTCTAAGCATTCACTGTATTACAAGTTTTTGGGTTTAAGAGTTTCCCTTCAATTTTTGGAGAATTGGGCTTAGAGAGTGTGAGAACCAGAGGGTGAAATGGAGGTCACGATGCTTACAAACAACTATTTCATGGTTAAGTTTCTTTGCCTAGCTGATCGCAATAGGGTTTTTGAGGGGGGGCCTATTTTTATAATCAGGCCAGGATATTCATCAAACCATGGCATGCAAGATTTAATCCTTCTGAGGAGCTCCCAAATTGAGTTCTAGTGTGGGTTTGGCTGCCCAAATTTCCAATAGAATGTTCTCATGAGGATGTTCTTCATATGCTTGCATCGATGCTTAGAAGGTTGATAGGGTCTTCAACACAAACTTTGGGTAAGAAAGTTATGACTTTTGCTCAAATTTGCATGGAAATTGACTTGAGTAAACCACTACCGAATGTGGTGGAGATGTGTGCAGGCTCACATTCTTAGGTGCAACAACTGGATTATGAGACCCTTCCTTTTAGATGCTGCCTTTGCCATGAATATGGCCACCTGGTACAAAGATGCTCGAGGGCCAACCCAGTGGAGTAGCACCCTACGCCTCCTCTTAGTAACATTCTAGGTACTGATAAAGGGAAGAAGTCTGTTGCTAGTGAGGGAAAGGATGTTGAGGGTTTCATTCAGGTTAAAGCCTAAAATAATAGTAAAGGACTGAAGAGAACTCTAAGGGAGCGACAGGAGGAGGATACCTTTAACAAGTTTGAGGTCTTGGATGAATTAGGTTAGCAAGAAGTTAATCCTGGATTAAATAGTGTAGATCAACTTGTGGTGGATTCTGGATTAGAGATTAGCTCTGCCATTCCTCCCTCTGCTTCTCATGAGGAATCTACCATGCCTATGGTCATGAATGGACAGTCAAGGGCACAGATGATTTTAGAGCCAAATGTTGATATGGGATAGGGAGTAGAGGAAGTGGCTCTTCCTATAAGGACCATGGTTTCAGATACAGATAAGTGAGGTAAATCTTCTCCTCATCTGGGCATCTTTCAAAAGGATGGGAAGAAGGGGGTTTCTAAGAAAAATGTTAAAATAGGATGAAAGAAGGACTTGGAGAAGATTAAGATGATAGGGGAGACTTTGGTGGAGTCAGGATCTATTAAGACCTTAGATTCCACTTTTTGATTCCTCCCAAATAATCATTATTTCTTAGAATGCAAGGGGCTTAAACAACAGACCTAGAAAAAAAGCTATTTTGGAATTAGTTAGAAGTCATTCTCCTGATGTTCTCTTTCTCTAGGAGACCAAGGTTTTTTTGGAATGTATGATGAGTATCACACCTAAGGTGTGGAGGCAAGGTCAATGTCAGTGCATTGGAGCTCAGGGATCTTCGAGGGGTGTGGCATGTCTATGGAACCCACGAAAGATCCAACTTGTGTCTTGGATTCCTTCAAGTCCTCCTTATCCATGGTTTCTTTGTGCATTGAGTCTGGGGAATCTGTTATTTTTTCTAATGTCTATGCTCCTATTGATTTCCAAGGTAAAATTTTGGTATGAAATAATATTCATGTGGTTCATAGATTATTTCCTTACCTGCCATGGATTATTACTAGAGACTTTAATGCCATTCTTGATTTAACTAAGAAACAGGGAGGTAATGCAAGACTGGAGCCCTCCTCAATCTTAATTCGAGATAATATTTCATCACTAAATCTTGTGGATATCAAGCCTAGCAATGGCCACTTCATGTGGAACAATAGAAGGGTGGGTGACAGGTGCATTGCTAAATGACTTGACTGCTTCATGGTTTCATGTTTTTGGGTGGGTGGATTGTGGTCTTCCAACTCTGAGATATTAGATTGGAGAGGTTCAGATCATTGGCCCATAAAGCTTACTATTTCCTTAGCTAGGGTGCCTCAAAATCCACCTTTCAAGTTCCAACTCATGTGGCTCAGGGATCCAGACTTGTACAGATGTGTCGCTGAATGGTGGAAGGTAGGTAGACCTACTTTTGGTTCAGCTATGTATATTTTTGCCAAGCTTCTCCAATATGTTAAGTATCAACTCAAATGTTGGAATCGATAATGCTTCGAGAACATTTACCAGGTGAAAAATGAGGTTCAAATGGATTTGAATGATGTTATTAGGTTGATTAGGGAAAAGGGGGTGTCTGAGTATTTGTTACGGGAAGAAGCTAGGGCTATAAAAACATTGGAGGAATGGGAACTGAGAGAGGAAATCTTTTGGAAGTAGAAAGCATGAAATGTGTGGCTTCAAAAGGGGGATAAGAATACCACCTTCTTCTTCAATTTAGTGAAAGCCAAACAACATGGTAACTCTATATCATCTTTGGTGATGAACAGGGGGGAGGTTATTCATTCTACATAGGGTATTTGTAATGAGGCTGAGTAGTATTTTGATTCTTTATTTAGGGAGGAAGCGCAGGGGGACTCGGTTGTAGAGTCTTAGGTTCTCTCCTGTATTCATTCCTTGGTTTCTTTGGAGATGAAAGAGCATCTTATGAGAGCCATATCTATGGAGGAGTTAGAGAAGAATATTTTCTAGATGCAAAAAGGAAAGGCACCTAGTCCAGATGGATTCTTGATTGAATTCTTCCAAGAATTTTGGGACATTATCAAATTAGATTTATTGGTAGTTGTTCAAGAATCCCAAAAGAATAAGTAGATTTTTTGGGCCCTGAACTCTACCTTCCTAGATCTCATTCCCAAGGGGGAGGAGGTGAATTAGTTAATTCATCAACCCATTTCTCTTTGCAATGTAATTTATAAAATTATATCTAAGTTGATTGTTGAAAGGTTAAAAAAGTGGCTTACAATGCTCATTTTTGAAGAGCAAAGTGGCTTTGTGGAAGGCCATCAAATCTTAGATGGAGTGGTTATGGCAACAGAGACTATCCATTCCATGGCCAAGTCTAAAGAAAAGGCTATGTTCATCAAGATGGACATGAGTAAGGCTTATGATAGAGTCTGTTGGTCCTTCCTCCAGAAGGTGTTGGGTGCTTTTGGCTTTGAGGAGGAATGAATTTGCTAGGTTATGAGTTGTGTGAATTCAACTTATTTCTCAATTTTGATTAATGGAGAGCATTCTAATCTCTTTAAGGCCTCTCAGGGTTTGTGGCAAGGTGACCCTCTCTCTCCTTACCTATTTCTTCTTCTGGTGGAAGGGCTGGGATGGTTGATTAAAAGGAATGTGGAAGGGGGCTTTATTCAGGGCTGGTAATGGGGAGGAGGCCTTCCTATACAATCTCACCTACAGTTTGTGGATGATGTGGCTTTGATGGGAATGGTGACTGTTAGGGAGGCTTCTAATATGCGCAAAGGCTTGGATGTTTATCTTGTGGCTTTAGGGCAGTTAATTAATGAGGGGAAGTATTCTATTTTTTTCTTTAACACTCCACCTCCCATTCAAAGAAGAGTTGCTAATATTTTCAGGTTCCAAATTGGTAGTCTTCCTTTGCTATACCTTGGGATTCGTATCTCGACTGGTAGGAAGTCTAGGGAGTCATGGCAGGGTATTCTGGACAAGTTTCATGCAAAAGTGAACCATTAGACCCATCATTGGTTGTCCTTTGCTGGTCGAGTTCAGCTACTTCAATCGGTAGTGCAGGCGCTTCCTTTATATAGGTGTATGATCCAGGTGGCACTGGTGAGATTTATTAGAGGCCTCAATTCCTTAGCAAGATAGTTTTTATGGGCTAGAAATTTATCATCAATGAAGTGGAGCCTTATTAAGTGGGAGGTAGTTTGTATCCCAAAAAGGTTTGGTGGTCTTGGATTAAGGCAGTCATTGCTTTTTGGTACGGCTCTGGCAGCAAAATTGTATTGGTGATGGTGCGTGGAATAGGACCAGGTGTGGGCCAAAATCTTATCCCATAAGCACCTTTTTGGGATCCCCCAGAAAGATACCCCTCAGTATATCTTGACAAGGAAAGGTTCGACAATTTGGACTACGCTTAAGAAAGGGGCTGCACTCATTAAGCGTGGACTATTCTAGATTTGCAAGAATGGGATGGAGGCATAGTTTTGGCAAGACTCTTGGGATGGCTACCCTCCCATAGTTACCTAATATCCTCACTTAGGTATATTGTCATAGAGGTTTTGTTAGGCTAGCTAGATGAGGGTGGGTGGCTTTAAGTCCCTTTCCCTTCATGGGCAGGTGGTGGAAGTAAGATGGAAGACCCCAGGGGAGTGGTCTATTTTTGGGTTAGAGGTAGAGTGTGCTAAACTTCATTACATTCTTTCTTGTCGTAGCTATAGTGCCCTTATGGATAATGATGTTTTGGCTTGGGCCCCCAATCTTAAGGGTATGTACACTGTGTCTTCTGGTTATTAGGAGTTGATCTCTCAGCAGCTAGATGGGGGGAGGGAAGTTCATTGGTGGAAAAAAGTCTGGAATAGATTTTCTTGGCCAAAGTGTAATTGTTTTATTTGGACTTTGGCCTAGAATAGATGCTTGAATTGGGAAAATATCTAGAAGAGGGGCTTTGCTGGCCCTTCGAGGTGTGTTCTCTGTAGTGGTGGGGAGGAAGATTCTCAACACTTATTCTTCCGTTGCCCCTTCACAATGCAATTATGGCATTTTTGGTGGGAAGTGTAGAAATGCCAGTGTATTCATGCATCCTCCTTGACATATTTTGGATGAGATTGGGGAGGCCCCCCTCCTCGGCTCCCTTCTTGTAGGATGTCTGGTATGTTGGTCCTATCTTTTTGCTATGGAAAATTTGGTTGGAAAGGAATTATATAATTTTTTGGGAGGAAAAATTGGGGACTCAACAGGTTTAGACTATAATCTTGGGAATGATTCAAGAAATTATTGAAGCTAAGAGTGAGATTATTCTATCACTAGAGAAGAGTGATGCTGAGATAGTTGATAGGTTGGGCATATAGGGGATATCTCCAGCCTTAGCTTGTGTCAGGAGAGGTAGACATGTGAAACAAAGAGTTCAAAGGATGGGGAAATGGCTGCCACCTCTCGCTGGTTTTTTGAAAATTAATACGGATGGTTCATCTAGGGGTAATCCAGGGTCGGCTGGGATTGGTGGGATTGGTAGGGATTCTTCTAGTTTAGTGGTTTTTATTTTTGTGACTAATAAAGGGTGCAAACTATTAATAGGATGGAAGGCTTGGCGATCCTATATGCTTTGAAGTGAGCTTATGATCTAGGGTGGAGGAAGGTGATTTATGAAGCTGACTCTCAAGTCCTAGTCAATTTGCTTCTTGAGAGGAAGATCTCTGATGTTAGCTGGCAGCTATCTACATTAGTTTAGCAGATACTTCAGGTTAGTTCTTGTATGGATTCAATGTCTTATGCCCATATTCCTAGGGAATGGAATAGAGCGGTTGATTACCTAGAAAAATGGGCATTAGAAGATATAGATGGCCGAAAGATTGATGTTTAGGAGCAAATGCCCTACACATTATGTCAAAAATTGGAGAGGATTATTGTAGAAGATAAGAGAGGTACTAGAGAGTGATTTTCCTTTTCTTGTTGTTTCTATAGTTTCTGGTGGTTCCTGGGGTGTTGGCCCTAGGTTGTTTTGTATTTAGCTGTTCTAAGTTTCAATAAAGTTTTTACCCCTATTTTTTCAAAAAAAAAAAGATTAGAGAGATGTTGAATTAAGTAGTTAACCTTCCTTAAAAAATTAAAGATAATTTAATTTCAAATAATGTGTAAATTGATAAGAGTGCTTCCACAGGTATCTCAAGAAGCCTTATTAAGCCTTATTTGTATGATTAGAGAAACCAATTTGAATCTAAAATAGAAAATAAAAAATATATATCGATTTGATGGTTATTAAAGAGATAAAGGTCAATTTTAAATACAAGTATAAAAATATCAAAAGTTTTACTAACTACATGTGAAAGAGAGGAGGAGAAGAGATAGTTGCCACTTAGACCCAGATATGACTAACTTTATTAAAATGAAGAAACCTAATCATATCTATTTTCTCAAGATAGTTAATGATATAGCTTATGATCAATTTTACACATATTATGGTGGGTATAAAATTATAAATGTAGATATAGAAAGTGAATTGAATAAAACTAATGATAATGCAAGAGGTTTGGTGATAATAAATTGGGTCGTCTGGAAAGTATCATATGAGGTAAAAAAATATATTAATTGAATTATTTTTACTTTTATTAGGTTTATGAAACCACTTGTAATTCAAATTAGTTAAGGATAATATGAAAAAAAGAGTAATTTGGTCGAGTTTAAGGCCATAATTAAATTCATATAATTATCTAAGCAATAATTAGGTACAAATTCCACAAATATTATTAGGTTTACAATGTTTAAATCAGGTATGTTTTAATACATTTTGAATAATCTCTTGATTGTTTTGGATATGCTTATAAATAAATTTGATGAGATGGATAACACATTAGAAGCCTTCAAAAACAAGGCCAAATGTTTATTCTCTATGTTTTTAATTCTTATTATAAAGGCCAAATAAGAAAGTAGCTCTCACTAGATATCTTTTGAAGCATAATTGAATGAGTATTTGGGACTATTAAATTTGAGGTCACTGATTGGAAGTATATTTATAAGAATTACATTGAATTTGTGTCACTTTTCCAACATAAAAATGGGAATGTGTTACCATCATCATTTATTATGTAGAGAAAATTATATTGGAGATGAAATTGGACCTTGTTGAGGTAGAGATGATACTGTGAAATAAGTGTATTATTGATGTTGCATACATGGAATGTCGCTAAATTTAGATGGCCATGTTAGTGAACATGTCAATATTTTTAGCATAATAAGAAACAATTTTTAGATTTAAGGACATCTTGGACATTGTAGTTATGGTTTTCTATTGATAATTTTATGTGGTTTTGGATAAAACCACTTTATTTATTTAAACTTGGAATAATTAGTTGTAACAAAATTATTTTTATTTTTATAAACTAATTTTATATGCATTCATTAGATTTTTAAAAAATATCTATAGAGATTCTTTTTATTTTATGAATCTATTGAAATTTTCATAAAGGAATAATTTTATTCAAGACACCAAATGGTATTTTACTTTAAATTTTGAAGTTATTTCTTTGGGATTGATTAATCTAGTATGTGATGTTAGATTTGAGATACACAATTTATGGGATGATGTATAGTGGTGAATCTCAATTAATATTAATCTATTAGATAACAATCATTTGAACTTAAGTTATGGAATTTTTAACTAATAAAACTATTTTGGGTTTTTTAAAAGTTGTGTGTTTATTTGAGAATATGTTATTTAACTAATCAAGTTTTCATGATTTAAGTTTGCACTATATTTTACTAATTTGAGCTCAAGTTAATTTTTAAGAGATTGGTTTGTTTTTATTGAAAAATCAAATTAATATTAGAAAAAAAATATCATCTAAAATTTAAGATGAATTTCTTTCAAAGATTATACCTAGAGGGAAAGAACCTATCAATAGTATTTAAAAGAGTTGATTCATTGGTTAGAAAAGTATTGTCATTTTCCTTTTTTTTTAATATCATAATCTAGTGTAAGTGTCTATGATAGATTAGATGTAACAATAGAATAATTGTATTTAGTGAATTAAATTAAATTGTTTTTAAAATTCTAAAATAAAATGTATATTGTTCATCACTTTGAGAATACTTAATATGGGAGGGTTCTCTATAAACCCCTCATTTGTGTCCCATGTCAAACCATTGAACTATAAGTAAATTATCGATGGGAGGTAAAATTAGATACTCTTATTAGATTTAATAGGTCAAGGTCAATAAATGAAAAACTAATAACTCATTTATAAATAAATGGAAAAACTCAAAGAGACTATTCCTAGAAGATCAACTTTCATAAGAGGTCATACTGATTTAGTAATATATCAAACCTTTTATAAGTTTGAGCACACTTGGTAGGCTTATTGGAGGCTTGGTTCATAGGCACCACCTTTAATATACATAAGATTAAACATTATATTCTAAGGAATTCAAATAATTACTTACCTAATTTCAATAATGGTGGGGCTAAGACTATATAAGAACACATTTATATTAAGTTTAAGTTGTGGTATGTTTTTATTTGATTTTAGGTCTTAAGTTTATTTTTTATTACAAGAGTCATTTAGGTTTTTAAAATGTCATTCTACAAGTAATGGATTTGAGTTAAGTATATAGTTTATAATCTGTATTTAAAAGACAAGTGAGTCTTTTAGACTCTAATACCAGCTATAGTCAAGTCTATGGTTGATATGTAGTATTACTAGTTTGATCATAATGATTTTTATTATTATATTATAGAGTCAAGGTTTAATATTTTAGTTTGGAGTCAATTATGTTAAAGTATTTGTTTTTTATGTCAAACCTCAAAAATAAAGAATATTCAAGTCATGTTTTAGTATCATTAGTATGAGTCTTCAAATAAACCTTGAGAGGCATTTTATTGTATTGAATCTTTATTTCAATATAAAAGATTCATTTAATGTAAAGGATGTATTATCAGTTGAAACCAATGTTTGTAAGTTCACACTATGGGAGGGTATGTTGAGGTAAATTATAATGTGAATTTATATTAGTGTGAAATTAATAATATTGATTTGTTAATATAAATCACATAGCAATATTAAGAGGAGAAATTGTAAGAGTATTTTAGTTGTTAATATCTAGTTGTTTTAACAACTAACTATTTTAGACTAAATGGTTATTCTATCATTATTATATATTGTAATTTTTTTGATTAATAAAAGTGTTTTTAAGATTGACCAAATTCTCTGCTTTTACACATTTGAGCCTTCAGCTCTTTCACTCAAATGTATTAAATCCTAATAGTTGTATCAAAGCAAGCTCCCTCCTGGACCTCTTTGTACCTTCAATTCATTGTGTTTTTCATCAAAATATTTTATTGAATAATATTATTGTGTAGAACATGTATAACTATTATGCATATGTTTGTTCATCCTTACTTGCATGTTGATAACTAGTTGTAGTAAAGACCACTTGCACACTGGTTGGATCCACCATCCACCTAAATTTTTTGTTATCTTCTTTCCATCCTATTCATCTATTTTCATATTTTGATCACCCACTTTATTCTCTATATGCATTTGGAAAATTATAAAAATAAAAAATTACATACATACATACATACATATACATATACATATATATATATATATATATATATATATGTATATATATATATATATATGTATGTATATGTATGTGTATGTATGTATGTATGTATTTTAAATTTAAGGTTTGCATTTTTTTGATATGTAGAAGAAATTCATACTTTATACATTATTCAAATCTATAAAAAAGCAGGCACAACAAGTTTGCATCTCAACATTAGAAAACTTGCCATCCCAGTTCATAAAGTTGTTCAACCCAACCTCCCTCGACCCCTACAAATTATTTTGGCATGGCTAATTCAGTTGAGTTCTTCTACTTTACAAGATTCAATAATGGCATTATATTTGTATTAGATGAAGACACACATTTGAATTTACATTCAACACTAGAATTCATATGAGTTGGATCAATACAATGAAATTATAGTCTTGTAACTCCTATTTTCTAGGATCTATCTTGGACCAACACATTGATATAGTGTTCCCAGAGTTCCTAATAACATCAATGACTTTCATAGACTTGGATACACTTTTATTTAAATGGAAAAACTACTCTTAGCCATGGTTTCACCATATCCATATCTTAATAATACTTAATTCACATTCCTCTCCACTCATGTCTTGACGAATCCCACTCCTCCATTCTGTAGCTTCTCCTTCACTATGCCTCCGAATGGAAAATTTAGTTTTTGATAGCATCAACTTTGAACATGTCTTCTCCTCAACTTCATCATTCATTATTGTATATTTAACATCTCCATCATTTTTTTCCAACCGCATGGCTTCCACATCAATCAATATGATTCCATGTGATCTCCTTAGGTGGATCTCCATTCGTTCATATATGTCATTGGCTACATCTACATTCCCAATGGGAATGGAAGAAAGATAAAGTTTAGGTATCTTTTTTTAGGGTTTCATTTTGTTTTTTTTAGTTTTTTGGCTTTTAGTTTTTGTATTAAGTTTAAGTTATGGTATGCCTTTACTTGATTTTAGTTCTTAAATTTATTTCTTATTATAAGAGTCCTTTAATTTTATTAAATGTCATTCTACAAGTAATGGATTTGAGTCGAGTATATAACTGATAGTCTTTATTTAAAATACAAGCGAGTCTTTTAGAGTTTAATACCAACTATATTCAAGTCTATAGTTTATATTTAGTATTGATAGTTTGGTCATAATGGTTTTTATTATTATATTATAGAATCAAGGTTTAATATTTTAGTTTAGATTTAATCATGTCAAAGTATTTTTTTTGTGTTAAACCTCAAAATCAAGAAGAGTCAAGTCATGTTTTAATATCATTGGCATGAGTCTTCAAATAATCTTTGAGAGGCATTATTTTGTATTGAATCTCTCCTTTAATGTAAAATATTCATTTAATGTAATGGATGCATTATCAATTTAAATCGATGTCCATAATTTCAAACTATGAGATGGTATGTTAAGGTAAATTATAGTGTGAACTTATATTAGTGTGAAATTAATAATGGTGATTTGTTAATACAAATCACGTATCAATATTGAGAGGATAAATTGTAGGAGTATGTTAGTTGTTAATAGTTAGTTTTTCAAAAAATCAACTATTTTAAACTAAATGGTTATTCAACCATTGTTATATATTGTAATATTTATGATTAATAAAAGTGTGTTATTGAGATTGACTAAATTCTATGCTTATGCACATTTGAGCCTTTAAATCTTTCACTCAAATGGATTAAATATCAATAAGATAAAATTAGATACTCCTATTAGATCTACTAGGTCAAGGTCAATCAATGAATAACTAATAACTCATTTATAAATATATGGAAAAACTCAAAGAGACAAAGGGTTTCCTAGAAGATCAACTTCCATAAGAGGTCATACTGACTTAATAATATATCAAACCTCTTATAAGCTCAAGCATACTTGGTAGGTTTGTTATAAGCTTGATTAATGGGCACCACTTTTAATATCCCTAAGATTAATCATGATCTTACAAGGAATTTAAATAATTACTTGCCTAATTTTAATAATGGTGGGGCCAAGCTTTTAGAAGAACACATTTATTCATTTAAGGGTTTTTTTGGACTTGTAAATATGATACATGAGGATGCAACTTTCATACTTTTTCTTTTTAATTTTTAAGGTGCCACTTATGATTAGTTCCTTAACTTTATAGTTGGATGTATCATCTCTTAAGAATATTTTCAAAATAATTTTATAGCCCATTTCAATGAAGCCACATACCCAAGTGTTAAATTCAAACAATTTTCCATGATATATAGAGAGGTGTGAGACCATGAAAACCAAAAATTCCAAAAAATGTATAACAATATTCCCTAAAGTCATAGTCTTATTTCCCACATTGATTATAACATGTATTTATATGCATTAGATCTAGTAAAATTCATATTAATAAGAATATTCACAAATAATATAATATTTGAAGCTAACACTAAAGCTAATACAATGGAAATAAAACTACTTCCTTTGGGAATGAGCTAACCTCTTATTCAAACTTTAACTATAGTAGAAAATAGAATGCTAAAATAATACATGAGGTATATACCAGATCAATAAACACTAGGAATTCTCTCTTTAATCCCTATAACAGATCCATTCAGAATATAAGAACATCAAGTGTCAGCCCAAATGACTTAGATACCATCACCAAAATGATGTAAAAATTGGCTAATGTTTTTTCCCCTATAACACATCCATTCAGAATATAAGAACATTAAGTGTTAGCCCAAATGACTTAGATACCATCACAAAAATGATGTAAAAGCTGGCTAATACTTTTTTAGGATTTAAAAATAAAGTAAACAATGACCAAACTAATTTACCTAAAAGGAATTACTGATTTCAAAGAAACAATAACCATAATTTGAAAGATAATGATAACCAAAATAATAATCAAAGTCAATCTAGAAATAAAACCATTGCTAAAATAAGTTATTAAATTACTCCCCTCTTCATTAATTTATAAACATATATTTATATAATTGGTGCATATTTCATAATACATCTACACATGGGAAACATAACTGCCCTAATTTTTTTCTCCCTTTCATGATTTTAAAAAAATGGAAAAGTACAAATTATCTTCAATAAATTAAGATGAACCTCAAGCTAGTGGTTTGTCAATTAATTCCACCACATTGATGGTTGAATCTTGTGAATTTATTCTTGAATAATAAAATTAATAAGAGGAGAATGTAGATAAATTTAATGGTTTCCAAAAATCTCAATAAAATATATATGAAATTATAAGTAAACATAAATTATCGAACACAACATCTACTATAGATCTATGTGCTAATAAAAATCCACCTGCTCCCAATGGAAGTGGGAACCCTAATCGAAAATCCTAAAAATAAAAATACTAATTATAATAGTCCTTAATTGGATATGGCATAGTTGAGGATATCAATAAGAAAAAATCAAATACCTCTTTGTGCGAGCAAGCCCAACTAAAAAAGAAGAGGGAATTTTCTATTAAGTTCATATCAAATAAAGAAAAAGATAAGGTTGATTATGCTAATATGGTCACTTGCAAGGGAAAATTTGAGACACCTCCATTTATAATAATTGTTAGAGTATTTATAAAGAACTTGCATAATTGTTTGGTTGATTTGATAGCCTGTACTAATATAATCGCATTCTTTACATGTCAAAATTTTGGGTGTAAACCCTAGAAAATCTACCAAAATAATAGTATAATTATTAACTAATATCCACATGTAGTTGGAATCTAATATGAGGGTACAAAAATATATTGACATCTAAGTAATGGAAATCCTAGAGGATTTTGGTTTACTTATGAGTAGAGATTGATCAAAAGCATTGAATGTATATGTGATTTTTGACTTACCTCAATTGTGGTTATCATGAAAAAGATTAGATAGTAAAATTTGGATTAATAAATAACCTAAAATTAAATATTTATTATAGAATATTATCATAAGAATAAGTATAGAAGTAATGGATACTGACATTGGTGTGTCCACCCTGCATTCTAAGGAAGAAGTATGTAGAGCCCAGATTGTAAAGTTAGAGGAGGAATTTTGGAACCTAAATGTTGATGGAGCCACAATATAAGTCCATAATATAGGTTTTTTCTAGATTTATCCTAGAGGAAAAGAACATGTTTCTACTTATAAGTTGTAATTCCCATCTACTAACAATATTATAGAATATGAAGTTGTGGTTATAGGATTAAAATTTTCTATAAATTTGAATGTAAAATTGGTTAAATTACATAGTGTCTCCAAAGTAATTTTAAATTAGGTAAGAATCATTTTTCAATGAAATTATATTTACCTTAACTAAAATAAGTATCTAACCTAGGACCTCATTGAGCATTTCATAGATTTTAACATTTTGATTATTCCCATAGAAAGCAATGAAATTATTGATGTCATGGCTGCATCTAAATCTATTTTTTTCCATTAGTAAAAACTTATTATAAAAATATTTTTAATATAAATTATTTTATTCCCATTAATCCCTAATAATATTGACAATTTTTAGGTATTTGGTTATGAACAAATTTTACAATTTCTTGCTAACACTAATGCATTCACAAACCAAATATTGGATGAGAAACTAGACAATTTTTATGTATAAGTAAAAGGACAAAGTATTTAAATTAAAAATAAATAAAATATTAAATAGGATGATATACGTGTAAATAATGTTTGAGGAGAACATAAATATTAGACAAGTAAATTTGAGTACCATAGTGGAACCCCAAATGGTGAACATAAGAAACAATGTTTAGAAGAATAAAATAAAAGTTTATAGAGGTTTTTAATGGATTTTAAAAATGTCTTTTATTGGTATTATGAGGATTTGAAAGTTTTTAATCCCTATATTATGACTCACACCATTCCAATAGAATCAAATATAATCCCCTTTATAAAACATCAATGGGATTTTAACCAAATTTTAGAACCTATCATATATCAAGACGTTTAAAAATATATTTTCATAAAATATGATCTTCCCTATCATTCATTTTACTTGAGTGGCTAATTTATTTCATGTTAGGATTAAAAATGGGGAAATTAGATTGTGTATAGATTTAAGGAAATTAAATAGGGATTCTAAAAAATACAATTACCCACAACCCTCATTATATCAAGTTTTACAAATAGTAAATGGATATAATATGGTCTCCTTATTATATGGATTATATGGGTATAATTTGGTGTAATGAAACCAATAATATAGGATTAAAAATAATTTCATGATTAAGTAAAAAACATTTTCTTATATAAAAATGTATTTTGTCTTATTAATGTAGGTGTTATTTCAAATAGAAGTGGACTTTGTCTTAAGGGGTTTATTTGGTAAATTCATAATTATTTAAATGGATGACATTACTATGTTTTTTAAGAACAATAATCAACACTTTGAACATCAACAAAATGTTTTTGAAAGATGCAAATAATATGGTATATCTCTAAATTCTAAAAAGAATGTTTTTGGAGTCTAATAAGGTAAATTTCTTGGTCATGATGTTACTAAGGATGCTATATTAATCAATATAGGTCATGTAAAATAAAAAAATTATATATATTTCCATTATACAAATTTATTAGGTTCTTCATCTTAAGGTTTTTAATAGACTTAGTTGTCAAGATCGTATAAAAACATTCAAATAATATAACAAAAGAATGGAAAATGAATAAATATCACCTTGAGAGATAATCAATCCATAATATTGGGATGAGATTGACAAGTGGGGAAACTATCAAATTGAAAAAACCCACAATATTATTATAAGCCTTACAAATAATTCAACTCTAAATACATAGAAATAAGAAGCCAAAAGAGAGAGAGAGAAGAATGGCCTCAATCCAAAACAACATCATAATAATTCAAGGGAAATATTGTGAAACAATAATGTTATATAAGAGAGTGGGAGAGGAATATTTAAATAGAGGAAAATTAAGTATTAGGGAGTTACAAGAATCCCATCATGACTATATAAGGCTTCATAGTTGTGTCATGTGTCCTATTATGAAAGATAGCAAGGCGACGTGTGTGACATGTGCGGGGATGAATTAATTGAGAAAGTAATTCCCAAATCTAATAAGTGTAAAATAGAGATGAGAGACACCTCATAAATATAGGATAAAGTGCATTTATAATAATAATAAATGCACACATTAAAGAGACTTATGATAATCCTAAACTAGAATAAAATACCCAAATAATATTAATTCTACAACACTCCCCCCTTAAGCTTAATTTGAGGTTAAAATTTTGGAGAAAACATTTTACAATAAAGTAAGGGAATTGAAATTACAAAATACTTCCCTTTAATAAAAACTTCCTTTAAGAGGAATTATAATAGTTTGAGAAAGAAAAAAGAAGAAAAGGTGTCACCAAAAATCTCAAGGATGAAAGTATGATCATCAAGAATCTCCAAGAATCATCTTCAGACAAAGTGATCAATCCACAATGGAACAAAGACAAAAAAAAAGGAAAAATGACCTATTAAAATATAAAAAACAAAAAAAATAACACCAATCTTTCAAGTTAAATAAACATTATGTCATAAAATTATCTACATACAAATAATGTACTTAAAAGTAAATCTAATAAAGGAAAATTGAGCTAAAGTAAACTTCCATCAAAAAGTTTGAAAATTTGCACAAAATAAATTAGCCAAAAAATATTCTAATCAAAACATATTTCTTTTGCAATATAAAAGCAGGATTGCATAAAATATGAGTTTATCAAAAAGGAGAAAAATAAGATTTGTCACTTGTCAAATATATCAGACATGAAACATTTACAGAAATGTCATAATATGACATATCAATGTCTCTAGAAGATACATTATCCTTAGGAATCCAAATACTATTAACATCAGAAGTAAGAGTTTTAGTCATTTTCCAACAATACAAAGTGTCATGAGTGGGTTTACCACATGATTTGTATGGATGCAATTTTCCAACATTTGGATATACTTTGATCATATTTTCCATAATACACACAAGGTTTATCAATTTTAACCAAATCATGATCATTAAAAGCATTATAATAAAAATAATTTTCATTATAAGCCCTTCGGTGAGGAGAGAAATATGATTCTAACTTTTTGAATCATTAAAACCAAGACCTTTATAATTTTTATTTGAATTAATAAAAATATGTTCAACAATACCATTTTCACACTTAATAAGGCCATTTCCATAATAACCCATAGATTGCATGATTTTAAATCTAGGATTAGAAACATCATGTTGTGGAGTGGGGGGAAGTGTGTGACATGTGGGTGGATGAGTTACTTTTGCAAGTAACTTCTAGATATAAAAAGTGGACAACAGAGGTGAGAGACACCTCATAAATCCCAAAGAGAGTGGGTGGAAGTGTGTGACATGTGGGGGTATGAGTTACTTTTGAAAGTAACTCCTAAATCTAATAAGTGGACAAGAGAGGTGAGAGATACCTCATAAATCTAAGATAAAATGTATTTATAATAATAATAATAATAAATACACACATTAAAGAGATTTATGATAAGCCTAAACTAGAATAAAGGACCCAAATAAGATTAATTCTCCAATTTTTTGTAGAAATAGTAAAAATTATTAATGACATTATGAAATAGGATGTGAAATTAAAGTGGAAGGAAGAATCAACAAGCAAGCCTTTCAAGATATCAAAAATAAATTTATAATTTCACTCATGTTGAATATCCCAAATTATGAATTCGACTTCAAATTTTACTATTTTACCCCAAATCATTTCATTTTAGTTGTGTTCACTCAAAATTACATGTTTTAAGATGAAATTTTAATTGCATTCATGAGTTATCTCCTGAAAGAGGCAATGATAATATAATCCCCTATGGAAAATCAAGAATATGCTTTGGTGAAAAAAATCAAGAAACTTGGGGATTACATATTAAATATTAAAATATATGCCATTTTCCCTAACCCAATAATGAAATATTTATTGAACTAGACTAAATTAGGATAAAAAATAAAGACATTGGTGTTTATCATCCAAATTTTTGATTTATAAATCAAAATAGTAAAAATATTCTAAAGACAAGGGATATTCCAAATGATTGTAAAGGGAAAATTCATTCAAGATCCAAAATAAGAAACATTTAGGGAGGAATATTAGGATATGTTTTTCAAAATTTAAACCAATAGTGAAAAAATTTAATGGTATATTAATAACATTTAATATCTTCTCTAATGAAAATTTTCCTTGACTATGAGTTTCATTCAATTCAAAGCTTAAATTTTAAATTTAATACAATACACAACTAACAATGGTGTGTTTAACAAAATAAATAATGAGGCAATGTACCCCAAGTCCTATATAAGATAAAAACATAACTTTTCATGTTATAGATATATGAAGGTTTGGAAAGTGGTCATTCGTATATAGATACCACCACATATAATATTCTTAGATCAAGTTATTATTGGCCTATATTTATAAAAGAATCTCACAAACATGTGAAAACATTACATTCCTATTTGATATAAACTCAGAAAGAAAATAATGTAGTAATTCCACTTAAACATGTGATATAAAGATAATCATTCATAAATGGACTTGACTTTGTGGGATTGATTAATCCCAATTCCTGACTAGGATATAAATTATCTTTGTTTGCTATATACTATTACACTATATGAGTTGAAGATAAGTCTACAAAACATAGCACAATAGTATAATTACTCAAGTTCCTTGAAGAAAACATTTTTACTAGATTTGCTGATCTTATATCTCTAGTGTGTGATAATGGATCAACATTAAAGTTATTAGAATTCATAGAATGGGTATAGTGCTAGATTTTTCATCTAATTATTATTTTCATGGGAATAGGGTGGCTAAGTCCACCGAAAAAAATGATTGACATGACCAATAAATCAGCAAGAAATAATCCTATGGGATGGAATTTCTTATTAAAATATGTCTTATGGGTAGACAAGGATCAATAAATCCTTGAAAACATACCCATAAATGTTAGTATATGGTAAATATTAAATCCTACCCATAAATTTTGTTATTCTTACCTATTAGTTCATATAAAAGTACAAAGGATTATCAAAATTAGTTTAAGATTAGTTGGATAACATTCTTAATATGGATTAATGTAGATAAAATACTTTTTAAAGTTTTACTAGGCATTGGGATGTGGTTAAGAGATGTTTCAACAAGAGGGCCACTAACAAGGCTTTCAAAATTATATACTTAGTACTAAATTGGGATGAATCCCATGATAATAAGGGTTGAGATGATAAGTTATTTCCATTATGGTTGGACTTTATCAAATCTCAGATATTATAGGAGATAAAACCTTCAAATTAAAAATAATGGAAGGAATAAGAATTACACTACCAGTTAGAAAATTGTTAACAAATAAATGACAATTAATTATACTTGATGTTGGTAGATCCCCCAAATATACACCTTTCTCCATGAAAAACATCTAATGAAACTTTTATAACTCAATGTCCACTCATTAGAAAAAATATATAAAAAAATATAGATCATTGAATTGTTTGAATTTGAAAAGTGAAGGAATGATTATATTTTTGAGTACACAAAATAAGTTTCCCTTTACTGGACTCAATTGGAGAATGCCATGGGGTGATTATGCATAAATAATATTACAATATTAAAACCACATGTTGATAAATATAAATTCATCAACCCTCATTGGAGATTGGGATGTGCTTAAAGTAAAATGACACAAAACCTCAACCACACCACTCAAAATATAATCTTAACTTCTTTTGGTGGATCCTTGTAACTAGATATGTATGTAAAATATGGAACCTAAAAATAGATTCGTATGTAAAATGAAACTCTGAATCAACCATTGCATCTAAATTTATTACATAGTACCATAGTTCCCCCTCAATATAAAGAGAAAAATAAATACATGAAAAAATATTAATGCCCCTCATTTGATCCATTTGTACCTTAATGTGATATAAATTTTCATAATTTGTATGTCACTTTGATCAATTTGATAACCTACTCAATCTAACCTAGTCTAATTTTTTTCTCAATATGAATCATGTAATCAATAAATATAATCAATATTATCTTGGAAACTATCTCATAATGTAATAGTATCATTTGGAAATCATCTATCATGAACCTATAAAATTCCCCACTTATGACTCATAAATGTGTCAATATATCAATCCAAACCAATCAAAATCTTAGTATGACCAATCTATCCCATTTGAATGACATAATTTGACCCAAAATCTAAAACAACTATTTGTCAAATCCTAAATCTCTAGGATAAGCTTACTAATATACCCCCATTTTGAGGTGACGGATGAAGACTATGAATCACTTATCTCAAAATACTATTATTCATATGCATCATGTTATATATAAATATGTAATAAGGTAAATCATGCATGCTAACATGATAATATATCTCATAATATAAATATTTATCATTCACATAGATATGAAACATGTAACCCAATGCATACAAGTGTCATGTCAAGAAGATATAGAAAGTATGATGCTATAATAATCATCACAATAATAAGTACTTGGTAATAAGACAAATAGAATATGCATGATATAAATCATGGCATAACACATAATAGAATAATGCATGATATAAATCATAACATGACAAGTTTAACGTCCATCATTAAACCACACACTTATGCACATAATGTAATTATCATGATGCATACAAGTAATCAAGACATGGACTAAAGGATCATTGACTTAATTGATGCAATACATGAAAACACATAATCAATGCACTCATATAATCACACAAAATATCACTCAATGTAATAATCATCAATGATCACACAACATAAGAGTCATCGAAGATCACACATAGAATATGTAATTTCATGTAAAGAAATAATCAAATAATGTAATACGCAATTAAATATCACACCATGTAACAATAATCAATGATCATAAATATAACTCACAATGCCATGCAACATAATCATCACATAATTAATGATCAAACCATGTAGTAACAATTAGTATCAAACATGCATAAAGTAATAAATATTAGTCTACGTAATGAACCTATGTCATCTTCATATATATCAACATACAATATACATAAAATATAACGCCCTATAAAGTATAAAAAAGATATATAAATGTATAAGTAATCTAAGTAGCTCAATATGATTAACATAATGGTCATACAAATATATAAGTTGTAAATTGTACCGAGATGCACCTAGTATAGGCATGCCCCTATCATATTCAACCTTTATGTCATGCATCACACTCATGTATACTGTGAAAATAATTTTCCTATAAAATGGATACATAATTAATATTTATCTATAGAGTTTCTAGGAAAACTATATAACATGATAATTATAGGGATAACTTGCATAGTTAATAACAAAAAGGAATAGTTGTCGGCAATTTAGACTAAATGATACCATTAAAGACTAAATCAAGCTCATTATATGAAGACAAATAAAATTAATGTATATAGAATAGTTGGCATAAACTATATGAATAACTAATTAAAACATCCATGATACTAATTACGTATAGATCATAATTAAAAAATATATAGGATAACCATTCAAAACATTGTATTAATCTCTATCACATATGAATCCATTCTCAATTATAATTGGGTGTTATTTATAAGATTTTACAAAGCATTGTATCTTCATCTTCCAACCTTTTACCATGTCAAAAATAAAAGAATATTTGCATTTTGAGATCAAATACTATTCTATCAAAAGTTAAATCCATAAAAGATATAATACAAAAGATAAAATAGATCAATTCACACACATGTTTATCAACTATACTTTATGATTCTAGTCATCCTTGTTCTTCATCTGACACTTTCCCAGACTTAATTTGTTATCTCATCCTAAGTCAAGGTCATAAAAAAAATACTTTATTTTAAATTTGAAGGAATTAATCAAAAATAAGAGTCATGGTTATCACTCCAGGTGTCATTTATTGGTTTTCACCCCTTGTGCACTACTTAGAGCATTTCAGGTTTTCAACTAACATACTAACCTACCACTCTTTTGAGTTTTCAATAGACTAACATAACCAAGTGGATGCCCTTTATGGATTTTTAATTATATTGGCCTTGCTCCTAATGTTTAAGGATATTCTACAAAATTTTGTGCAAAACTTGTGAACTACAAAATTGGAGTGTGCATTACCTAATGGGTGGATGGTGGCATGTTTTGAAGTGGTTGTGCAATAGGCTGATATGGTGCTGATTCTACTTATGTTGTGGATGAATCACGATGTTATGTATAATCTAATGGCAGGATTTTTTATTAATGAGTGTCTACTTTTGGATTCATGGCTATCTTATTTTATTATAGGATCTATTGGAGTTATTGTGGTGGAATAAATTGAGGCTCGTCTATAAGTTGAGTAATGGAAGGATCAATCTATGAAAGATCTTACTTAATCATCTTCTATTCCATTAGCACTTCCCATATCATAACAAACATTATACACATTGGGATATGGATTACTATCAAGTTATGCACATCTTTATATTTTATGATAGTAGTGAGTGATTTACCATTTGATGATTTGAGTTGGATATCCAGAACCAACTCATCCAATCAATCCACATGCCTTTGAGTTTGTAGGCCATCAAATGTAGTTCATAAAGTCTCATTATGCTATACCTAAAGTTTTTGTATGGTGGCATCCCTTGAATCTAGTAATTGATTAAGTGTGTTGCTCATCCCATCAGAGGTAGTCATTTGATAATCCATTATAGCTTTGGCTTTGTTTATTGTTATGAACTCTATTTGAGCAATAACCAATGAATTATTAGGATGTTTCTTCCAATTTAGCATCCCTTGTGCTATTTATTTTTCTTGTTACATAGTAGTATCCAAAACCTACTCATATTATTTGAGTAGTTCACAAATTACCTTCATATCTAATTTAATATTATGCCCTTGTGCTCTCAATTCTTGTAGTTATTGTGCAGTCATCCAATCCTTTGTGAGTTGATTCAATCAAGTTGTGAGTTATTTTTTTTCTAATGTCACTTGGTCACTTAGGACTTGTGTAACCATATTGGGGTAGTTTTTATTAATTATATAGTGCACATTTATAAGGTATCATCAAAAATCTATATTATCACTTCATAGCTAGAAGACTTATTTTTCTAAGGCTGAAGCATTTTATAAAATGGACTCTTAAAATTTAGTTTCACCCTTAATCTACTTAATAACAAAAAACTAGGCAACATATAGATATGTTTCAAGCACAGTAGTAGAAAGTGTCATGGGTTTGGTTAGAATCATTGTAAGAGATGGCATGAATTGTTAAAAAAGAAGAGAGAAAATGGTGTACTACGTAGATGATGTTTGTAACATCCCATATACATTGGCTATTGGTTTGAAGTTTTGAATATGAAGCCTCCTAATGTGCACCTAATTGTGTTGCTAGTTTATGATTTTGTATATGCTCTGCTTCTCCCTTAGATTTGGACTCTTTTTCTTTTCTAGCTTGAGCCTTAGATTCAACCTCAACCTTAGCATCTAATTAAATTTGGGCTTTGGATTGTGTCTCATCCTTAGCCTTAGCTTAAACTTCAGCTTTGGCTTTCACTTATACTTCAACCTTAGCTCTGGATTTTGCATCTACCTTGGCCTTGGCCTCAGCTTCAACCTTGTATTTTTCCTTAGATTCTTATTATTTGAGTGCACACTTGGTTTGTTCATCTTTAATGTGTTACTCTTCTTTGGCCTTTTGCTCCTTTTAAGACCTTGCTTATGATGTTGCTTCCTCCAACTTCTATTATGTAGTATGTGTTTCTTGTTGTATTCTCACTACCTATTACTACTCCTTTTTCTTCAACTTTACTTTTTTGGCTCATTTCTTGCGAGCCTCTACTTCCTTGGATTGATTTTGTGCATCCTCTGCTTCTTTAGCTTGCTTATTTGTAGGTTATGCATATTCATCTTGATTATTTGTATCCTCTACTTCTTTGTCTTGATTATGCCATGCCTCATGTATAGATTATTATTTATGTTTCTCTTCTTGCGTAACTGCCTATTGTTTATATTGTTATTATTTTGTCACTACCTTTCTCTTTATTTATTTCTTATTTCTCTTTTTCTATTAATTTTCCTATCTATATTCAACCTGATTTTACAACTCCTTTATGTCCTTTGGCTCCTATGCAACTTCTAATTATGGATCTACCTATAAAAGGCTAGTCTCTTATAGTTACTCCATAGGAGTTAGTGAGTCTAGTATTGTCATTGATTAAAACACTTATGAAGTAGAGGATTAAGCCAAAATACTCTTCCTCACAACTATCTTCTTTATATATGTAAGAGGGGGAATGAGGCCTTTATTTTTTTCTTTATAGTTGGCATTAGGGTTATGGTTTTGCTTTCTTATGCTTGATGTGCTCCCTTCTCTTATGCTTGCTCTCCAAAATATATCATTCTCTCTTTTATTGTTTGGGATGGCATTGATGAAGGATGAGTCTTTGGTTTACACAAAAAGGGTGGAAGTGGACTCTCTTGTGTAGGTTGATCTTCTTGGTACACAATAGAATATCTTATAGCTAGATATTTATGGAATATTTCAGCCTTCAACTTTTGTTGAGTTCCTTTTTACCGTATAGTGTTAATAATAATAGATGAGGAGGTTAAGTGATGTCAACCCAAAGGTCTTGCCTTACCTAATTGTTCACTTGGAAAGTGTGCATTACTTTCCATAAGAATAATTCCTTTTTTTCTTCATTATTATAATGATTTTCATCAATGCCTTCCAGTATTAACTTCAAAACCTATTGTTCCTTGACTCCCAACTTTGGTAGGTCACACTCACTTGCTATCTTCATTACATTTAGATTTTCCAACTAAGAATTTGATTTTTGAGTTATTTTCTTAAGCAATAGTGGTTAGGCTCTTCATTTTGATTCCTTTTTTTCCCTTTATCATGTTGTGATGGAGTTATTTAAGGTTATGATGGGGCCTTTGGTTACACTTTTGGTTGTGTTCATGGTTATTCTGGCATGGTTTCTTGTCCACCTAGAGGCATGGAATGTAGAGGGTTACATCTTCCTCATAGCTAGAGATTTATACTTCCAAACTTCTGGTTGTGCATTTAACATCATGATGAAGAATGACATTGTAGTTGCTTTTGGTGTCAGTAACTCATGCACTTTGATTTGGATGCCATTATATAGCTTTATAATTGATGCATTTTATCCCATATACTACATGAAATATTGGGGTATTATAGGGTATGCCCTAATCAAGGCTAGAGCCTCAATACACCATGCATTAAAATTACCTAGTTACTCATAGTATTGCCTCATTTTAGTCTATGTAATTTTTTTGAATGTGGTAGCAAGCTAAAAATCTATAACCAAGTTTATTGTCCTGATGATTTCCACTTCTTGAAATAAATAAGTAAGACCAAGAATTGATATTGGAATGCCTAGAAGGTGCCTGCAAGTATCTTCTCAATATTGGCAGTTAAATCTAAGGATAAAAACTCAAGCCAATTGAGGAATTCATATAGGAATATCATATGACACGTAATATATATAACCCATTTTATTTCTTACTTATATTTTTTTTATAGTTTTCTAAAACCTTTTTATAATACATTCAACTAGAATTCACACTACATCATAATCTATTGAATCAAATGATATTCCTTTATCTACCCTTGTATACTTCTCCTTGGTGTCTAAATTAATTGGTGTAATAGTGGAATTGTAGGGGAAAATGGATTCACCATGATCTAGGAGGCTTATTGCTTGTGCCATAGTTTGAGAATCAATCCTGATTGTAACATCTTGGGATAAATAAATAGCCCCTTTGTTATATATACTTAGAAGAGTGAGAATTACCTCATCCAATTACCCAAATTTATGTATTTTAATCAATCATTATGAATCTAAGCCTCACATAAGATGTTGTAGAGCTAGGGTTCCTAGTTGTGTTGCTTCTTTTGGATCCTGCATAAATAAAGTGGCTTTGGTAGCATCAATGAATTCAAATGGGTCTGGATCCTAATATTTGGTTTACCATAGTCCTAAGACAATCCTCATTTCCTATTTTTACACATTTAAGAGTGAAATCAATAATTGAGCTCTCTCCATGGTTGTTGTGGTATCCTTGGTTGAATACTTGCTTTGCTTGTTCTTGATCTGGTATGTAATCTATATGCAAGGAGATGTTTTAAAAGTGGATCACAAAATATGCTTTTTTGTTGAAGTATTTAATGTATGTTTATTGTATATTCCCTTTATTATATAATTTTTAGCACCCAAATCTATCTATCTAACTAGTTGAAATGTGATAACTAGTTACACATGAGTTTTCCTCAAAGAATAATTTTCCCTAGATTTTATTTGATATGGAAGTGACCCTTTTGCATCTAGACTCCTTAATTCATGTTTTAGTAATTATATGGTGTGATGTGACATAATTTCATTCATCCCTATTCTTTTATGAACCTACCTATCATTTCACTATGTAATCTACTTTAGGAAAGATGTAATCTACTCAAGTACCTTGTCATTAATAATATTGAATTATTGTTATCCATACTTTCATCATACTTATCTTACCAGACCATATTTATAGAATTATTTGTTGACCATAGTTTAGTTATTTCTAGTTATTCTTCCTTCAAGCTATCTCTATAAATCAGTCATAGTTTATGATGTTAATTATTTTATCTATGTTTCGACGTGTTACAATCTAAAGATAACACTATAAAAAAATATAATCCTAAAAAATAAATAAAAACAAAAAATATTATTAAATAAAAACCCTAATTTACATGGTGTTACTTGACACCCTCTCTTTTTAGTATCAATAATGATAGAAACTAATGATGGTAAAACTTCAACCTATAGCCATTAACATGTCCTGGTAATATGGTTCCCTGTAGATATTTTAACATAATGGTACCCTATTGTGAGACTTTATGAATAATTTAGGTTCACTTCCATATAATGTACATTTTTACTAGGAATTCCTTAAACCTTCTATCATATAGTAGTACCACTTGTTTTGGATGACATTGCTTAGATCTCAAGTTACAATCATGCCATGATTTTTGACTTAACTTGTGGATCTCTTGTGTCCATTGTGCCCTTTGTCAAATTTCCTATATTCTAACCAACTCCATTAATAGTTTTTTAAGAGCATCTTGGTCACCTAGCCTCATAACCATCATAATGCATAGAATTGGAATAATGTACTCCATAAGCATTACTGCCTAAAGACCATAGATAAGTTAGAATGGAGTAAAACATGTGGCATGTTGGTAATCTATTTCATATGCCCAAATAATCATAGGAATGTGATCCTACCGATATTTCCTTTACACATTACAATTTTTTATTAACATTTTCCCCATAACTTTATTTTATGCTCTAGCTTGTCAATTTTATTGAGGGTGATAAACCATGCTCTTATGGTGAGAGATCATATACTCCTCAGTGAGAGTCTTAATAATGTTATTAAAGAAATGAGTTCCTCTATGACTGACCAAATTGATTGGGCATTCAAATATTTTAATAATGTTGTTCTCATATAAGAATTTGTTAGTGTCCTTCACACCATAAATTTGGGTTACATTAGCTTCCACCCATTTGATGAAGGAATCCATTGTAGTAATAATGTAATTCACATGAATTCATTTACTTGGGGGACTTATAGGTCTAATAAAATCAATTACCCACTATTCAAAGGGTTGCTATAGAATCATTGAAACCAAAGGCATCTCATCTCGCTAATTTAGCTTTCTCATTCACCGACACACATCACAATGCTTGGCTACCCTATGCACATCCTAAAACAAAGTCGACCACTAACCACTATGTAATAATTTTCTTATAGTGAATTTGCCTATAAAGTGACCCCCTAAAATTCCCTGATGTGCTTCTTGATGTTGTTTATTCTCTAATGCTACCCTGTATAACACATAGACTTTCTCAATAGTATAAAAAAATCCATTGATAAGATTATAAGGGATAGATCATGTACCCATCTACTTTTTATCCATTTTTATATAATGCACATGGAAAGTTCCTTACTCTAAAAAGTTTGAAATGTCCTACATATCTTTTGGTTCTTCACCATTTTTTAGTCTATTTGGATGATCTGATATAACATTTTCTCAACCTAGCATTACATTGATTTGGAATTGAAACTCTTAAAATAACATGAGCCACCTAAAGATCTATCCTCTTAGTAGTGGATTATTAACTAGGTATCAAATTTCTTGGTGGTTAGTAAAAAGTTCAAATGGTGTGGACAATAGATAGTGTCAAAAAATTTACAATGAAAATGCCATAGCTAAAGCATCTCTTTATGTAGTTGTATAGTTCTTCTCTATTGCCGAGAGCTTCCTATTAGAAAAATGTATTAGGTGATCTAACCCATAATCTCTTGGATGTGCTAAGATATCCCCTACTACAATACCATAAGTATCCACATGTATGAGGATTGGATTCTTCCAATTAGGAAAAACTAAAAAAGGTTCAGTTACCAACCTTTTTTTAAGATCGATAAATGTTGCTTGGCATTCTAAGTTCCAGTCAAACTTTGTATTTTTGCACAATAGTTTTTCCATTGGTGAAGATATGGTTTTGTATACTTTGATTAATTTTAGATAGTATCCCATTTGACCCAAGAAGGTACACACTTTTATAGAGTTGGTCAGGGGTGGCATCCCCACTATTACAATAATCTCATCTTGGTCCACCAAAATGACATCACTACATACAATATGGTCCAAAAGAACACTAAAAGGTGTGAACAATAATTAATTATTTAAATTCAAATCAATGTGTAGATCTGAACACCATTATAACATTAGTCACGATTTTGACATATGTTCTTTAAATAGAGAAAAGACAACCTAGTCATTCAAATATGCTTCTAGTAAATCATCAATTAAGTCTTTAAATGTAGCTACTACAACTTTAGATCAAACTAGTGGTGCATTATTCAAACCAAAAGGAATTACCTTATCTGTGAATGATCCCCATTTAGTTACAAAAGTGATCTTATCTTGGTCCTCTTATTTGATTATAATATGATGGCACCCACTGATTCCATCTATGAATGAGTACAATTTGTGACCTATGATTGACTCGAGGACTTCATCCACTAATGGTATTATAAAATTATCATTGATGTAGGAATCATTGAGTGTGTAATATTCTTGAAAAACCCATATCTCCCTAGACTTATTTAGTTATATCACTATGGGACTCACCCAATCTACATTTTCAATTGGATAAATGATTCTAGTTTCTTACATTGAATCTATTTCATCTTTTACTTTTATTTTCATGTTGGTGTTTAGTTTGTACAAATAGTTTTTAATAGGATGAACACACTCTTTCAAATCTATGTGTATTTATCCCAATCATAGATCTACATTAGGATAGATGCACACATTTTATTTTAGATAATTTGGTTAGAAAAACATCTTAATAATCTTGTAGCAATTTCAATGATTTTGAGATCTATTTCTACCCCTAGTAATCTCCCATAGTCTTAAGCTTAGGAATTGACTCCATTCCAATGTTTTATTCAATATTTATCTAGGATTATTGGTATACTTTATTTTATGTATTCGGTATAGCCTCTCATAGAGTGCACTCCCCTTCTCATTCTAGAATGTTTATATTGCACAGTCTATCCTTTCAACTTGTTCTATGTAGAGTGTTGGTCCAACTTCCCTCTCTAGTTTAAATAAATCTTCCAAATCCATATCTATATCACTATCATAAATTTCATCATCTCATCAATTATTCTATTATAAGGATTAACAATATTTTATTCTTATTTAATTGCCTTGTAATTTCAAAGCACTAGGTTTAAATTGTGATCTACTTCCTACTATGATGATGACTCTATTGTAGCTCCTAAATCTTCTACTCATCCATGACAGATTTTTTTAAATTTTTTATAATACATTGTGCAACAAGTTTTATCATCCTCAAAAACAAAATTCTAAATGAAATCTTGTTGCACTTGTGCCTAATGTTTAGTTTCACTCCTACAATATTGATACATGTACTAGGCTATCGGTAGTGTCATTAGTGTGTGGATAAAAATGTGTACCTAATACCTCAGTTCCACTCTTTGTGTAGACCATATATATACACACTGATAAATGTTTAGCTTATTACATTAGCCTTCTTGAAATAATGACCATTCATATTTTACCATAGATAATAATTGAAATCAAACACATAAAAAATCACATGCTTCCTCCCAATGTATTTATGAATCTTTATGCACTACCCACCAAGTCATAATAGTATATTTCAGTGCATATTTAAGTGCATTAACTCTTTGATTCACCTCTAACACATGGTGTTCTAATCTCAAGATTAATAGATTAAGGTCTTGTATCACAAAGTATTGAGATAACTAACATCGATGGAAAACACCATGCACAGAGGCCATATCTCATGATCTCCCCTCACCTAGTTCAATATGTGAGTGTCTGAATCACCACTTATGGAGGATTTTTTTCTCAAGGTAAAACACCCTCTATAGTAGGTTCAGTATAATCTATCATTATTACAACTATATTATATAATACATCCACTTCTAACTAGTAGGAGATTGTATTGATGGAAAGGTTGATAGAGCTAGTTCAGTTCTGCACATGATTAACACAAAACAATGCTAAATCATTGATTTGAATACACAAAGATATTCAAGCTCATGGATAATAATATTATTTTTTAATCTCATAAAAATCCATATAAATGATTACAATTATATAGGAAATGACATTTCTATATTTAGGATGATATATCCCTACAAACTCTCAACTAAACAATCACCTGAATCTCCCTCAAACCTATATGTGCAATATTATTATAACATATAACAATATACAACCAACTAATATATTCTAATAACTAAATACTAATTTACTATATGGTAATTACTATTTAGTAAATAGTAATTTACCTTATAGTAGATACACAAATGTGAGCACTAACATTATGTTATACCTAACATTCCCACCTTAGTGTGAACATGGGGAGGACATCATCCTATATTGAAATTCTCACAAAAACTAACATAATGGTGTTTCACTTAGCTAACTACCAACCTACAAACATCAAATGGTTTTACACTCAATTTACCAATAACCTACAACTAGAAGATGGTTTTACACTTGGTTTACCACCAACATACATACAAAGGATGGTTTTACATGTGTTTAACCAACAACCAAAACATCATGAAGGTTTTACAGGTTAACCCATAACCTAGCAAAATGTTATAGCATTCTATTAGTCCTCATCATTATTTTTACATCAAGGGGAAATATAGAAATGGATGCACACTTATTTTAACACTTGAACATGTAAGTAATTCTATTCTTTATTTTCACACACATAGTGGAAAAATATGAAAAACAACATCATACTATATATGTCACCAAATAATTTTGGGCCCCATCGTTGGTGACTGATGGGAGGCTCTACAACCTCTAACCTCCATTTCCTCCATCCTCCAGTTGAAGAAGCTACTTTCTCAACTAATGCATATTTATTATTTAAGTGATATATGTATTATCGTGTAGTAAACTATTGATGTTTTCATGGTTGGACATCCTCCTACTCATTGTCGGCCTCATATCCAGTTTCAAAATTCTTTCAAAATTTGAAGTCTTGATTTTGCATGTTTTGGATATTAACTTCCACTGAAAGTGCATCCTTACACTTTTGAACATTTTTTGACATTTTGACAATATTAACAATATGACTAGACTTAAATCAACACTTCTAATTTTTTGACATAAACAACCCAATTTTGACTCTTTTGATAGGAAAATGACACTTATTGACATCAGTACTTTTGAAAATTTTGACAAATATTTGACTATGGACCTAAAAAATAAAGACCCCCTAAATAAAATTAAACTATTTAAAATGTAATTATGTAAATAACTTTTTTTAAATACCACTTCTAAAAATAATAAATCTTTGATCTTAACAAATAGACTTTTAAATAATATTTCAACTTTGATCGATTCAAACTAATAAACAAAAAAAAAATTCTCAAGACTATAAAATACTAACATCCACGTAAATAAAACCTAATGAATTAAAAAATGCTAAAACCAAGACATAATCAAAATTTTGTTATTCAAAATAACTAGTGATGTACCTATACTCAATGATAGAAAAATAAAACTAACTTTGGTTATTCCATGTGTTGGCCGAACGATATGTGGAAACATTGTTTTGAGCTTTTGATGGCAAGATAGAATGTAATAACACTAAGTTGTGGTTGATTGAATGCCAAATGGATAGTGATAATGAAAGAATATTCAAGAGTATATTTTTTAAAAATTATATTTAGCCTTTAAAGAAATCAAAATATGCAATACATAGCAGATCAATGTTGATCAGAATGGAGCATGAACTAGCATGCAACAAAGATCACATTGAAGAACATCTGTACACAAGTCTATAAGGAGATGTGAATGCACATGAATAACCAATTACAATTATAAAATGCATGAGAATTTTCCAAATATTAGAGTGTGAAGTAGTGGGTGATTTGGTAGTCTTGTCATGCTTCATAGGTGATTTGAGGTGGGTAACAACAATATCTTGGAATATAAGTTGAGATCCAATGGTGAGTGGAGATCAGGTGACCAATGCATGTGAAAATAAGTTTGTCGATCAAATTTGTACATGCATGGATCTAAATGGAGATGGTATGAAACTTAGTAGTCTTATGATGAGTATGATCAAAATAATGATAAAGTGGATGAACCCAAGTGAAGGATGCCAAAGTCAATTCAATATGCCAAGATACATATGTCAAGTACAAGAATTCGGTGGGTGGTAGAATGGATAATTGATGAGTTTAATGGAATTTGGATAAAATAGTGAAGAGAATATAATAAAACATGTAGATAATTAGGAAAATACACTATCACATGCATATAATATAATGAATTAGATCTCATATGACATTAGAGGTTTATATAGTGTGGGACTAGAAAAAATGTAATGTGCTAAAAATATCCAAAATGGAAAAATGAATAGATAGAAACATCTTCCTTAGATCTAACCAGTTATGGGATACACCATTCTATTATTTAGGCACCTCTACTTAACTCTCATCTAAATTACAACACCTCCTTTAATGGGATTGAGCTGTGAAGAGTTGCCAATAATCTTTGTAATGAAAGCAATGTAGAGAACAAAATAAGACTGACAGGTAGAGTACGTCTAGATCAAGATATTAACATTTACAAAGTGAAAATTACTTGTAAAGGAATCTTATTTTTCATAGGAACAAGACCATAGACACTCTAATACTAGATGATAGAGTTGGTTCAATTTTGCACATGATTAACACATAAAATAATGCTAAATCATTGAGTTGCATACACAAAGATATTCAAGCTCACTGATAATAATATTATATTTTACTCTCATAAAAAACCATATGAATGATTATAATTATATAAGAAACAACATTCCTATATTCAAGATGATATATACCTACAAAATATCAACTAAATAATCACATGAATCTCCCTAAAACCTATATGTGTAATATTTTTATAATATATAACAATATACAATCGACTAATATATTCTAATAACTAATTACTAGTTTACTATATAGTAGATACTATTCAGTAAGTAGTAATTTACCTTATAATAAATATAAAAATGTGAGCACTAACATTTACAAAGTGAAAATTACTTGTAAAGGAATCTTATTTTTCATAGGAACAAGACCATAGACACTCTAATACTAGATGATAGAGTTGGTTCAATTTTGCACATGATTAACACATAAAATAATGCTAAATCATTGAGTTGAATACACAAAGATATTCAAGCTCACTGATAATAATATTATATTTTACTCTCATAAAAAACCATATGAATGATTATAATTATATAAGAAACAACATTCCTATATTCAAGATGATATATACCTACAAAATATCAACTAAATAATCACATGAATCTCCCTAAAACCTATATGTGTAATATTTTTATAATATATAACAATATACAATCGACTAATATATTCTAATAACTAATTACTAGTTTACTATATAGTAGATACTATTCAGTAAGTAGTAATTTACCTTATAATAAATATAAAAATGTGAGCACTAACATTTACAAAGTGAAAATTACTTGTAAAGGAATCTTATTTTTCATAGGAACAAGACCATAGACACTCTAATACTAGATGATAGAGTTGGTTCAATTTTGCACATGATTAACACATAAAATAATGCTAAATCATTGAGTTGAATACACAAAGATATTCAAGCTCACTGATAATAATATTATATTTTACTCTCATAAAAAACCATATGAATGATTATAATTATATAAGAAACAACATTCCTATATTCAAGATGATATATACCTACAAAATATCAACTAAATAATCACATGAATCTCCCTAAAACCTATATGTGTAATATTTTTATAATATATAACAATATACAATCGACTAATATATTCTAATAACTAATTACTAGTTTACTATATAGTAGATACTATTCAGTAAGTAGTAATTTACCTTATAATAAATATAAAAATGTGAGCACTAACATTAGGTTATCCATAATAGAGGTACAACCTTAGAGTTGAAACTGTGGCATTGGATATTTTGTTATTACTAGCTTGCAATATGGCCACTTTGTTATATATGATTACTCCATCTATGGGTTCAAAAAATAGATAATCAAAATATCATAATGCATTCCTCTATGTATATGTGCCAAATTTAAACTAACTATTATTATTTTAAGTATATGATGACTCTAGTTCCTTTAGAATTATGTAAAGCTTTTATTATGTTTTATTCAAAGGGATGACAACTATCTTGTCTCCTTAATAAGCCTCTAGTTGCTTGAACATTGTGTTAATATTCACTTTACCATTGTAAGCCCATTTATTACCAATTAAGATAGGGTAATGGGTCTCAGTAGTCTTCATATCAATGAATTCAAAATATCCATGCAGACTTAGCTCGAACACTCTAATTTCTACATCCTCAAGGTGATCAATCAGTTCTACCTGCTCATAATATATGAGGCTAAGGGTGATAGGACTATATCTCAAGTGTGGCCTACCAATAGCTTTCGATGTTGATCTCAAGATCATATTCATAGTAATATCATACCTAAAATCTCAATATCCATGTGAGAGTTAACATCCAAAAGATTCTTGGTTTTCACATACTAGACAACCTTATCTATATGTTGTTGATCTTGTTATGCACACTCCAAAAAATTATGCAAGAGGTTAATAATCTTATATGATATATCCTCATTATATAGTGTATTGAGTAACTTCAGTAAGTCTTTCAAAGTAGTTACAATTCCTTCTTGCTTCATTATGCACATAATATATCCATATATTTATGCATCAATGGTTGTTGTATCTCCTTCTGAAGTGTTCTATTGTTTTATATTTTGTATAATTTGAGTTGTTTGATATATCAAAGTATTTGATCATATAGGATCAAGATATTTATTATATTGAACTTTTCTAATTTCTTGATCTACTAGAATTTCCAAAGGTAGAAATCCTTGTTTTACATTTTATCTTGTAACTACCTAGATGAATGCATTTTCCTTAAGTTGTGCATTGATCAGGTTCACATTGCACACCAAATTCTCCTTCCTTTACTTCTTAAACACTGAACATTCTTATGTTTGATGTTGGCCTTGAAATATATATTACACATAGTAGGTATATCTCTACAAATTATTAGGGAAATTATTTACTTCATAGTTATTGTATTCTTCACACTAATAACATTGCATAGGTTGTATTGGACTCAAATTTTCAAAGCAGACCAGCATTTCGAATGAGGCATTTTGTAAGTTCCCCAAAACGGATGAGGAGGAGCAGAAGTTGGTCAAAAATGGGGATTTTTATGAGCTGGACCAGATTAAAGGGATTTGGAGGGATGCCCTAAGCTGTATAAGGGAGTACTTCATCCTGGACGGAAGAAGCAAACGAGTGCATAAGTTCCATTTTGTCTTCCTCAACCACTTCAGGCATAAGGTTAGCTTGTCTTTTCCTTTCTATCTTTGTTACTCCCTGATTCAAAGCCTTTATGCTCATAGGAAAAAGGATTTACGCCCTATTCTGCATGAAGGCCTTATTCTGCTTATTGAAGGCTATTGCAAGAATAGGGCACTGGTTAAGTATCCCAAACAGGGGAAAAATAATTTACCAGGGAATAAAAAGAATGAAAATGTAAGCAGAAGAGGAAAAATTAAGACCCCTAGTCCTAATAAATAGAATGTTGAAAAAGAAAGGGTTCGGGAGAGAATTGAAGAACCCAAGGAGGAAATTCCGGAGGAAGAAGATGGAACTGAGAGTTGGGACACCAACTCTAGTAATGATAAAGAAGGATCTGAGGAAATTGAAAAAGATAAAGTCAATACAGACGAGGATTCTGCTACCAGAACAGAAGAGACAGAGGAAAACTAGAAAGAGGCGGAGGATGACATTGTTCAGGAAGATCATGGTGAGGACCCAACTTCTAAGAATGAAAAGGAAATCTCTATCCAGGAAGACATTCAAAACATGGAGAAGGAAATTCAAGATGGAATCAATGAGCGGGAACAAAAGAGTCAAGAATACTTCTTTGAAGAAGCCAGGAATAGCCCCAATAAAAAGTCTGAGGATTGGAGAGGGAAGAATCAGAACGATGAAATAAACACTCCTATGACTTGGGTTAACTGTAAAGCTGAGTCTTCTTCCCAATTAAATTCCTGGTTGTGTAGGGAGATCATTGATCTCAAGAGAAAAGTGGAAACATTGGAAGATTCTCTGAAAGCTGCTTGGAACAAAGTAAATAACATGGAAAATCAGTTAAGCGAGATCCTTGTCAAGCTCAAAGCTTACGAAAATAACCTCTGAGAACTAATAAAGGACAACAGAAAGAAAATGGAGGAAGTAATGTCCAACATTTGTGCAGATGCTATCAATATAGGTAAACGAGCCAATGAGGAGACTAAAGCACTTGAGGGTCCCAGCAAAAGGACAAGGCAAAGTTCCAGAAAGAAAGATATACAAAAAGGAGCTTTGCTGGAGGTTACCACCCAGGAAACTGATTTGAAAGGAAAAGAAGGCATGAACTTGATACTGGAACTAGATGAATAATCTGGTCCTTCTTGTTGGTGAAGAAATTGGTACTGATCTTTGTTCTCCTTTTGTTAGCTTTTGTTTGTTGTACTACCAGACTTCTATTTCTGGGTTTTGATCGGATATGTCTCTTATGGTTTCAGGACCATTTAAAACCTATTTTTTGCTACCTCACTGTAGTGTTTTCTAGGCATTGCCTATGGGCTTAGATGTTCTTATCTTGTTCTCTGTTAAAGGGTTTTGGGGCCCCTTCAAAACTTGCTTTTACCTCAATCTAAAACATTGCATAGGTTGTTGGGCTCACTGATTGTCATTGTTACAACCTCCTTGATACATTCTTGGGTATTCCTATCCTTAAAAATATTGTCTTGTATATCCTCATTATTGATTTTTTTATGCATTGTACCCCCATATTGGTGTTGAGGTGAACTTGGAGTCCAATTATATTGATGTTTATGTGGAATCACATTATTCTAATAATACTGATACTAGTGTTGTGGAGAAGATGGCATCTAACCAAATAGACCTTGGGGTTGGTATTATGGTGATGAAGGTATCCATTGAGTAATACCTTGTGCCTCATTTATCATGTCCATGTCTGGGCCTGGGATACCCTACTTCATATTTGGTAACTATTACATAGTGATTGTGAAGATATTTTTCATAATATATTGTTTTAGATCTTGTAGAGATCTATATATTCTCTCATCAAGATTTTTTGATTTGTAATTTTTTTAGTAAATACTTTGTGATTTTTGGATATATTACTATAAAATATGGAAATTTTAAGTAACATGTCCAACTACTCTACAAATTTCACAAAACTTTATTTTTAGTTTTAGATAGTCATTCTTATGGTAGAATTATCAAATAAATTCTATACAACATAAGCCTAATTTAGGCTTATAATTATCATGAATCTCATCCATTATTATCATTAAAACATATATTTTTGCTTATATTTTAGAACCTACTACTATAATTTTTCCATAATCCTCAATTTTTTCCACTCGTAGAGAAATAGGTTAGGCATTAGCCTTAGTCAGGAAATAAGAGTGCACAGTATAAAATATAATTCTTGGTCATAGAAGTTATACAAACCAATTATCCTTATCCTTGTATTCTAATATGAAATTAATTTTATTCATGACATTATAAAATCTATGATCATAATCTCTAATCAATTCTACTAACTTTTGTCAAATCTCTTTTAGGTATTGAATAGTCTAGCTTGTACATTTCTTCACCTTAAACTCTAAAAAATATTTAAATTATGCAAGATTGAGAGTATTAACATTCATTTAAAAAATAAAATCTAATGGTCAACCTAGAAAATCTCCTATGAGTTTGAATTTATTTACATCATCATATGTTACCCCCTTAACATTCTATTTCCTATCACAAGTTATCAAGTATTGTTCAAGATTTGTAGACCCATCATATTGCATCAAAGAAATAAACATGCCTACATTGAATGAAATATTTATAAAAATTGAAATTGATAACATTGGACTTTACATACTAGAGATTATGATTATAGGTGTATGTGTACTGGTGACTACGACTATATGCATCTATGCACTAGTGACTGTGACTAGGGAATTCTATGCACTAATATTTTCAAATTTCCTAAAAATGAATCTTAAATCTTATGTCCTCTTGTTTTATATTTATTTATTTGTCTTCACATTTATCTTACCAAACTTATATGTAAATGAATCAAACCAACTCATATCTACCTCTTTTCCCGCACTTCTTTTCTTAAAAGATAAATTGGGCTAAGGGGATGCATACTCTTGAAGTGAATGATTTATATTTTGAAATTATTATAATTTTGAACTTAAACCTACAATAGTTAAGCATTTTAACCTAACTTCTTCCTAGGAATATTCCTTCTTAGGTCTAAACTATATCCCTTTCATCAACTATAATATATTTATATCTTTTAATTGTACTATTGTTAACCTACCTTCTTCTTCCTACTCTATGAGCTCCATATCTACACTATTTATATTTCTCTTTTCATCTTCCTCAATACCTTTTTCATACTCTTTGCACTCTTTTCTTCCATCATAATTCATAACCTCTTCCTACACTTTTCCATCTCTATCATATTCTATTATACTCTACTCCTATTCGTAGTTATTTTTGGATTACTCACTTTGTTCTATCTTCTTTATTATCATATTTCTCTTTCTAATCCTAAAAATTTATTCTTGATTTGGATTTTCTCATCATCCATATTCTAGGTTTAAGTTCAAATTTATCAACTCAGCTCCACATCATTCACTTCTATCATGCATGCACCTTCATGGCAACTGAAGTGACTACTCCATGTTGGCAGGAGTAGGCACCATGGATTTATATACAACCAACATTTTGATCAATGTAGGCAGTCACTAAAGAAAATTATCATGGATTCATATAAAAAATAGGTCTTGCATAGATTCAGAGGCCAAATAATATTTCATAGCAAATTCTATGATATATCCATCAATTTTAGTCTAGGTCCAGTAGTCCGTAACATAGGTCCAATTAGTATCTAGACTTCACAATCTATCTAATTTTTCTTTCATCCAAACTATAGATTCTATCCTTCTCAATTGGAAACAATAATAATCTAGTCTTGATAACCATGCAACTAATACTCTAAGTAAATTTCAATAGAATATTTCATAAATCTCTCCATATATATGCTCTTGAATTAGCTCCTTCACAGTCACTTCAACTCTTATGACTTCTTCCTCTGTAAAGTTTCAAGTTTTCTCATCCAACCATCATTCTAAATCTCTCTATCTTGGAAACCATATCAACATATTTTAAAAAGTTCCACGTTCTCTACACATTATTATTTGAGGTTCTTGGAAAACTCTAGAACATGCTAATTATAGGGATAACTTGTACAATTAATAATAAAAAAGAATAGTTTTAGATAATTTAGACTAAATGACATCATTAATGACTAATTCAAGATCATTATATGAAGATAGACAAAATTAATGTATATAGAACAATTGGAATAAACTATATGAATAATAGATTAAAACATCAATGATACTCACTACACATAAATCACAATTAAAATATATATAGGAAAACCATTCAAAACATCGTATTTATCTCTATCACATACTGAACCATTCTCAATTACAACTGGGAACTATTTTTAAGATTTTACAAAGTTTTGCCTCTTCATATTCCAACCTTTTACTATGCTAAAAATAAATTAATCTTCACATTCAAAGATCAACTACTATTCTATCAAAGATCGAGTATATATAAAATATAATACAAAATTCAAAATAGATCAATTCACACATGTGTTTTTCAACTTTACTTTGCAATTTTAGTTATCCCTATTCTACATCCAACAACCATGTATATGATAAATAACATAAATTAATCACAACTAGTAAAATATGTCATGCACATGTCCAAATTTTGATTTCTTTTGAATTTTTTATTTTATTTTCTTTATTTTGTATTTTTTTATGAACTACTAAAAACTACCCATAATATGGCATCCAAGGGATGTGTAAATTAATATGGAGAATATAGTGATAGTTAGTGAGCTTAGATCTAGATATAGAAATCATAAAATTCCCATATGTCATAGTAATTATCATCATCATATCCCTATACATTTATCACCTTCATCTTTCCTTTTACTCTTCCCTTATGCATATCTATTAGATTTTATTCAAATTTATATGAGGGCTCATACTCTATCTTATAAAGCAATTCCATTGGACTTATCCTTGAGTCTTTTATATTTTGGTACTCATTGCTTCCATCATTGAAAATATTGATTTTATTACCATCAAACATGAATTCAATACACTTATTTGGAATATTGATTATATCTTTTACCTTCTATAACTAGTTTTATCCAAGTGTAGCTTGCAATTGTTTACTATTATGCATCATAAATAATAATGTATCAACAACCATTGGCCCAAATGCAATTGGTAATGTAATATGTTTGATCACTTTGTAATAATGTATAATGTGTTATAATTAATATATTGTGTGACCAAACTATTTTTAAAAAGTATTATTGCATGTATTTCACCACTTTTCCTCATCAATTTGAATTTCTTTTTAATAATTACCCTTAATGTAGACCTACATATTTAATGGGTATTTTTGTGGATGTTTTAACTCTCTACATGATTTTTTACTATAATTATTCTTTTTATAATTTTTTATTGGTTGTTATTATTGTACCTATTTTATCATGATGATCCCTTCATTCTTAAACTTTTAAATTTTTTATTTTAACTCTGCACAACTAAATGTATCATACCTAGTTATTTTATGATAACTACACAATGACTTCACTTCTTGATGTGATAATCAACCAAAATATCTATGTCAAGTGGAATTTAGGTCAATAAAATTCCTTTCATGTCACATATAATATAATTCTTGGTTTATCTTGTAAAATACTTGTAATTTGATATAAGGTTTTGTATACATAAATTTTACATTGTTTATGAAAATTTTCACAAACATTGAACATTCACATTTGATACATCATGAAATGTGTTATGCCTCTTGTGTTATAGTCATATTGGATATCATAATGTATTGTCTCAATTGAGAACTTATAGTGGGATAATTATGTTGTGAATTGATGTTGTATAAAGTATTTTCATTTTTATGCTCATGAGAGCTTGAAAGGGGTGTCTTCAATTTATCCAATTTAATGGTGCTCACCATGTTTTAATCATATGAATACTTTCCTATACCAATAGGTTTAAAATATATATGAGAACAATACTTGTTTATGTTTGATGAGGCCAATAAATAGAACTCGCCTCATATATTGTTATCATATGAACCCCTTCTACTTTAACCATTATCGTAGCCTTACCCATGCCTTTATCCATATTTCCATACATGTTTCATATGTTTATTATTGTGATATAAGTTAATTATTTATATATTAAATGGTATAGTTTAATGTTTTGTATGTTGATTTACTAATAAGTATGACTGAGGTGCCTACATCCATAAGAAGAGAAGGATCTATGTATTTTCTAATGGAATGCATCTATTGACTACATAACACCCAAAACCATTGACTAGATGGATATTTAATATAGATACCACCTAAAATAACTAGGAAACACCTTCAACCACTATTATATCTCACCTATAACATCTACCCAAAAAGCACTCATAGCAACTACCTATAAAAACATGTGCAACATCTACCCATAAATCACCCATAGCAACTAGTTGTGTAAATAGATTTATAAACCATGTTAATTGGCACATAGATCAAGTTAAAAAATTCCAATGATTTTATGAACTAATTTGGTTCCATAAATATAGGTATAATCAACTTCAAAACTCCTTCTCCATTTAAGTGCTTTTATTATTGCAAAAAAACTTAACATTTAAGATATTATTTTTATTTTTATAATTAATGATGTATTTTGGGGAAATAGTTAATATTTATTTGTAGAAACTAGATCTTATGAATATTTTAATAGGTAAACCATATCCCCTAGATAAGGATTTAATATTGGGTTTTAAGTTAGTTAATCAAGTGTGGAGTTAGTAGAGTAAGAATAATTTTAAGAATAACTTGAGTTCAAAGTATTTTATGTATTATTATAATTCTATTGTAGCAATAAGCATTATGAAATAAAGTCATTTTGAATAAGTAACTCACCTATAACAAATGAGGGAAGTCAAGCTCCAGTCTAAATAAGGTTGGTCCCACTTACACGAATCTAGTAGAAAGATTTATCATTTATTAGTATTATTTTTATTTATGTATTTATTTATGGATATATTTATTTTTGAGTATGTTGTTTGTGTGATTTTATATGTGTATACGCATTATTTAATTCTATACATTTAATTCATTTAGTGTGGGAAGCTTCTAAATATTTTTGATTTATTTTTCATGAAAATTTCATTTTCATATAATTTCCCTTTCATATAATGTTTATTACTTATAAGTTTGATTTTAATTCGTGTCATTTCCATTTTGCAAGTGTGTTTTAATTATGCAATGATTAAGAACCCAACATTCAAGGGAGACTAGTGTTTTACATATAGTTCTGACATCTTACCAAAGTATATAAAACATAGATTGATAATTTAATGAATAACATTATCAATAAACTAAGTGGTTGCCCGTAGGAGCACATTCTGTCAGGTTGTACACAATGATTGGACTATGTCAAGTATCATTGGGGATATGATTTTGCTCATCATTTTAGCACCATTTTTGGGGAAGGTGTCAAGTATTATAATATTGAGAATCTTGGGTTTAATTTCATGTTTTCTATACCAATTTCATACTTTTAGGTTAATTTATTACTTTTTAGATTAATTTACTATTTTCCTAGATTAAATTTATTTTCTACAAATATGGGTAAAATATTAAAAAATTACCAACACCTTTCATTGTAGGGATAAACTATGTAATATCATATCAAATGTGTCTCTATATGATATAGTACTAATTAGGAATATTTTAAAAAAATCCACAAAAAAATTAACTTTATGAAAGTAAAATAAAATGGTTGATATAAAGAAAGTTTGGAGATTTTCAATTGGTAATGACATAGAGAATGAAAGGAAGGTTGATGTATATCATAAGGTATCATCCTTCAAAGCTATGATTAAATATTTTTAAAATAAAATCACCACATTATAAACTTTAATCAACACAATAAATATGGAGGTAGGACATAAGGATATAAATTATGCCCCTATTCTTGAAATACTGTTTAAAAAATGAGGTACCTACTATGATCATAGGAATCCAAGAAGGGAGGTTAGTGTTGGGGTTCTAGATTTTTACCCTAACTGAGGAGGGGATTGTTTATATCTTCCTACTCAAATCTAGTCCAACATGGGATTGATCCTACATTGTGGGTATCCTAATAATGGATCAGACCTCTGGAGAAGGCCAACTTACTTATGGATATATCACCTAAAATAAACATAAACTAACACTTACTTGGAAAAGGGAAAGATATTTGATAAAAATTATAAAGGCATGTAAAAAGTGGTGATAAATTGATGATTTGATGACTCCAACTAACACAAAACACACTATATTACACTATTAATAATAAAGAACATCAATCTCACATAAATATTTCATAAACAAGGCATTAATCAATTACCAAAATAGCAAGAGAGGGAAAATATCCACTTTTAAACTAGATAATAAACTTGTATATTGCACTTGCAATGACCTATGAGAACTATTAAGCACTTCTTAAAGGTGAGAAACTTATACATAAGCAAGGAACATATATTCACTTAATAATAGTACATGAATTCATAGAACACACTTCAATCTAGCTTAGAAAAGGATGGAATTCAATCTTTATTACATCAAAAAGGCATCACAGTACAAATTTTGGTAGAGTATAATCATACCAAAAAGAGGGATGAAGGATCAATATCAAGGCTTAGAAAATATATATATATATATATATATATATATATATATATATATATATATATATATATATATATATATATATATAGCAAAGAAAAAGAGAGAGAGAATCATGCATTAGCACTCTCGAGGATGCTGACTCAGATCTTATCAACAAGGAACCAACTCTATAAAATAATTAAATGTTAATTGCCCTTATCCAATTGCTAGATGTTTTCTTAGAATCATGTCATTATTTACTTGATCTACTGATGAGGATCATGTCATGAAATTGGTTGAAATGTGCCACATCTACATTAGGTGACCACTAAAATCTGAAAATGTGAACCATGATGAGGTGAGACATAGGTCCACTATATGTCAAAACCAATCTTAAACCATTGATTTTCACACAGTCATGATATCTATGAAAGTTATAAACTAATTGAATTTAATTCAGAGTCACTATTTTATCTTCACCTTTGGTATTAGATCTAAAGGATCTATCTTTCCTATATGGAGCTTTATTAGCGATGCTTCATCTCTAAACTGTGGCCCTAGTTCAACTCCGGTTCACCTTCAAGCTTAGTTCCTTGACATTTTCTTTGTCTAGATCCAAAATAACCTCTTTAAATTTCATAAAAAATGTCCTAAAGTTAATTTTGATTATTGGTTGTCAATAGCCAACTAGGATCATCTACATCATGTCCAACTATCTTTATATAAATACGCTGACTTATTAACCCTACCTCACTCTATTGATCTATCTCTGCATGGATGCCTGTAAGCCATCAATATTCCACCAAATAAATGCACTTGTGCCACTTATCATGAATTCATTTGCTTTTTGGATCCTCTGACTCTTTAGCCTCCACTCATCATTAGATCTAAATTCCTGATCAAACAACAATCATTGATCTGCTAGGATCCACTATTTCAAAGCTAATGGCTACTTCATGATATTAAAATTGGCATCCTTAATCCCATCAAATAACATTCATGTGACCATCATTGATGGTTGTGTAACCATCAATTTTACACTCAATAGGATCTATCTTGTTTCTTTTCTTAAAGTTGATGTCCTATCAACCATCATTTAGCATTCCATAGAATGTGAACGATGTCCCATAGAATGTGAAATTTAATCTCATATGGATTTATGTAGTGGATTTAATTTGACTCTCATGTGAACATATTATGTTGAAGGTCCCACTTCAAAGGCCTATAATTTGAAGCAAAAGAATTATGTAGGCATCAAAATTGCTAGAGATGTTCTTGAGGTCAAAAGGAACAAACCATTTTGATTTCTTGGTCTCAAAATCCTTTTGAGTGAAGATATAAAATGCTCAAGTTGACTGGTTTAAATGATTTTTCATGTCATCCTAGTGACGGTCAAGCTTGAATGGTTAGGTATAGAAAATTTTAGTGAAATCCAAGTGAAGAGCCAACTTTGCACATGCATAACTTCCTTCACACTATGGTGGATGATTTAGAACTTGGTATGTAGACACCTGGGACCAAAATGGGCAAACCTATGTGATCATTTTCTCTAAAAACTATCACACATATGAGATATAATGCCATATAAGTATCCACTTAGCTCTATTGATCTCCTGTGAAAATGGATAAGTATAGAAAAATATGTAGAAAGTGACCAAGGAGGAAACTTTAGACATCAATATCTTTTGATGTGCTTTGGTGCAGGACTTGAGATTTGGTGCATATGATCTTGGTATAAATGGGAAGAAACTCATATGAACAATTTCTCTGATTCATCCACATGTGTGAGATATGGCCTTTGTAAATTACTTATTTAGAAATTCTACTATTGGACCCAAATGTCCAGATGAACACATAATGAATAACTAGATGGATCCATTGCGCTCTCATTCATTGTAAGTAGTCTTGACCTCTTATAAGGAATATGCAACTTGTGGAATTATTCCTTGTGACATTGACAACTTCCACTTTAATCTCACTCAAAGTGTTTCAAATGCTTTACATTCTACATGGTCTCATTTGGGTCCACGTGTTCAATCTAGAAACCTATTCTCATTGAGTAATTGAACCATGCATATTTAAAATTCAATGGTCATCTCTTGTGCTTTAATTTGATACTTGTGGGTCCATCATATAATTTTGAATTCAAATAGCTATTTTTTATAGCCTGAATATGATGTCCACATAATTGTCTAGATCACAATCTCCATGGGATGTTTCCTTTGAAACATTTATTAGACTTTTATTTGGGGTAATTTCCTTGAAAATAGATCCTTTAAAAAAATTGAAATGGACCATTTTATTGAGAAATGACCCTTAGAAATTTAGACTTTAGATGTTGCTATATAAATATCCTTCGAGACTTTGGAATGGTTCAATTTCTTGAGAAAAGACCCTTCGGGAAAATGTTTGGGCCACTTTACTTGGAAAATATATTCTTTAAAAGAAATGTTTTGGTCCACTTTATCAAGATAAGATCCTTCAAGAAAAGTTTTTTTGGACATTTGGCTTCAAAAGTGTCATTTGGAACTTTTGCATTGGTCCATTCTCTTGAGAAAAGACCATTCAAAAATTATGAAAAAGACCATTTCATTCAAGAGTTATCCTTCAAGAATATTGTTCAGATGATTTTCTCAAAATAAATAGGTCTTTGTATTTTGTTTCAAACATTTTATCCAAAATAATTCAATAGTTAACATTTGGAAACTTTATCTTGGATAATTTTTCTAAAATAATTCAACACTTATCCCTAAAGAAAGAGTCTCAAAAGAATCAACTTAGAAAAGGAAATCTCAAAATAATTCAAGTAAAGACTTGGCCCAAAAAGAGTTTTGTACTTAACTTTTCTTTGAAACTACACTTGAAATGTTGTTTGATCCTTGAAGGCTTGAAAACCATGAAAAAATATTCAGATACTTACTCCTTTCAAATATAGAAAAGAAGATCCTACTCCTTCTACTGAACTCTTTGACTAGGCACATTTTTGGTATGTAGACCAAAATTTGGTCATTATCTTTGGTGACTTAGCTAGGCAACATGCCTACTATTCTTGAGAACTCAAACCATATACATGACTTTCACTCATAATGGATAATAGATGGACCATTTACATGACTAAAATATAGTAATCTTATTTTCAAAGATAGAAGAGTTCCAACAATAGGGAAAGAAACAAACCAAAACATGTAAACTAACCTAAAAAACTAAAGGCAACTAAACTATTGAACAAATGTGCAAAGAGCAACACTTATTTGGGAAAAAAGAAAGGAAACTAACTAATGTGTTAGAAAACACATAGATAAAAATAGGAAAAACTATGTATAGGGGACTTATCTTTCTTTAATAGTAGTGCTTGAGATGTATCCTATTAACTAGGATACAAAGCTCCTAACCATGCATCCTTGTAAGATGGAAAACATTTTGGGACTTGTAGCTAAAGATTGTATATATACCACTCTAGAGAGAATAAAATTTTGTGTGATTTCTCAGCTTAGATCTATTCTCATCCCACTTGAAGACCAAATCTCCTTCTTGGAAAGCTCTTGAACTAGCTCTTTTATCAAAATATCTCTTTATCATTGCTTGATGGGCCTCCATGGCCAATATGGCCTGATGCCTTATTTCCTCTAGCTCCATGAACTCAACATATCTTATTTCCATTATCCCACTCTCCAAGATCTCTAGCTGATGCATCAATTCCAAATTAGGGAATTCAAGAGAAACAAACATTCTTGCTTCCTTACTGTATACTAGCTTGTATGAAGAATTGGCAATTGACCTCTTATAGGTGATTCTATTAGCCCATAGAGCTAGATTCAATTTGATATACCATGATCTCTAATTATCTTCTATAGTCCTCCTAATGGTCTTCAAAAAATTCTTATTGGTAGACTCAGCAAGGCCATTGCCTTGTGGATAATAGTTTGATGAGGTACTAAGAAAAATATTATGTTGAACTACCCACTGGATGATCTTAGATCTTACAAAAGATATAGCATTATCATAAATTATAGTGGAAGGGACCCAACATATGGTGAGAAAACCTTCATAAAATTCCAAAACATTGGTTTCATTGTCTTCTTTTAATGTTATTGCCTTTGTCCATCTGGTAAAATAATCTATGGTAGTCAGGATCCACTTATGTCCTGAGCTTAAAGGCAGTTGATAACACTAATAAAGTCTAACCCCTATTGGATAAAGGGTTGATTAACTAAAATTGGTTAGAGACGTAAAAATTCAAACTTCACCTTTCCAACAAACATGGCACAATGTTGACATTTATTGATCTATGCATGGTAATCACCAAATAAACTTGGCCAGTAATACCCACCTATCATAATCTTGTGGGATGTGATTGTGGCTGAATAATGTCCTCCACCATGTCCATCATGGTATTTGTCAAGTAACCTTTATGTTTGACCTAGTTCTATGCATATTAGTAGTATAACATTGATATCCTTTTTAAATAATACATTATTAACAAGGAGAAAATGAATTGACTATAATATAAAATATCTCCTCAAGGAGTGAGATGAGAAGGATAAAAACTATTATGTAAATACCTTATCATATCCTAGAACTAGTTGGGTGTTGAGGCCTAATCACTTGCAACTTATTGATCATTTGACACCATAACCTATTCATTAGACTTGTGCAAGTCTTGGTTTAGATGTTCACAAAGTCCTTTTCCTCTCACCAGCTTGGTGACCTTGATCTCAATGTCATATTCCATGGCCTTATTTATCCAACCAAATCTCTTGTCATTTATATCTTTATTCAAAATAAAGTCTTCGACACTTGGATGTGCAACCATAAAATTTATATTATTAGATATCAAGTACCTAAACTTTTTAAGAGACCTTATAACTGAAAGAACATGCTTCTCAACAAAAGAATACCTAGTTTCATATTCTTCTAAGCCTTGGTTGAAGAAGTATATTGGTTACTCTAAAGTCTCTTTATTCTACTACAAGAGAATACCTAAAATTATGTGAATGTTAGCATAGCTATATAGGAATAAATATTTTGTAAATTTAGGGTTCAAGAGTGTAGGAGCACTGGCTATAAATTTCTCAATCTCTTCAAAACTTCTCACTCCTTTAGACCAACTAAAACTCTGATCTTTATTTAACATGGCTATAAGTGGCCTAGCTAAAGTATACAAATTTAAAATATATCACCTTATGAAGTTAATCTTGCCTAGAAAGATTTTAAAGGCTTTATTATGCTTAGGAAATAATAGTGTAAGAATTAATTCTATTATATCAAGGTCTATGCTTGTATCATTCTTTGAAATGACATGTCCAATAAACCTACCTTCATGCATAGAGAAAGTGCACTTTTTTGGGTTCAAAGATACTCAAAATTCTCTACACCTTTAAAAGATTTTTTAAGTATGAATAAAATTCTCATTTGTGTTGTTAGAGAATCTTTTTATGTCATCTAGATAAAAAATAATAAACTTATTGAGGAGACCCTAAAATGTCATGTTCATAGCCTTCTAAAAATTGGATCCAACATTAGATAAATCAAAAGGCATCTTTTTGTATGAAAATGTCCCCCACTTGGTGGTGAATGTTGTTTTCTACTATTCTTATTCTTTGAACAAAATTTGGTTATATCTATTGTAACCATCCAATAAAGAGAACCTCTCTAAACCTAAAACTAGCTATAAAATCTACTCCATTGATGGCAATGGATAGTGGTATTTGAGAGAGGCCTTGTTTAAGTCATGGAAGTCAACACATATCCTTATTTCACCATTCTTTCGTATTATAAAAATATTTTCCACCTAATTTGAGTGCTTAATTAGAAATACTATGGCTGATTCAATGAGTTTATGCAGCTTAGCTCTCATTAAAGGTTCAAGTTTTGGATTAATTGGAATTTACCTTTATCTAACTAGCCTAGTCTCATCTTCTAACTCAATGGTATGTTGAGCTAAAATTGGATAAAAACCTTTAAGGTAACTATACTACCATGAAAATACATCTGCAAAGTTTGAATATAACTTGATAAAAGCTTCTTTCTCTGAAGATGTGAAAACTTTACCTATCTTTAAAATTTTTCCAATTGCAATATCTATATTTATGTAGTGTTCCTCTTTGGTTGATATTGAAATTTTTTATTTTCTTAATTCATCATCTCTGCTCAATATGTTTTCCAAGGTGACCGGTCCTTAAGGCAACTTGTTTGTCTTTAACTACATAATCTAGTCATCATATTGTTGTAAATACTTATCCTAGTTCCTTGAGGAGAATTTATCTTCTTCTTGTAACAATCTCACTATAATATTCAAAAACCTACCAATTATCATTATTGTCTAGGATATAAGGTCTCAAAACTAATTTTTACCAATCAAACTCATACATTATGAAGGTAGTTTTAGGCCTTCATAGTCTGTTGAAACATGGAAACAATCCTAGGCTATGGGTGACCTAATCAATGGATTAAATATGTAGATTCTAAGGGATAGATACCTTTAGTGTATCACTTAGGATCCCTAGTCTATGCCACAAATTTTTGAGGAAAAGGGAAAAGGGAAAAGGTAAGAAAGAAACTTGAAGGGAAATCCTATCTATAATGGTGACACACTGAAAATATGACCTTCATTTGCTTGACATACATTGAGAAGATGAAAAAGGACATGAATCTAATTACACTACTCAAATGGTAGCCTCTGAGCATTAATATTTCACATAGGGGCTCAGGTTTGTGCATAATCTAAGGTATTTATTCAATAGGTTTGTCAAAGACACTAGAGAGAGCTTACACTTTCCATAAAAATAAGATGATAGAGCACACTATGCAATTGAAAGGATGAGCTTAACACCTACAAATAGGTATAATGGAAAGGATAAGATGAGAGGAAGCCTTAGATATCACTTTCATCTCTCAACAGACCATGAAAATACACTAAAACACAAGATTTTGAGGAGATATGAACTCTATCTTATTCATCAAAAGAGGCAAAATATAGATGTTCTCTAAACATGGAAAAAATTGATCTTTATAATGGCTTAAAAGCTTGTATATATAGAATAAAGGACAAGAGAGAAGAGGGACTATAGATCACTCATTATTTTTCTCAAGCTCCTAAACATTCAAAGCATGCAATTACTTTGATCTAGAGATCAACCATCCAAAATCACTGAAAATATCCTCTATCCCCTCATGGATTCACATCCCTTTTGATAGAACTGATAGAGCCATGTAAAATGTAGCTTCATGTCCCTACCAAGTGTGAATGATTTGATCCTTGCATTTAAAACTTGGCATGCTCCTTACTATAGTTTTGGACTATAGATATTCTAGAGATCAAAAACAATATCCTTATTTGATTTGCATGTGTGGTATGTGAGTTGTGGACTATGTCATTGGAGTTAAAAGGAGAAATCCTCATCCTTCCTCACTGATTGATTGTCAAAATCCCACTAGGACCTTTTGGAAACCTAGCCTTTTCTCACTCATTGATATGTTTAAGCTTGGACTCCTATGAACCATTGATATCCAATCATGAGATATTGAAAAGTGTCAATCTTATGACAATCTTGATGAACCCTTTGAAAACTGACCAAATGCAAACGATTATTTACAGGGGCTCAAATTTGACATTTGTGGGCCCATCATTTTATATTTGAATCCCAATGGCTATTTTTAAAGGCTAAAATTGACGTCCATGCAACTATCATTAATTACTTTAACCTATTTCCTTTGACCACTTTTCCATAGATAATTCCTTTAGAAGAATTGATTTAGACTATTTTCTTGAACCTATTTCTTTAGATCGTTTGTTTTGGCAATAATTTTTTTGGTCCTTTTATTTTAGGCTTTTCTTTCTCTTCAGCCATTTTCTTTGGGATTTTTTCCCTTGAAATAATTCATTTAGAATTTCTGACTAAAATAATTCATTCTTTGACCTTTTACCTTGAAAATTTTTTGTGGACAAAATGTCCAAAGGAAATCATGTCTTTAGGCTTTTTCCCTGTGGACAATTCTCTCGAAAGAATTAACCTTTCAGAAATTTTGGACTTGAACAATTCATTCAGAATTTTCTTCAAAAAAGGACCTTTAGATTTTTGAAAAGTGCCCCTTTTTTTCTTGAAATTCCCTTTCTAAAAGGAAAGTACCCTTCGGCTTTCTTGAAATGGTTTTTTAGAAACTTTGAAAATATCTTTTCAGAAAGGAAAGTACCTTTCAATTTTTTTGAAAAGAACCCTTTGAAATTTTGAAATGGACCCTTCAAACTTTTTTTGAATGGACTTTGAGTTTGTGTTTTTCTCTTAATTTTTGGAAAAGTCCTTTTTTCAAATGAATTCTTTGTATTTTTTGAAAAATCCTCTTTCTGAAGAATTTTGCAAATGGTCCCCCTAGAATTGTGAAAAAATTTCCTTTGGGTCTCTTGAAGATGGACCTTTCCGAAAGAATTAACCTTTCAATTTTTTGAAAATGACCCTTTTTGGCCCCAAAGAAGAATCTATAATTATTTTCTCATAAAAATCCTTTGAAAATCAAAGTGAATGCCTAAAAAATGCCTATTAATCATGGATTATTTCAAGGACTTTTTAGGACCAATAACTAACTTATAAGATAAATTGGTATAATATGCAAGGTTTCAAATGGTAGGGGTGACAATTTGACCTACGGGGTCAAAATTGTCAATATTTTGGTGACTCAACTGGGAAGCATACTTGATATGCTTGAGAACCAGACCATACACATGACATTTTGACTCACAAAGCATTGACAAATCTGATCCATGACTGCAAGTACAAATTTTGATTTGAAATAAGACAACTTTCATCCTCCAAAACAAGAAGGGAAACACATAAAGTAGGGAATAACCAAATAAGCAAAAGTGCAAATAAATAAATTATTTAGGATAAAATTAAAACAACTAATGTGCTTGAATAGCACTTGGAGGAAAACAAATAAACTATGTACAAAGAACTTAGCTCTTCAGTAGCAATGTTTTAAATGTATCCCATTGACTGAGATTGGAAGCTCCTCACCATCCATATTTACAAGTTGGAAGGAATTATGGGATTTGTAGCTAAATATTATGTATGGGACACTCCAAAGGGAGTAAAAATTTGTGTGCCTTCTTGGTTTAGCTCTATCCTCATCCCACTTGAGGACCAAATCTCCTTTAAAACTTCATGAAGAAGCTCCTTTGTCAAAATCTCTCTTCACTTGTTCTTGATGAATTTTTATGGGTATCATGGACTGATTTCTTACTTATTACAACTCCATAAAATTATCATACCTGATCTTCATAGGCTCATTCTCCAACAACTCAAGTTGATTCATTACTTCTAAATTAGGAAACTCAAGAGAAATGGGTAACCTTGATTTCTTACCATATACCATCTTGTATGGAGAGTTGGATATTGATCTTTTGTAGGTGATCCTATTAACCCATAGAGCTAACTTCAACTTGAGATGCCATTACCTTTGATTCTCTTCAATAGTCCTTTTTATGATCCTCAATAGGTTCTCATTCATAGATTTAGCAGGGCTATTACCTTATGGATAATAGTTTAATAAAGTGATAAGATAAATCCCTTGTTAGACAACACATTGGCTGACATTAGTTACCACAAAAGCCATTGCATTATCAAAAATAATAGTTGAATGAACTGCAAATCTAGTAAGAAAATCTTCATATAAATCTAAAAAATTAGTTTCATTTGCTTCTTTTAATGCCACTGCTTCTATCCAATGTGTGAAGTAATCTATAGAAATTAGAATCCATTTATGTACTAAAATTAAAGGAGGATTTATGAGACCAATAAAGTCCAATCCCCATTAGATAAAGGGTTGATCCAACATAATTGGTTGAATAGGTAAGGCTCAAGTTTCACTTTTTCTAGAAACATAACATACTATTTGCACTTCCTAACCCGTGCATGACAATCACCAGATATACTAGGCCAATAGTACCCACCTCTCATGATCTTAAGGGATGTATTTATTGAGAAAAAATGTCCTCCACCATTTCCATTATGTAATTCTTCAAGAAATCTTTGAGTTTGGATTGGCTCAATACACCTTAGAAACATACCATTGATATCTTTCTTGAACAAAACACCATCAACACGCAAAAATGGAATTGATTGCAACCTGAAACATCTTCTCTTTGAAGCATTTAGATGAGAGGGATAAATACCATCTTGGATATATCTTACCAAGTTATGAACCAGCTAAAAGGTGAGGTATGACTGGATTCAACCTCTTCATCATTTGAAACCAAAACAACCTCATTATTCTCTTGCAAATCTTGATCTAGATGCTCACAAAGTCATTTACCTCTAACCAGCTTTGTGACCTTAATTTCCAAATCATACTTCATTATCTTGGTTATCCAACCAGCCCTCTTCTCATTTATATCTTTGCTCCAAAGGAACTCCTTGATGCTTGGATGAGAAACTATTAGGTATATCTTATTGCTAAACAACAAGTATCTAAACCTTTTGAGAGACCTTATAACTAAAAGTACATGTTTTTCAAAAAAATAATACCTTGTTTAATACTCTTCCAAGCCTTGAATAAAGAAGGATATTGGCTTCTCCAAAGCCTCATGATTTTGTTGCATAAGAATGCTTGAAATAGTGTCCATGTTACCATATGTATACAAAATGAAATCTTTTGTGAAAACTATATTTATAAGTGTAGGAGCACTAGCTATGGACTTATTAATATCCTCAAAACTCTTTATTCCTTATTTGGACTAGATGAAGCTCTGACTCTTCTTTAATATGGCTATAAATGGCTTAACTAAAATGGCAAAATCTAAGATATATCTTCTTATGAAATTGATTTTCCCTAAGAAGCTTTGTAAAGCCTTTTTGTGCTTAGGTAAGGAGAGTGCAATAATGGAGCATACCCTTTTAGAATTTATGCTTAAACCATACTTTGAAACTGCATGTCCAAGGAGCTTACCTTCATGAACTGAGAAGACACAATATTTAGGATTTAGAGATACCCCAAATTGCCTACACCTTTTGAACACTTGCTTGAGATGAACCATGTGATCACTTACACTCTTTAAAAACTCTATTATATTATCCAAATAAACAAGTACAAACTTGTTAAGAAGGCCTTAGAATTCCATATTCATGGCTCTCTAAAAGGTTGCTCTATCATTAGATAAACCAAAGGCCATCTTTCTGTATGCAAATGTCCCCCACTTGGTTGTGAAGGCCATCTTAAATTGGTCCTCTTCATTGACCAAAATATTATTGTAGACACTATATCCATATAAATAAAACCTCTCTAAACCTGCAACCAGCTATAAAATTTGTTCCATTGATGGAAATGGATAGTGATCTTTAAGTGAAGCTTTGTTTAAATCATGGAAGTCAACACACAATCTAATCTCACCATTATTATTTTGTATCATAACAATATTTTACACCTAAGTTGAGTGATTGATTATAAATATAATAGCTAACTCTATGAGCTTATGAAATTCAACTCTCATCAAAGGCTCAAGCTTAGGATTAATGGTCCTTTGTCTTTGTCTCACTAGTTTAGTTTTAGCCTCTAACTCAATGGTGTGTTGAGATAGACTTGGGTCAAATACCTTGAGATCACTATAGTACCATGTAAATACATCAGTAAAACCTATTGCATAACTCAATGAAAGCTTCCTTTTGTGAAGGAGTGCATACCTTACCTAACTTAAAATTCTTACCAGTTGCAATCTCTACATTGGCACAATGTTCTTCTTTTGTTGATAAGGATGACTTCTCCTTCCTTAACTCATCCTCACCACTAAAAATGTTATCAAGTGTGACAAATCACTTGGGTAAATTATTTTCTTTTTGTTGCACAATATGATCACAAAACTATTGTAAGTACTTTAATTAGTTTCTTGATGAAAACTTGGCCTCTTATTATAAGAATCTGTTGGGGATCAACCAACAATATGATTACACTTATGAAAGCAATAAACCGCGGAATTAAATCAGATAGATAAGTAACTAGAATGATAAATAGCAAAGAACAAGAGATACAAGAAACCACCCTGCAAACTTGTATTAAACTCTTTATAGAAGGAATACAATTGAAGAAACTTCTTTCTTCCACACCTCTCTCAGATGTACAGATCTCTCTCTAGATCTCTTTCCCTCAAGAGCTCTCTCTCTCAAGTACAATCAACTCCAACAACCTGGAATGATTCACCTATACAATTCTGTATTGTTCTTCAACATTCACATACAATGAACTACAATAAGCTAAGAAGATATAATTCTAATATAGAATTAGGAAACTTGAGCATGCACTTACAACCAATAGTTAAGCCTCTTGAACAAGGGCTCTAAAAATAGTCTTACTAATAATAGAGACGCGGACTTAAGACTACAACTTAATCTCATCATGCAAACACTTGGTTCTATCCTCAAAAATAGCTCTCTGGACGCACAGGTAACCGACGCTAGTTCCTACCTGCTTGCCTATGACCGACGTCGACCGATCCCTGTCGACACCGACGTCTCTTGAACTGCTCCTGACCGACGTCGGTCACTCTTGACCAACGTCGGTGACTATGTAAACCTGCAAATTTGGTAATGTGCTCCTTGGTGAAGCTTTTAGGCTCCACACCTTAACAATCTCCCACTTGGAGATAAACAGCTGCACCAGTACCTGTACAGCAACATCTTCTAGCTCCTCCATCTTCAACTCAATCATGAAGACCAACAGAAGTTGAATGAAGATTTAACTTCTCCTTTGTAACCAGCTTGGTTAACATATCAACATGATTCTTATCTATATGGATCTTCTCCAGCTTCAACTCACCATCTTCCAATACCTATCTTATGAAGTGGTACCTAAGCTGTATATGCTTGGTTCTTGAATGAAAGGCCAAATTCTTAGCCAAATGAATGGCACTCTGACTATCACTATATAGTCTGCAACTCTCTTGCTCCTTTCCAAGCTCTTCCATGAACCATGTCATCCATATCATCTCTTTGCTAGCCTCTGTGGCTGCAATATACTCTGCTTCTGTAGTTGACAAGGCAACAACCTTCTGCAACTTTGATATCCAACTAACCGCCGTTCCACCTACAGTGAAAACATATCCTGTGGTGCTTCTCCTACCATCCAAATCACCTACCATATCTGAATCTACATAACCATGTAGAGAAGTATCTAAACCTCCATAGCATAAATGCCTACTGTTGGTTCCTCTCAGATATCTAAGGATCCACTGAACTGCTTTCCAGTGTTCCTTTTCTGGATTGGCCATATACTTACTTACAACTCCCACTGCTTGGGCAATATCCAGTCTAGTACAAACCATTGCATACATTAAACTCCCTACTACAGAATAATATGGAACTTTACTCATGTAATCTACCTCATCATGTGAATTAGGACATTGTTCTTTACTCAATTTAAAATGTCCAGCCAAAGGTGTGCTTACCGGTTTAGCATCCTGCATATTGAATCGTTTCAACACCTTATTCACATAATCCGCTTGAGACAAAATCAACCTGTGATTTTTATTGTCTCTCTTAATGCTCATGCTAAGGATTTTCTTTGCTACTCCCAAATCCTTCATGGCAAATGTTTGAGCTAGTTTCACCTTAAGCTCAGAGATATCCTGCATGTGTGATCCTGCAACCAGCATATCATCTACATACAACAATAGAATAATATATCTACCATTATCCAATCTCTTAAAATACACACAATGGTAAAATTGACACCTACTATAGCCATGCTCAGTCATAAACCTGTCAAATTTCAAATACCACTGTCTAGGAGCTTGCTTGAGGCCATACAAGCTTTTCTTCAATCTGCACACTAACTTCTCCTTACCTTTGACCTCAAATCCTTCTGACTATTCCATATATATTTCCTCATCCAAATCTCCATGAAGAAACACTGTCTTAACATCTAGCTGCTCAAGATGAAAATCCTCAATAGCAACTAAAGATAGTACAATCTGTATAGAAGTCATTTTAACAACAGGAGAAAAAATCTCACCAAAATCAATACCTGGCTTTTGTGCAAATCCTTTCACTACCAACCTGGCCTTATATCTCATCTGTCCATTCTCACCTTCCTTCAACCTATAGGTCCATCTGTTCTTCAGTGTCCTCTTACCAGCTGGCAACTCAACCAAATCCCATGTTTGGTTCTCTCTTAAGGACTCCATTTCCTCAACCATGCCACGCTCCCACTGACTCTTGGACTCCACCTATAATGCTTCTTCAAAACTCTCTGGTTTTCCACCATCAGTTAGCAATAAATAGAATAATGAAGGGGAATATCTAATTGGAGGCTTACTTACCCTTTCTAACCTCCTGATGGGCATCTGAGACTCGTTCACAACACGCTGTCCACCCAAATTCTCTGACAGTGACCGACCTCGGTCACTTCCAGACCTGTTACTAGCTGACACTGGTTCTTCCTGACCGACGTCGGTTCCTATCCTGCAGACGTCGATCTCTGTAAGACCGACATTAGTTTTTGTTATGCCAACATCGGTTCTTGACCTGTCGATGTCGGTCTCTATGTTTTATTGCAAGTGATTATTTCTTTTTCCCGCGAGCTCATTTTGGACCATCACCTCGTCCAATTCTCCATTGCTCTGCCCAAATTGATTCAGATTCTTCAACTGATCACTATACATCACTTTTTCATTGAAAACAACATCACGGCTCCTAATTATCTTGTTAGTTCCTAGATTCCAAAATTTGAAACCAAAATCATCTGAGCCATAGCCAATAAATGTGCACCTCATAGACTTAGCATCTAGCTTCTTTCTATTTTCTTTATCAATGTTGACAAAGGCTTCACAACCAAAAACTTTGAGAAAAGAGAGATCTACCTTTTTACCTGTCCATGCCTCTTTTGGAATTCCACCATCCAGAGCTATAGAGGGTCCTCTGTTAATCAGGTACACTGTAGTGTCAATAGCTTCTGCCCAAAACTCTAAGGGCAAACCAGCATGCAATCTCATACATCTTGCACGCTCCATTATAGTTCTGTTCATCTTTTCAGCAATTCCATTTTATTGAGGTGTCCTTAGAACCATCCTTTGCCTATGGATTCCATGCATATAACAATAATCTCTAAACTTATAGCTGCAGAACTCACCACCATTGTCAGATCTCAGGCACTTCAATCTTTTACCTGTTTCATTCTCAACCATAGCTTTCCAAATCTTAAAAGTCTCAAATACATCAGATTTCTTCTTAATACAATAGATCCATACCTTTCTTGTAGCATCATCTATGAACGTAACATAGTACTATGATCCTCCAATAGAAGCTACCTGAGCCAGTCCCCACACATCTGTGTGAACAAGCTGCAACTTATGCTTCTTCTTTGTTGACCCAGTCTTGAGAAAACTCACCCTCTTCTGTTTTCCAAATACACAATGCTCACAAAATTCCATATCTATGTTTTTCAAATCTGAAAGCTTACCTCTAGACTTAAGAATTGATATCCCCTTCTCACTCATGTGGCCAAGCCTTGAGTGCCACAATTTAGCATCCACATCTGAAGTAGATAATACAGAAGGAGAAATATTAGTAACACAATTACATAAATAGAGAGTACCAACTCTCTTACCTCTGGCCATAACAAGTGCACCTTTGGTCACCTTCCAAGATTTTGTTGTGAGAGTTACTGTACAACCCTCATCCCCTAACTTTCCTATAGAAATCAAATTCCTCTTCAAGCTAGGAACATGCATAACATCTCTTAACACCCATGTGTTGCCATTCTGCATTTTCAGCTGCAATTTACCTTTGCCAATAATTTTACAAGGCTCATCATCCCCTAAATACACTATTCCAAAATCTCCATGGATATAGTCACTAAAATATTCTCTATTAGGGGTAGCATGAAAAGATGCACCAGAATCTAAAACCCAAGATTCTATATTATTATGCAAAGAGAATATTAAAGCATCTTATGCAATACCTGCAACCTTTGCTTCTTTCTTTTCTTCGTGTTGATTGTCCTCCTTAGGCTTTGACCAGCAATCTCTGCTTATGTGCCCCATCTTTCCACAATTCCAGCATTGTGGCTTCCTGCCATTTTTGGATTTGGATCTACCTCTCACCTTCGACTTAGATCTCGATCTCCTCTTTCTCTTCTCTTTTTGCCTTCCCCTGCTCTCAAAACTTAAAGCGTTCCCTGATGTTTCCTCTGTGCTTTTCCTGTGAATTTCCTCATTCAAGATAACACTAACAACATCCTCTACTTTCAAAATATTTGAAGCAGATGCAGTATTACTAACTGCCATTACTAAGCTATGCCAGCTTTTAGGCAAAGAACATAATATTAAAAGAGCTTTAATTTCATCATCAAACACACTATTGACTGAACTTAATTGATTTACAATTCCATAGAAATCATTCAGGTGATTAGATACAGATCCACCTTCTTGCATATGCAAATTAAATAACTGCTTCATAAGATATACCTTATTAGAAGCTGAGGGTTTTTCATACAAATTTTCTAAAGTAGTCATCAACTCTATCATTGTTTTTGCCTGTGATAAATTAGATATCACAGTAGATGCTAGACTCAGTCTTATAGACCCCAGAGCCTTTTTATCAAGAACTTCCCATTCTTCAACATCCATGTCTATGGGCTTCTTTGCAATCCCACCTAACGATAAGTATAGATCTTTTTGATATAGATAGTCCTCTATCTGGATTCTCTAATGCTGATAATTTTTGCCATTGAACTTCTCCATTCTCAGCTTACTTTCTTCTGCCATTGCTTCTCTCACTCAAATAGAAATCCCTGCAGAAACCCCTGTGAGTAACCTGTAATCAATACACACTACACAGATCTGAACCACCTATTAGTGAACCTGAGCTCTGATACCACTTATTAGATATCAAGCTCTGAACCTGCAACCAAGCTCTGATACCACTTGTTGGGGATCAACCAATAATATGATTACACTTATGAAAGCAATAAATCATGAAATTAAATCAGATAGATAAGTAACTAGAATGATAAATAGCAAAGAACAAGAGATACAAGAAACCACCCTGAAAACTTGTATTAAACTCTTTACAGAAGGAATACAATTGAAGAAACTTATTTCTTCCACACCTCTCTCAGATGTACAGATCTCTCTCTAGATCTCTTTCCCTCAAGAGCTCTCTCTCTCAAGTACAATCAACTCCAACAACCTGGAATGATTCACCTATACAATTCTGTACTATTCTTTAACATTCACATACAATGAACTACAATAAGCTAAGAAGATCTAATTCTAATATAGAATTAGGAAACTTGAGCATGCACTTACAACCAATAGTTAAGCCTCTTGAATAAGGGCTCTAAAAATAGTCTTACTAATAATAGAGATGCGGACTTAAGACTACAACTTAATCTCATCATGCAAACACTCGGTTCTATCCTCAGAAATAGCTCTTTGGATGCACAGGTAATCGACGCCGGTTCCTGCTTGCTTGCCTATGACCGATGTCAGTCGATCCCTACCGACGCCGGCATCTCTTGAACTGCTCCTGATCGATGTCAGTCGCTCCTGACCGACGCCGGTGACTGTGTAAACCTGCAACTTTGGTAATGCGCTCCTTGGTGAAGCTTTTAGGCTCCACACCTTAACAGAATCTCACAATTTGATTGTCATCTTTGAACACTTGAAAATTCTCATGATTATCTGGAATAGAAAGCCTTACAACCACCTTTATGCGTGACTAATTTTTTTCACTTTTTATATCAACTAGGATACTAAATTGTGCCCCAATGGCAGCCAACCTATCTATGTGTTTATTTTCACCTTTTGGTATTTCCTGAATGTTAAATGATTAAAAATATTCAAGTCCCATATTCTATGCTTATGAGATTTAAGCAATAATTTTTTTCATATATTCAAACCTCTTACCTAGTGAACTATAAGTTCACTATCACCAAAAACTTGCAAAGCATTGATTTGAATCTTCTTAGCCCACTGCAAACCATGAACTAGTGCCTCATACTCTGCGACATTATTTGAACAACCAAGATAGAACTTAATAGTAGAGAAATACCTTTGATTTTTTGGATAAACCAACATCATTCTAGCCTTGGTACCATGTTTATTCCTTGATCCATCAAAGTACAATTGCCATAAACCTTTATTAGACTCATCATCCTTAACCATGGATGGAATCGGTGCATCATTCTCATCAAGGCAATACACACCGAGTCCTTCTTCTTTAATTAACTTATAAGGATCATGTTCATGTAAAGTATAATCTACTCATCTAGAAAAAAATCTAGAATTCCATCTAAAGGTGATTCTTTTTCAACTCCACTAGTTTTTGGTACCTCATCTGAGATGATATAGTTAGTGTTCACAACACTTGGCATATATGGCTCCAAATGAAAACATATAATAGGTTAAGAATGAATTGTCACCTTGGTACCATACCTAGTTCTGAACATCAAATAATTCCAATCAGTTGAGAAATATCCCCCAATATTTGAGGTAAAGTCCGTTGAAAGACACATAACAAAGTAAGGAGGCAAGTCTACCATGATAATATCCTAGTGAATAGTAACATTGGGACAAGCATGTAATGTCAATTTCATATCTTTAATGATGCCTACCATATTTTTTGATGACCCATCCAATAGTAATACGCCCTTAGTATTTGGCTCATAAATAAGGCCAAGCTTGTTTGTAATCTACTTAGGCATAACTGTGCTTCTAGCTCCACTATCCACCATACAGTTATGAACCAAAGTATCACCCACTATCAAATAAAGGTAGAAAGGAGGAGTCTTATTTGATTTTAATTTTTTTTTCCACCTATACCATCTTATTCACTTTCTATTTAGTTGGTTGATCTGAATTAGTTAAGACAACACCTTCTTTCTCAACTGGTTTTAGAGACAATTGAGAGCTAAAAGCTCTTAGATGAGCATATCCTTTTTTCCTAGAATGGAAAGAGAATCCCACATGATAATGATGATATTATTCTTCTTCATCTAATCCACTATATTGAAAAGAGACACACCAACCTTTGGTTTTTCTTTTTGAAGCACTGGCTACTCATGAACTAGAGGCATCTGATGAACTTTACTAACCTCTATATTCTAATTTTTTTAAGTCATAAGGGAAACATGTTGCTATTTTGTATGCTTTTAAATAATATTAGGATTACTTGAAGAATTTTTTACCTCATGATCCTCATCAATGGCTCTTCTTTTAGATCTAGTTACAACTACAACTTGACCACTTATATAGTTAGTTTTAACACCCTTAGTAAAAATAACATGATCATCCACTTGATAATTCACATTAATGGCATTAGGCTACCCTTGAACTTGTTGAGTCTCTCCTTATGATGCTAAACTCTTATCTTAGTATAGACCTCCTTGAAAAGAAAACTCTTTTTGTGTCATTTGTGGTATAGTGATTTTTTGTGATACCAAGGCCCAATTTTGAGAATCATTGAGATTTTAGGGATGCCAACTTGAATCTTGCATCAAGTTATTTTGAGGTGGGGTGGGAAAAATTGCCTTTGTAGTGGAAGGGAAATTAGGATTGAGGGTAGCATATGGCTTAGCTAGAGTTATGGTTCTTTGTACTTGGTAAGGTGGTCCATTCTCTCTAAAACCTTGATAAGGAGGCCTTTAATCCCTAAAGGGTTGATAGGTAGTTTAATTTTGTTGATAATAAGGCCTATTAGCCTACAATTTTTTCCTCTTAAGTTGTACTATTTCATTCCCAAAGGACTGTAGCAAGATTTTCAACTCTCTTATCTCACTAGAATGACTAGTAGGGGCTACAATTTGAGCTTAAGGGGATGGTATAAGAGATAAGGTTGGAATTTGAGGAATTTGAGGGGCTAGAATAGACCTCAATTCTAGGAATTAAGGCATTCGATGTATTATAGAAAGCTTACCATATTGTATCAAATTATTATCTTTCCTTATTGCAACCTCATAAGCAATTGGCAAAGTAGTACCACCCATTAACTGTATCATCACACGAATGTTAGAGTTAAGGGATTTTAAATAATATAAGAATGTGTATTCAAAAGATGGCCTAATCAACATAGGTATCCTAGTCCATGTTTGTTGGAATTTGAGGTTAAAATTAGACATGAACTCATGAAGAGCTCTCTTTATGGTAGTTAACTACTCAACCAAATAGAGGTGATCATATTTGTCCTAAAATTAATTGAATAAGGCTGCACCCAATTCATCCTAGGTAGAAATGGAATTTAGTGGGAGGTTTCTATACCAATGCAATGATTTTCCTTTGAAGGAAGAAACAAGTAATCTAGTAGTAACATTATCTTGAACAATATTATGGACTAAATAGAGATTAACTACATCCTAGATGTGCTCAATAGGGGTTGTTTGATTTTATCCTAAGAAGAATGGGATACTCTTGAGGGTATACACATGAATGTCATCAAACTGGTCTAAATTCAGTAGACCACCTCTTTTAAATAGAATAAACACCTAGTTTTTGATAGCCATTTGGATAGTGGGGATTGGAGTGTTTAGAATAATAGGATAACTAAGAGACAAATATTAATTTTGAGGATATGGATTTTTCCTACTAAACCTTTATCTATTATATGATGTAGAAGGTAACTTAAAAAAATCAAAATGAATACCTTTACTAGCTGACCTTCTGATAATATTTGGCATGAAAGAATTGCCTGAATGATGATATGAACTTTGTGACCTAAAGAATATTTAGCTTGTGATGAAGATGGATATTATCCTCTAATAAAAATGTTTCTCCTTAGCGCCAAAATTTATCTATGCCAAGGATCAAGAGGGTACCACTAGGCATGCCAAAAACTATTGTCAATCAGACTCACACCCTTGTGAAGGTAGTTTTAGGCCTTCACTGTCTGTTGAAACATGGAAACAATCCTAGGCTATGGGTGACCTAATAAATGGATTGAATCACTAGATTATAAGGTTTATCTCCCTTTGGTTTATCACTTAGGATCCATAGTCTATGCCATAAATTACTGAGGAAAAGGGAAGAGGGAAAAGGTAAGAAAGCAACTTGAAGGGAAATCCTATCTATGATGGTGATACACTAAAAATATGACCTTCATCTTCTTGACATACATTGAGAAGATTAACAAGGATGTGAATCTAATTACACTAGTCAAATGGTAGCCTCTAATCATCAGTATTTCACGTAGGGGCTTGGGCTTGTGCATTATCTAAGGTAATTATTTAATAGGTCTATCAAAGACACTAGAGAGAGCTTGAATTTGCCATACAAACAAGATGATAGAGCACACTATGAAAAATAAAATAATGAGATTAACACCTAAAAATAGGTATAATGGAAGGGATAATATGAGAGGAAGCCTTAACTATCACTTTCATTTCCCAATAGACCATGAAAATACACTACAACACAAGATTTTGAGGAGATATGAACTCTATCTTATTCATAAAAAGAGGCAAAATATAGATGTTCTCCAAACATGGAAAAAATCAATATTTATAATTGATTGAAAGCTTATATATATAGAATAAAGGATAAGAGAAAATAAGGACTTACATGCTAGAGTGGGGAACTGGGAGAAGAAGTTACCAGTAACTTCAAATCACTCCTTATTGTTATCAATCTCCTCAACATTCAAAGCATGCAATTACTTTGATCCAAATATCAACCATCCAAAATCATCATAAATCTCCTTGATACCCTCATGCATTCAATTCCATTTTTATAGAATTGATAGATCCATGCCGAAGGTAGCTACATGTCCCTGCCAAGTCTGAATGATTTAATCCTTACATTTAAAATTTTATGTACTCCTTATTTAAGTCTTGGACTATAGATCTTCTAAATATTAAAAAAATATCCTTATTTGCTTTGCATGTTCAATATGTGAGCTATAAACCACATCATTAGAGTCAAAATTCCTCATCCTTTCCCATTGATTGGCTATCAAAATCCCACTAGGACCCTTTGGAAACTTGGCCTTTTCTCACCCATTGATCTTCTTGAGCTTGGACTCCCATGAACCATTGATATCCAATCATGAGATCTTGACAAGCATCAAGATCACAATAATCTTGATGAAACCTTTGAAATTTTACCAAATGCAAACAATTATTTGTAGGGGCTCAAAATTGATGTTTGTGAGCCTGTCATTTGATATTTGAATCCCAATGGCTATTTGTAGAGGCTAAATTTGACATCCATGAAATTTTCATTAATTCCTTTGGCCTATTTCCTTCGACCACTTTTTTGTGGACAATTCCTTCAAAAGAATTGATTTAGACTATTTTCTTGAACCTATTTCTTTAGACCATTTTTTCAGTAATAATTCTTTCAAGATTTTTGTTTTGAGATTTTCTTTCTTTGGCCATTTTCTTTGAGATCTTTTCCCTCAAAATAATTCATTCAAACTTTTAGCCTGAAATAATTCATTCTTCAACCTTTTTCCTTGAACAATTTCCATGAACAAAATGTCTAAAGGAAATCATGTCTTTGGGCTTTTCCCCCACAAATAATTCTCCTGAAAGAATTAACCTTTTGGACCTTTCAGACTTGAACAATTCTTTCAAACTTTTCTTTGAAAAAGGACCTTCAAATTTTTGAAAAGTGCCCCCTTTTCCTCTTAAAATGCCCTTTTGAAAAGGAAAGTACCCTTCAAATTTCTTGAAAATGACACCTTTTTTCAAGAAATTCCCCTCAGAGTTTTTTTACAATGGACCCTTCGGCTTTCTTGAAATGGTCTGTCAAAAACCTTGAAAATATCTTTTTTGTAAGGAAAGTACCTTTCAATTTTTTTGAAAAGAACCCTTCAGAATTTTGAAATGGACCCTTCAGAATTTTTGAAAGGGCCTTTGAGTTTGTATTTTTCTCAAACTTTTTGGAAAAGTCCTTTTTTTGAAAGAATTCTTCAGATATTTTGATAAGTCCTTTTTCTAAAATAATTTTGTAAATGGTCCCTCTGGAATTGTGAAAAACAGTCCTTCGGGTTTCTTGAAGATGGACATTCCTGAAATAATTAACCTTTCAATTTTTTTAAAAATGACCCTTTTTGGAGCCAAAGAAGACTCTATAATGCTTTTATCACAAAAATCCTTTGAAAATCAAAGTGAATGCCTCAAAAAGGCCTATTAATCATGGATTATTTCAAGGACTTTTCAGGATCAATAACTAACAAGACAAACTGGCATAATATGCAAGGTTTTAAATAATAGGGGTGATAATTTGACCTGTGGGGTCAAAATTGTCAACACTACCTTGATATGTGATTGAAAATTTTCCCTTTTTATGTCATCTAGGATACTAAATTTTGAGCCAATAACAGCTAGCCTGTCAGCATGCTTATTCTGATTTCTTGATATGGCCTTAATATTTAAGGCTTGAAAGTATTCAAATAGGTAACATACTCTATGCTTATAAGATTTAAGCAATGATTTATTACATATATTAATTCCCCTTACTTGGTGAACTACTAGTTCACTATCTCCAAAGACTTGTAAGGAATTAACCTTCATATTTCTTGCCCATAACAAACCATACACTAATGATTCATATTCAGTAACATTATTAGAGTACCCAAACTAAAACTTAAGAGAATATAAATACCTATGATTGGTTGGAGAAATTAACATTATTCTATCTCTAGTGCCATGTTTGTTCTTAGATACATCAAAATATAGTTGCCACATTCCTTCACTAGACTGATCATCTTTCATTGATGTTGGAATTGGTGTGTCATTTTCACGAAGATAACAGATACCAAATCCTTCTTCAATTAAATTGTATGGATCATGTCCATGTAAATTAGAGGCCCGTTCATCAAAGAAAATATCTTGAACTGCATTTAGAGGTCATTCAGTTTCCACCTCACTACTTTCTATCACCTTTTCTATGATAACACAATTAGTGTTCACCATGATTTGCATATATGGCTCCAAATTAAATATTGAAATAGGCTTGGATCATATTGTCACCTTAGTTCCATACCTAGTATAAACATTATATATGTCCAATCAACTGACAAATACCCTCTAATCTTTGAAGTAAAGTCTCTTGACAAACACATGGAAAAATAGGGGAGGCAAGTCCACTACAACTACATCTTACTGAATAATAACATTAGGGAAAGCATGTAATGTTAGATTTAATATTTTGATTATGCCTACTAATTTTTTTAGTGAGACATCTAATTTTAATAATCCTTTGATATTTTCTTCATAGATAAGACCAAGCTTGTCTGTAATTTATTTGGGCATAATAGTGCTACTAGATCTACTATCTACCATACAATTATGGATTAAGAAATCACCTAATATCAAAGAGAGATAAAATGGATGGGTTTTATTTGACTTGACATTAGATTTATCCACCTTTTTCATGTTATGTATCTGCTAATCAGGTTTCTTGATTTGCTAGTTTGAATTGTCCAAAATAGCTCCTTATTTCTCAGTTGGTTCTTTAGATACTTTAAGATCTAAAAGTTCTTGAATTAGCATGTCTTTTTGCCCTGGAATGGAAAGAGAATCCCACATTATATTACTAACATTTGATTTCTTCATCTGATCTATAATGCTAAAAGGTGTTCCACTAACCTTTGGCTATAATTTTTGAGCCACTGGTTGTTCTCTAGTTAGGGGCATTTGGGGAACTTTCACTATCTCTATATTTTGACTCTTATGTACTACAATAATAACAAATTTATATTTGACACAAAATTAGGAACATTGGAAGTATTGCTCACATATTGAGCTTTTTCAATTGCTCTTCTTTTATTTCTAGTCAAAGATGCCACTTGACCATTCATGTTGCTAGTTTCATCAACTTGGTTGAATGCAATATGGTCATCTAAATGCTAATTAACATTGATAGAATTAGGTTTCCTTAAAACTTGTTGATCTTATCTTTGGATTGCCATATTCATGTCTTGATACTTAGTTCCTTGAAGAGAAAACTCTTCTTGTGTCATCTATGGCATGGTAATATCTTGTGATACCAAGGCTTGATTTTGAATGTCATTTGGATTAGAAGGCTGCCAACCTAGATCTTGCATTAAGTTAGTTTGGGGAATAATGACTTTTGAGTTGGAAGGTACATTAGAATCAAGGGATGCATATGGCTTAGTTTGGGTTATAGCTCCTTAATTTTAATAAGGTTACCTATTATCTTTGAAGCCTTGATAATGAGGTCTTTGGTTATTGAAAGACTAATAAGTACCCTAGTTTTGTTGTTGGTAAGATCTACCTTGGTCCTGTTGTCTCTTGAGTGAAATAATCTCATTTTTAAAAGCTTGTAACATGCCTTTTAGATCACCAATATCACTAAATTGATTAGGAGGGGTTACAACTTGGGCTTTTAGAGATGGAATATGGGATATTGATAAAATATGAGGGACTTGAGGGGGAGAAATAGGTTCTCATTATAGAAGAAAGTCATTAGAGGACTTGGAAAAAGTTTGGTAGATTGAGTCAAGCTATTTTCTACTTTGATAGCAATCTCATAGGCATTTGTCAAGTTATTACCACCCATATACTATATCATGACACTTATATCAGAATTAAAGGCCTCATTGTAATACAAAAAATCATACTTAGGGAATGGTCTAATCAATTTAGGGTTCCTAATCCATGTATTTTGAAATCTAAGGTTAAAATCAAACATGAATTCATAGGGTACCTTTTAGTGTAGTCAGTTGTTCAACCAAAGATAGATGATTAGACTTTTCTTTAAATTGCTTAACTAAGGCTACACCTACCTCATCTTAAGTAGAAATGGAGGTCAAAGGAATCTATCTATACCATTTCAATTCTTTTCCCTTGAAGGAAGTAGCAAATAATCTGATGGCCACATTATCTTGAGTAATATTATGAATAAAACATAGATTGGCAACATCTTAGATATGTTCAAAAGCAATAATTTTGTCCCATTATCTAGAGAAGAAAGGGATAATTTTTAGGGAAGACACAAGAATGTCATCATATTAGGATAAATTTATGGTGCTACCCCTATTAAATGAGGCATAAAATTGATTTTTGATAACCATTTAGGCAAAAGGGATTTGTCTTATGGGGATAATAGATTGGACTAAAATAATAGCTTGACTAGAGGATGAATTCTATTTTGAAGGATAAGGCCTTGTCCTATTGAATCTTTATATTTTGTAAAAAGTAGAATGCAATTCAATATGTTCAAAATAATTACCTTTACTTGATGCTATCATTGTAAACTTTGGCATGAAAGCACTATCTGTAAGATGCTATGAGCTACACAACTTAAAGGTTATTCAAAATTTGATAGTGGTATCTCTCTCCTACTATAAATATTTAGTCTTAATCTTCAAACTTTAATTATATAAAAGCAACTTAATCCCACCAGGCATGCCAAAAACTATTAGTGATCTGGATTGCACCCTGACTAAGGAGGGGATTGTTCAAATCTTCCTACTCAAATCTAGTCTAACATGGGATTGATCCTAGGTTGTGGGTATCCTAATAATATATTAGACCTCTGGATAAGGCTAGATTCCTTATGGATCTATCACCTATACTAAACATAAACTATCACTTACTTAGAAAAGGGAGAGAGAGATTTGAAAAAAAATTATAAAGGCATGTAAAAAATTGGTGATACACCAATGATTTGATCACTCAAACTAACATAAAACACACTATAAGACACTCTTAAGACTAAATAACATCAATATCACATAAATATTTCATAAACAAGGCATTAATTAGTTACCAAAATAGTAAGAGAGGGAAAATATCCACTTTTAAACTAGATAATAAACTGTATATTGTATTTGCAATGACCTATGAGAACTATTAAGTACTTATTGAAGGTGAGAAACTTAGACATAAGAAAGGAACATATATTCACTTAATAATAGTGCATGAATTCATATAACACACTTCAATCTAGCTTATAAAATGATGAAATTCAATCTTTATTACATCAAAAAGGCATCATAGTACAAATTTTGGTAGAGTCTAATCATACCAAAAGAGGGATGAAAGATCAATATAAAAGGCTTATAAGCATGTATTTATGTGTGTGTGTGTGTGTGTGTGTGTGTGTGAGAGAGAGAGAGAGAGAGAGAGAGAGAGAGAGAGAGAGAGAGAGAGAGAGAGAGAGAGAGAGAGAGAGAGAGAGAGAGAGAGAGAGAGAGAGAGAGAGAGAGAGAGAGAGGAGAGAGAGAGAGAGAGAGAGAGAGAGAGAGAGAGAGAGAGAGAGAGAGTCATGCATTAGAAAAGGCCCAACTACTTTTAGTGGATTATCACTCTCAAGGATGTTGAATCAAATCTTATCAACAAGGAAATAACTCTATAAAATAATTAAATATCCATTGCCCTTATCTAATTTCTAAATATTTTCTTAGAATCATGTCATTATTTACTTAATCTATTGATGAGGATCATGTTTTTGAAATTGGCTAAAATGTGCCACATCTACATTAGGTGACCATTAGAATGTGAAAATGTGAACCATGATGGGTGAGACATAGGTCTACTATATATGAAGACCCAATCTTAAACCATTGGTATTCACATAGTTATGATATCTATGAAAGTATGTAAACTACTTGAATGTAATTCATAGTCACTAGTTTATCTTCACCTTTAATATTAGATCTAAAGGATCTATCTTACCTATATAGAGATTTATTGATGATGTTTAGTCTTTAAACTATGGCCTTGGTTCAAATTTGGTTCACCTTCAAGCTTGACTCCTTGACATTTTCTTTATCTAGATCCAAAATAACCTCTTTAAATTTCATCAAAAATATCCGAGCTTGCTTTTAATTATTAGATGTTAATAGCCAACCTAGGATAATCTACACCATGTCCAACTATATTTATGTAGATACACTAACTTATTGACCCTACCTCACTTTATTGATCTATTTTTGCATGGATGCCTCCAATAAATTTATATTATACTAATTGAATGCACTTGTGCCACTTGTCATGCATGCATTTGCTCTTTGGATCCTCTGACTCTTTGACCTCTATTGGCTATTAGATCTAATGCATAATAAAAAACCAACCATTGATCTACTAGGATCTACTATTTCAAAGCTAACATCTACATCATGATCTTAAAGTGGCATCCTTACTCCCATTAAATAATGTTCATTGTGACCATCATTGATGGTTGTGTGACCTTCAATTTTACACTCAATAGGATCTGTCTTGCTTATTTTCTTAAATTTGATGTCCCATTGACCATCATTTAGCATTCCATAAAACATGACTGATGTCTCACATAATATGAAATTTAATCCCATATGGATTTATGTAATGGCTTTAATTTGATTCTCATGCAAACATATTATGTTGAAGGTACCACTTTGAATGCTTATAAATTGAAGTGCAGGAATCATGTAGGCATCAAAATTGATGGAGATGTTCTTTAGGTCAAAAGGAACAAACCCTTTTGATGTACTGGTCTCAAATCCTTTTGGATGAAGATATAAAATGCTCAAGTTAACTAGTCTAAATGCTTCTTCATGACATATTAGCGATGTTCAAGCTTGAATGGCTAAGTATAGAAAATTTTAATGAAATCTAATTAAAGAGCTGACTTTGCACATGCATAACTTCTTTTACAATTTGGCAGATGATTTAGAACTTGGTGCGTAGAAACCTAGTACCAAAATGGGCAAACTCATGTGATCATTCTCTTTAGAAATGGTCACATGTGTGAGATCTAATGCCAAAAAAGTGCCCACTTCACTTTGTTGATCTCTTTTGAAAATGGCTAAGTATAGAAAAACATGTAAAAAGTGACTAATGAGGCAACGTTGGACCTTAGTATCTTTTGATGTGCTTTGGCATAGGACTTGAGATTTGGCACATATTATCTTGGAATAAATGGGAAGAAACTCATATGAATAATTTTCTCTGATTCATCCACATGTGTGAGATATGGCCTCTAATAAAATTACCTAATTAGACTTTCTGCTACTGGACCCAAATGTCAAGATGAAAATGTAATGAATAACCATATGGATCTATTGCATTCCCTTTCATTCTAAGTAGTCTTAACCTCCTATAGGGCATCTACAAGTTGTGGAATTATTCCTTGTGACATTATCAAATTACACTTTAATCTCACTCAAAATGTTTTAAAGGCTTTAGATTATGCATGGTCTCATTTGGATCCACTTGTTCAATCTATAAACTCATTCTCATTGATTCATTTAACTATGCATATTTAAAAGGCAATGTTCATCTCCTATGCTTTAATTTGATACTTGCAAGGCCATCATAGACTTTTGAATTCAAATGGCTATTTCCTATAGCTTGAATATGACATTTGTGTAACTGTCTAGATCACAATCCCCATGGGATGTTTCCTTTGAAACCTCTACTGGACTTTTGTTTGGGGTAGTTTCCTTGAAAATAGATCCTTTAAAAAACTTGAACTGGACCATTTTCCTAAAAAGCGACCCTTCAAAAATTACACTTTGGACATTGCTATAAAAATATCCTTCAGGACTTTGGAATGGTCCACTTTCTCGAGAAAAGACTCTTCGAGAAATTTTTTTGGCCACTTAGAAAATATATCCTTTGGAAGAAATGTTCTAGTTCACTTTATCAATAAAATATCCTTTAATAAAAGTGTTTTAGACATTTAGCTTCAAAAGTGTCGTTTGGAACTTCTGCATTGGTCCTTTCTCTTGAAAAAGGACCCTTCAAAAATTCTAAAAAGGACCATTTCATTGAAGACTTATCCTTCAAGAAAATTATTTGGACAATTTTCCTAAAAAAAATAGGTCTTTGTCTTTTGTTTCAAACATTTTATCCAAAAGAATTCAACAATTAGCCTTTGGAAAATTTGTCTCAAATAATTTGTTTGAAAAAATTCAACACTTAGCCCGAAAGAAAGAGTCCTAAAAGAATTAGCTTAGAAAAGGAAAGCTTGAAAGAATTTAAGTAAAACTTGGCCCAAAAAGAGTTTTGTACTTAGATTTTCTTTGAAACTGCACTTTAAATGTTGCTTGATCCTTGAAGGCTCAAAAACCATGAAAACCTATTTAGATACCTACTCCTTCCAACTATAGAAAAGAAGATCCTACTCCTTCCACTGAATTATTGGACTAGGCATATTTTTGGTATGTAGACCAAAATTTGGTCATCATTTTTGGTGACTTGGCTGGGCAACATGCCTACTATGCTTGAGAAATGAGACCATATACTTGAATTTAACTCATAATAGATAATACATGGACCATTTGCATGATTTCAAGATAGTATTTTGATTTATAAAGACATAAGAGTTCCAAAAATAGGGAAAGAAACAAAATAAAACATGTAAACTAACCTAAAAAAGTAAAGGTAGCTAAACTAATAAAAAAATGTGCAAAGAGAGACACTTATTTAGGACAAAAGAAAGGAAAATGACTAATGTGTTAAAAAAATTAGATAAAAATAGGAACAACTAACTATGTATAAGGGACTTAGTTTTTTTAATAGTAGTGTTTGAGATGTATTCCATTAACTGGGATAGGAAGCTCCTCACCATTCATCCTTGTAAGATAGAAGTCATTTTGGGACTTATAGCTGGAGATTATATATAGACCATTCTAGAGAGAGTCAAATTTTGAATGCTTTCCTGGTTTAGCTCTATCCTCATCCCACTTAAGGACTAAATCTCCTTATTGGAAAGCTCTTGAACTAGCTCCTTTATCAAAATATCTCTTTGTCATTACTTCATGGGATCCATGGCCAACATTGCTTGATGCCTTGTTTCCTCTAGCTCCATGAACTCAACATTTCTTATTTCCATTGGCCCACTCTCTAAGAGCTCAAGTTGATGCATCAATTCCAAATTAGGGAAGTCAAGAGAAATAAGAATTCTTATTTCCTTATTGTATACTAGCTTATATGGATAATTGACAATTGACCTCTTATAGGTAGTTCTATCAATCCATAGAGCTAGATTCAATTTGATATGACATGATCTCTAATTATCTTCTACAATCCTCCTAATGGTCTTCAACAAATTCTTATTGGTAGACTCAACAAGACCATTGCCTTGTGGATAATAGTTTGATGAGGTAGTGAGAAAAATACTATGTTGAACTGTCTAGTGGATGATCTTAGATCCTACAAAAGCTATAGAATTATCATAAATTATAGTCAAAGGGACCCAAATTTTGGTGTGAAAACCTTCATAAAAGTCCAAAACATTAGTTTCATTGGTTTCTATTAATGATATTGCCTTTGTCCATCTGGTAAAATAATCTGTGGTAGTTAGGATCCACTTGTGTCTTAAGCTTGAAGGGAGGTTGATAACACCAATAAATTCAAACCCCTATTGTACAAAGGATTAATTAACTAAAATTGGTTGGAGAGGTAAGAAGCAAGATTCACCTTTCCAACAAACATGGCACACTATCTACATTTCTAGATCCATGCATGGTAATGACCAAATAAACCTGACCAGTAATACCCACCTCTCATAATCTTTTGGGATGTGATATTGGTTAAATAATGTCCTCCACCATGTCCATCATGGTATTGATCAAGTAACCTCTATGTTTGACCTAATTCTATGCATATTAGTAGTATACCATTGATATCCTTTTTAATAATACATTATCAATAAGCAAAAAAGGAGTTAATTGCAATCTAAAATATATCCTCTTTGAAGGAGTGACATGAGAAGGATAGACACCATTCTGTAAATACCTTACCATATCCTGGAACTAGTTGGAATTTGAGGCCTGATCACTTATAATTTCTTGATCATTTGACACCATAACCTATTTAGTAGACTCATGCAAGTCTTGGTCTAGATGTTTACAAAGTCCTTCGCCTCTCATCAGCTTGGTGACCTTGATCTAAATGTCATGTTTCATGACCTTTGTTATCCAACCAGCTCTCTTGTCATTTATATCTTTATTCAAAAAAATTCTTTGACACTTGGATGTGAAACCATCAAATGTATCTTATTATTGGACAAGTACCTAAATTTTTTAAGAGACATTATAACTGAAAGAATGTGCTTCTCAAAAAAAGAATACCTGGTTTCATATTCTTATAAGTCTTGATTAAAGAAGGCTATTGGTTTATATAAAGTCTATTTATTCTACTGCATGAGAATACCTAAAATTGTGTCAATTTTAGCATAGTTATATAGGAAGAAATATTTTTTAAAGTTAGGGTTCAATAATGTAGGAGCATTGACTATAGCTTTCTTGATCTCTTTAAAACTTATCACTCCTTTAGACCAATTAAAACTCTGGCCTTTCCTTAACATGGATGTAAGTGGCCTAGCTAAAGTAGTAAAATTTCAAATATATCTCCTTATGAAGTTAATCTTGCCTAGAAATATTTGCAAGGCTTTTTTATGCTTAGGAAATCATAGTACAAGAATTTATTCTATTCCGTCAGTGTCTATGCTTGTACCATTCTTTGAAATGACATGTCCAATAAGCCTACCTTCATGCATAGATAAAACACACTTTTTTGGGTTCAAACATAGTCCAAATTATTTTCACCTTTCAAAGACTTGTTTGATATGAATCGAATGCTCATCTGTGCTATTAGAGAATATTGTTATGTCATCTAGAAAAATAAGAATAAACTTATTGAGGAGACCCTAAAATTCCATGTCCATAGCCTTATGAAAAGTGGATCCAAAAATAGATAAATGAAAAGGCATCTTTTTGTATGAAAATGTCCCCCACTAGGTGGTGAAGGTTGTTTTGTAATATTCCTCATCTTTAAATTTTTTTTGGTTATATCCATTATAACCATCTAATAAAGAGATCCTCTCTGAACTTGTAACTAGTTGTAAAATCTACTCCATTTATGGCAATGGGTAGTGATCTTTGAAAGAGGCCTTATTAAAGTCATGGAAGCCAACAAATAGTCTTATTTCACTATTATTATTCTATACTAGAACACATTTTGCCACCCAAGTTAAGTGGTTAATTGGAAATATTATGGTTGATTCAATGAGCTTATGCATCTCATCTCTCATTAAAGGTTCAAGCTTTAGATCAATTGACATTTACCTTTATATAATTGGCCTAATCTCATCTTTTAACTCAATGGTATGTTGAGCTAGACTTGGATCATATCCTTTAAGGTCACTATAATACCATGCAAAGACATTTTCAAAGTTTGAACATAACTTGATAACAACTCCTTTCTCTGAAGATGTGCAAAATTTACCTAGCTTTAAACTTTTGCTAGTTAAAATCTCTACATTTGTGTAGTGTCCCTCTCTAGTTGAAATTTCAAATTTTTATTTTATTAATTCATCATCTTTGATGAATATGTTTTCTAGGGTGACCAGTCCTTTAGGTAACTTGTTTGTCTTTAACTGCACAATCTGGTCATCATATTATTGTAAATGCTAGTACTAGTTCCTTTAGGAGAATTCATCTTCCTCTTGTAATAATCTAGATATCATCTTCAAAAACCTAAAAATTATCATTATTATCTAGGATATAAGGTCTCACAACTACCTTGATATATGATTGAAAATTTTCCCTTTTTATGTCATCTGGGATACTGAATTGTGAGCCAATAGCAGCCAGGTTGTTAGAATGCTTATTCTAATTTATTGAAATGGCCTAAATATTGAAGGCTTGAAAGTATTAAAATATGTCCCATACTCTATGATTATAGGATTGAATTAGTAAGTTATTACATATATTAATTCCCCTTACATGGTGAACTACTTGTTCACTATCTCTAAAGACTTGTAAGGAATTAACCTTCATCTTTCTTGCCCATTGCAAACCATACACTCATGCTTCATATTCAGTACCATTATTGGAGAAACAAAACTAAAAATTAAGAGAATATAAATACCTATGATTGGATAGATAAATTAACATCATTACAAATTTAGTGCCATGTTTTTTCCTGTATCCATCAAAATATAGTTGCCATAATCCTTCACTAGGCTAGTCATCTTTCATCAATGTTGAAATTGGTGCATCATTTTCATGACGACAATAGACACCAAATAATTATTCTTAAATTAAATTTTAGGGATAATTTCCATGTAAATTATAGGCCCATTAATCAAGGAGAATATCTTGGACTCCATCTAGAGGTGATTCAGTTTCCACCTCACTACTTTCTAGCACCTTGTTTGAGATAACAAAATTAGTGTTCACCATGCTTAGCATATATGGATCCAAATGAAATATTACAATAGGTTAAGATCATATTTTCACCTTAGTTCCATACCTAGTTTTTAACATTAGATATGCCCAATCATCTAACAAATACCCTTTAATCTTTGAAGTAAAGTATCTTGACAAACACATGGCAATATAGGGAGGCAAGTCCACTAGAAGTGCATCTTAATGAATAAAAAAATTAGGGAAAGAATGTAATGTTTATTTTAAGCCTTTGATTATGCCTACTATTTTTTTTTGTGATATATCTAATTTTAATACTCCTTTGGTATTTGGATCATAGACAAGACCAAGCTTGTCTATAATTTATTTGGGCATAACAGTGCTACTAGCTCCACTATCTACCATACAACTATGGACTAAACTATCACCTATTATCAAAGAGAGGTAAAAGGGAGGGGTTTAATTTGACTTGACATTGTATTTATCCACCTTTGTCATGTTATGTATCTACTAACCAAGTTTCTTGGTTTGTTGGTTTGAATTGGCTAACATAACTCCTTATTTTTTAGTTTGTTCTTTAGATACTTTAAAATCTGAAAGTTCTTAAATTAACATGTCCTTTTTCCTTGGAATGGAAAGATAATCCCACATGATAATACTAACATTTGATTTCTTCATCTGATTTATAATGCTAAAAGGTGTTCCACTAACCTTTGGCTATAATTTTTGAGCCACTGGTTGTTCTCTAATTAGGGGCATTTGGGGAACTTTCACTGTCTCTGTAATCTGACTCTTCTATACTAAAAAAACAACTTCATATTTTACATAAAATTATGAACATTAAAATTATTGATCACATCTTGAGCTTATTCAACTACTCTTCTTTTATTTCTAGTCAGAGATGCCACTTGACGACCATTTATGTTGCTAGTTTCATCAAATTGGTTGAATGAAATGTGGTCATCTAAATACCAATTAACATTGATAGCATTAGACTGCCCTGGAACTTGTTGAGCTTCTCCTTGGACTTCCATATTCATGTATTGATACTTAGTTCTTTGAATATAAAACTCTTCTTATGTCATCTATGGCATGGTAATATTTTGCGATACTAAGGCTTGATTTTGAATGTCATTTGTATTAGAAGGCTGCCAACTTAGATCTTGCAATAAGTTAGTTTGGGGAATAATGGATTTTGAGTTGGAAGGTACATTGGGATCAAGGGATTCATATGGATTAGTTTGGGTTATAGATCCTTGATTTTGATAAGGTTGCCTAGTATCTTAAAAACCTTGATAGGGAGGTCTTTAGTTATTGAAAGACTGATAAGTACCCTGGTTTTGTTGCTGGTAAGGTCTACCTTGATACTATTGTCTCTTGAGTGAAAGAATCTCATTTCCAAAATCTTGTAACATGCTTTTTAGACCACCAATCTCAATAGATTGATTAAGAGGGATCACAACTTGGGATTTTAGAGATGGAATAGGGGTTATAGATGAAATCTGAGGGACTTGAGGGGCAGGAACATGTTTTAATTATAGAAAAAGGGCATTATAGGCCTTAGAGAAAGTTTCCCATCTCAAATTAAACTATTTCTACTTTGATAGCAATATCATAGGCATTTGGCAAGTTATTACCACCCATAGACTATATCATGACACTTATATCAGAATTAAAGGCCTTAAGTTAGTACAAAAATGCATACTCTAGGGATGGTCTAACCAATGTAGGGATCCTAATCCTTTTCTTTTGAAATCTAAGGTTAAAGTCAAACATGAATTCATGGGGGTACCTTTTTATGGTAGTCAGTTGTTCAACTAAAGATAGATGATCAAACTTTTCTTCAAATTACTTAACTAAGGCTGCACCTACCTCATCTTAAGTATAAATGGAGGTAAAAGGAAGCTTCTTATACAATTTCAATGCTTTTCCCTTGAAGGAAGTATCAAGCAATCTGATGGCCACATTATCTTGAGTAATATTATGAATAGAACTTAGATTGGAAACATCTTGGATATGTTTAATAGTAGTAGTTTTAACCCATTATCTAGAGAAGAAAGGGATAATTTTTAGGGTAGACATATGAATGCCATCATATTGGGCTAAATTTAGGGCACTACCCCTATTAAATTCTATGCCCCTAACCTATCACATGTATGAGGATAACATTAGCCAACTTGTGGCTTACTTATCCCTATTTTATGTTATATTACATTTATTTATGCTTTATTTTGATTAGTAGGTTGGCCTATGGAGTAACCATGGCCTAGATAGACTATATATAAGAGGTAGTGGGTAATTATTTATCATCATATTGTGAATTCTGCTCTTATTGAAGCTTGTGGAGGTTGCCCCCTCGAAGTGGCTTATCTATTATCATATATTTGGATATATTTCAATCATATTTGGATATAATTCTGATATTATACTTAATCATTGAAGTAATTTCATTACAAGTGGTATCAAAACCGTGATTTGGACAATCTTGTGGGTGAAACACTAATTTTTAAAATTTTGTGATATATAAAAAAAGGTTATGAATTTATATGAATTTTTTTTATTGGAGGTGAGAAATAATAAAATTAAGCTTCCATTAAAAGTTTAGCTCATTTGAATCTGTTTTACAAAAGTTATTGCTATTTTATGGTTTTTCATAAAATTGCTCTATAGTGTGCAATTCAAAGATTTTTTTTGAGTTATTTACATTTTTTGAAATATTAGAAAAAATTGGATATGGTATGTTCTTTACATATTTTGATTTGAGGTCAACATAATTCCAAAATCACTTGGTCAAATTTGGGTCAAAAATGCCAATAAGGGTCGACATCGTTAAACCCTTTTATGGCAGGTCCACAAACTCGGGGCCAAGGAAAGGGTGCTGAAACTCCAGGTAAAAATCCTAACAAGGAAGAGATGGAGTTAGAAGGGGGATGTACTAGACCCTTTGTACCAGGGCTTTTTGACATAGATCACAAAGTGACCCAGCTTGACTATAGTGTGCAAGGCATTCAGAGTGAGGTGCAAGACATAAAATCTAATATGCAATCCATAAAAGATAGTTTAAGAGATATCATGATGGATTTGAACATTAGTCAGTCAAATCATCAAGCTAACTCTATTGCACAAACCCACCAGGGTGGTTATCCTAACCAATCTACTTCAAATCTAACTCCATGGCCACAGAGGAACCTATTACCAAAGGTGGATATGCACAAATTTGATGGAAAAGATCCACTCAATTGGATCAACCAAATGGAGAGTTTTTTTGACCTACATTAGATTTTAGGTGGATATAATATTACCATGGTATCCTTGTATCTTGAACCTAATCAATTCATTTGGTATCAATGGTTGTGTGCTCAAAATAAAAAGATGACTCTCAATGTCACCTGGTTAGTTTTTACAGAGGAGCTACAATTACACTATGGAAATAGTGTGACAAAGAATTACTTCAGCCAACTAGCAAAATTGTGACAAACTAGCTCTGTCAAGGATTATATTCATCATTTTTAGAACCTATCCTTATGTGTGGAGACAATTTCTTAAGCCAACTTGAATGACCTATTTTTGGGTGGACTCAAGGACCACATTCAACATGAGGTATGCATGTTTAATCCACTTAAGATTTCTGATTCTATTATCATGGCATGTAGAGCTGAGGAAAAATTCATAGCCAACAAGAAGCATCCATTCACTCACTTCAAAGATCATAGAATATCATCACCAACATTTCCTCCACCTATTAGATTGACCCCTCAACAAATTGAAGAGAAGCATGCAAAAGGATTATGTTTCAATTGTGACAGCAAGTGGAGTAAAGGACATAGATGTGCTGAGAAGAAGTTATTATACATTGAGGGACCAAACAAAGATGAAGAAGTAGATGATGCCTCCAATGATGATGAGGAAGATATAGAGGAGGTACCTAAAGATTCCAAACCTACAATCTCTTGTCATGCACTTGCAGGTATTAACACTCGACAAACTCTTAAGGTGGTGGATTTCCTCAAGAAACAGAAGGTGACAGTGTTGATTGATTCAGCGAGCACACATAACTTTATAAACCATAAGTTAGCCACTCGATTGAACTACTTCATCTACCCAACACTAGAATTTTAGGTCATGATTGCAGATGGTGGTACAATTAATTATTCAGGCAAATGCCATAGTATTAAGCTTACTGTGGGTGGGTACAATCTCGACTCTCCTATGTTTGCTATTCCCATGGGTAACACAAACATTGTTTTAGGAGTCCAATGGCTCACAACCTTAGGTACCATTGAGATGAACTTCCAAGAACTATACATGTGCTTTCATTCTGAAGGTAAGAAAATTGAACTACATGGATTACATGCAAAATATCCACAATTGATTAGTTCACATCAAATGACCAAGATGCTAAAAAAGGGGGTAGAGGGAATTATTGCATGATTATGCTCCATAGAAGTTCAACCCACATAGGTATCTACACATCCTGATCTACAGATAATTATTAAGGACCACTCATCTATTTTTGGGGATATGCCAAAAGGATTACCACCAAAAAAAGAACATGATCATGCCATTCAACTAATTCTAGGTAGTCAACCACAAAATATCAAACCATATAGATATCCATATGCACAAAAGAGTGAAATTGAAAAGATGGTCCATGAGATGCTGGAGGCAGGGATCATCAAGCATAGCCAAAATGCATATTCATCACCAGTGGTCATGGTGTAGAAAAAATATGACACATGGAGGATGTGCCTAGATTATAGGGAACTCAACAAGTACACCATCAAAGATAAGTTTCCTATTCCAATAATTGATGATTTAATTGATGAGTTTCATGGTGCTAATTATTTTACAAAATTGGATCTTCACTTGGGGTACCATCAAATTAGAATCAAGGATGAAGATGTTCATCAAACTGCTTTTAGAACACATGAGGGCCATTATGAGTTTTTGGTAATGCCCTGTGGTCTTACAAATGCACCATCTACTTTTTAGAGATTGATGAACACTATTTTTAGGCATTTTTTAAGGAAGTTTGTGCTATTTTTCTTTGATGACATATTGATTTATAGTCAGACATGGGAAGCACATCTGCAACATGTGAAACAGGTGTTGATAGTTTTGGAGAAGCACCAACTTTATGTGAAGCCATCTAAATGTGATTTTGGAGTATAGGAGGTAGAGTACCTCAGTCACATTATTTCCCATGAAGGTGTCAAAGTTGATCCCCAAAAGATTAAAGTGATAATGGAATGGCCCATTCCAAAAACTCTCAAAAACCTTCAAGGGTTCCTTGGACTAATAGGTTACTATAGAAGATTTGTGAAAGGTTATGGTAGCATAACAGCTCCACTCACTGCATTGCTAAAGAAGGATGCTTTCCATTGGAATGATGATGCCACCAAAGCATTTGAGAAACTAAAAGTAATTATGTGCACCACTCCAATTTTGGCTACTCCAAACTTCTCATAGACATTCACTATTGAATGTGATGATTCTGGGTCTAGATTGGGGGCAGTACTAATGCAGGAAGGAAGACCCATTGCATTTGAAAGTCATAAATTCAAAGGTAATAATATACAAAAACCTATCTATGAGAAAGAAATGATGGCTATTCTTCATGCAATAAAACAATGGAGGCCTTATCTGATGGGTAGACACTTTAAGGTGAAAACGGATCATGATAGTCTCAAATACTTTTTGGAGCAAAGATTATCATCTGAGGAACAACAAAAATGGGTAACCAAAATGTTGGGTTATGATTTTGAAACCATCTACAATAAGGTTAAAGATAATGTAGTAGCAGATGCACTATCTAGATGGGATGCATCCATAGAAGCATTACTTTGTGCAATGTCCATGTTGCAAGCAGATTGGGTGGATGAAGCTAGGTTAGAATGGGAGCAAGAAAAGGATACATAGGTTCTAATTTAGAATCTCCAGCAAGGTAATTTATCCTCTGACAAGTTTGAATGGAAAGTTAATGTCCTATGGTATAAGGGTAGGTTATACTTATGCAAAAATTCAGAGCTTAAGCATAAGATTCTTGCAGAGTTGCATGCATATCCAATTGGGGGACACTCAGGGTTCTTGAAAACTTATCATAAAATTAAGAAATAAATATTTTGGGAAGGAATCAAGGAAGATGTACAAAATTTTGTGGAAGAATGCTTGATATGCCAACAAAATAAGGTGAAACAGTTAAGACCCTAGGTCTGTTACAACTGTTAGCAATTCCTAGTCAAAGGTGGGAGGAGGTTTCCATGGATTTCATCACTGGGTTGCCTTGTTCTAAAGTTAAGAATGTTATTTTCGTCATTGTGGATAGGCTTACAAAATATGCCCATTTTTGTGCTCTCTCACACCCATTTTTAGCAAGTACAGTAGCGGCTATTTTTATGGAAGCAGTTCTCAAATTACATGGAACCCCAAAAATAATTATAAGTGATCATGATCCTATTTTCACTAGTAATTTATGGACTGAACAGTTTTCTTGTTTGGGTACTCAGCTAGCTCATAGCTCATCTTACCACCCCCAATCTGATGGACAAACTAAAGTGGTTCACAAATGTTTAGAGGGGTATCTCCATTATTTTGTATCTGATAAACAAGAACATTGGGTTAAATGGCTACCACTTGTAGAATGGTGGTATAACACATCTTTCCATACCTCTTCTAAAATGTCTCCATTTCTAGCACTATATGGTTACCATCCACCTTCCATCACTTCTTCATTAAAGGTGCACACCAAGGTTCGAGATGTAGAAGAGCACATTCAACATCAACAAGTTTTTTTGGCTAGTTTGAGAGAAAATTTGGCCTTGGCACAAAATAGGATGAAGCAAAAAGTAGATCAACACCGTAGTGAGTGAAATTTTGAGGTGGGTGACTGGGTATTTATTCATTTGCAGCCTTACAAGAAGATGTCCTTGAAGCAATAGAAAAAGGACAAAAAACTTGCTCCTAAGTATTATGGCCCTTATCAGGTTCTACAAAAAATAGGAAGTGTGGCTTACAAGCTCGAGTTACCTCATTCATCTCACATACACCCAGTATTTCATGTTTCCTATTTGAAGAAGGTCATTGGACAGAAAGTTTCTGCCTAGACAAAGCTCCCAGAACTAGATGAAGAAGGATGAGTCATTTTGGAACCAGAGAAGATCCTCCAAACACGTATTAAGAGGTTGAGAACCAGAGAGATTAGGGAATATTTGATCAAGTGGAAAAACTAGAGCAGTGAAGATGCAACTTGGAAAGGTGAAGATTTTTTGTAACAACATCTAGAGCTGTTCAACATTGAGGACAATGTTGTTTTGAAGGGGAAGGGAATGCTACGCCCCTACCCTATTGTTGTCTCCCAAAAATAATAGTCATTTTTGGAACAAAATTTGAATTATTTTGGTTCTACTAACCAAAATAATATCTTTCATTTTCAAAATTTGTCTTAGATATTCAGATTTCTCATTTTCAAAGCTTCTCAAAAAATTTACGGACTCTACAGGCTTCAATCTATGGACTCTGCAGGCTTGAATCTACGGACTCTGCAGGCTTGAATCTATGAACTCAATAAGAAAAGGAAAATCTACAGACTCTTACAGGTAGTTTTCAGTCAAAAGAAATGATTTTCAACATTTGTTCATTTTTCAGGAAAGGTTCAAACTTCAGTCACTTCAATAGGTTCAATGGATTCAAAGGTTCAACAGTCGATTCAACCAAAGGAATAGTTCAATGTCTAAGTTCAACCAAGCAGTTCAATACTTTATTTCACTCAGATGGTTCATTTCCTTTGTTTCAGCATCTTTTGGTTCAATCATTTGATTTGTCAGTTGATTTGGTTCAAGGCTTTCTGGTTCAATGGTTCAACAGCAAGTTCATCGCTTTTTGGTTCAAAGGCACTTGGCGCGCTTCATTAAACCTATGAATTGGTTCAATCAAAAGGTTCAACGTCCAAGTTCAATGAGCTTCATGACTTTTGCAAGAATTTTCATCAGCAAACAATCAGTAGCAGGTTCAACATTTAGTTTATCCTTTGGTTCAACTTCAAACAGTTCAAAGGCAGGTTCAATCAAGCGGTTCAACGCTTTCATCAGCTTTGCTTCAAAGGCTTGGTGCACTTCATTGAACCTTTGAACCAATTCAACAAAGGTTCATCGACTAGGTTCAAAGGGATGGTTCAATGCAAAAGAGAACTTTTTTAAAGGACAAGTGCCCTTGTAGAGGACACTTCATCAAATGAATGTTCAAAGACTTGTCCAATGCTTGCGGGAATTTCACCTAGACTTTTTGCCCAAGGAATTTCACTTGGACTTTTTGCCCAGGGAATTTCACCCAAACTTTTTGTCTGTGGGAATTTTCCCCAGGGAAATGTCCGTGGGAATGTTCAAAGGGGATAACCTGAGGAAAAGCCCAGGGGGAAATAAGTGAATGGCCCGAGGAAAAGCCCGAAGGAAATTTGTGAAGGGCCAATAAAAGACTCCGAAGGATCATTTCTCAGGGCCCGAAAGGGTAAAGTCTAGTCTAGAAAAGTGCCAAGTGGAAAGATAAAAGAAGACCAAGAGATGAGGTGCTCGAACACGTCAAATTCAACATAGTCAACTAGCCATTGGAAACACAGTGACGGTCATGAAAATGTCAATTTCAAAGGCAGTAAAATAGCCGTGGATCCTTTGAACATATAGAATAGAATACATTCACAATTTTCAAGGTCAAGACTAGTAGAAAGTGGGGAAGAAACAAAATAGCAATTTAAATCTAGGACCTGATTTAATTAGCCAGACAAGGAGGAATGATGAAGATAAGATCAGATTGCCAGGTGGAACATTGGAAGTTACAAACTTTTAATAAGCGTGACTTATTTCATTGCATTGATAAAATCAAATGGGAAAAGGGCCCTTAAGTTCCAGCGTGTCTCCTTGACATATTTCAATGCAAATTGATGTATTGATTGTTCCCAAGTCCTTTTTGAAGAGGCTATATAAGGGACTTTCTTGTATTGTAATAAGAATCTTCTTTTTGATAATGGGAACGAAACTCTGCCAAAATTGAGAGGCATCATTGAGACTTTGTGCTCAATCTATTTATCATATTTTGTTAATGAAAACAAGGGACTTTTTCAGACTTTGTGTTGTGATATCTTGTTTATTTCATTGATTTAATAAGCAGAATTAGTAAATTTGTCAAGAAGGTGTCCTGGAGAATCAACTGTGGAGAGACTTTGTGCCCCCATAGCTGCCTTTAGTGTGTTTGTATTTTCATTTCTGTGTAAAGAAATTTGGAAAGACTATGAGCTTTCATTGTTCTTCGTATATCACTCTTGAGTATTTCTTACGCAAACTTTGTGTTGTGTCTTGATTTGCTGGTTACCATACTTCAGTCATATTTTGCTTTTATTTCCAAGAGTATTCTCATGACTGGTTGAATAGTTCTTCTGAAAGAAGAGGAGTGATGTCTGTCATTCTCTTGAGTTCTTCCTTTGTTTTGTATACATCATCTCTGAAGAAAGAGAGATGGATGTCTGGTCCTACCCTTGAGTACTATTTTTTGTTCATATATATACATAGCATATCCACAGGGAACCTCCCCTTGATGAGAGGAGAGAGAAGTCTCCTTTTGATGTGATAAACTTACACATTAGGATGACTAATCTTCTTGCTTTGGCTGATAAGACCTATTTTGTTTACCAGTACGCTGATACACAAAATAATCAACCAACAATTTTTGGCGACTCTATTGGGGAATTACCCATTATCCATTTATAGTCTATCCATTCCATTCACCTCCACACCACAGAAAAAGAACACATAGTTTAAAGCCTCAAGATTTAACTGAAGCAAAGTCAATTCTTTTCAAATTTTGTTTTACAAATCTGGCAGATTCAAGATATACACAAAGTCAAAGGGATAAAGGTGTCATTGATCATGTGTTTAAGCAAGTATATCAAAGTGATTTTGATCTATTTTATTCACCATCTCATTTACAACAAACCAAGAGCTTCTCTCCTACTAAAACTAGATCTCCATTACTAGGTGAAATATCAACTTCTATTGTTGATAAAGCTTCACCTATAATTACCCCATTGAGATTTGTTATCCCTCCTTTTTAACACCCTATAATGGAAGTTCAAGGTCCCTAGGTTAATGCTTTTGGCCCTCTCAATCTTACTCCTCTACATGAACTTCCATGCAGTTCTCAGAAGAATTTCCCAAAATTCCATGGTGATGGGAAATTTCAACCTGATGAACATATTATAGCATTCAGTATAGCTTGTGGAGTAATTAGGGTAGAGTTTGAAGATGTAGTAGTCAGGTTTTTTGTTGAAACACTACAAGGTCCTACTGTAGATTGGTTTTACCATTTACAGGCTCGATCTATGACTAATTGGAATACTTTGAAAGATAATTTTGAAGCCAAATTCAAACCTATAGAAGATGCACATACACTTTTGGCTCAACTTACACAAATGAAAAAAGAGCCACATGAGCTTATGAGAGACTTCATAGCTAAATTTGACAAGTTGAGAAATAGAATTCCTATGATTTCCAGACCTACAGTTGAGAATCTTAAATGCTTTTTCATTAATTCTCAGCTCCCTGAAGTCAGTTTCCTCTTGAGACGTGCTGGCCAAATAGATCTCAAGGCAGCTCAACTTTTGGCCACTAAAGTAGAAGATGATCTCATATTAGCAGGGAAAATAAGAAGAGATCCCAATAGAAATAGAGTTTCATCATCATCTGAATTTACATCTACAAGCACCACATATCTAATGGTGCAAAAATTAGCGAATGAGCTCCTTTCCCTCAAAAAGCAAATGGCTTAAGGAATGTCTTCTACTCCTACATACAGAAGAACATTCCCAAATCAGTCATATCAGGGCAATGTTGCCAGAAACCAAGGACAACAAAATCATCTTCCTCCTCCACAAGGAAAACTTGCCTTGGAAGCTCCTCCAACTAATTAAGCAATGGGATATCTTGAGATGGAATCAAATTTTTCTTATCAGCCTAAATTATATCAAGAAAATGATGTTGATATCATTGAAGATAGTCAAGAAGAATCAGCTGGCGACTCCCACATTGGTTTTTTGAATTATCAGGATGAACCTGGAAGTAAAGGAGAAGCTTCAGATGGATCATATGTAGTGTTTACTAGATCTAAGAATCAATTAGTCCAGCAGGCTGATAAAGGAAAAATAGAAGAGCAATCACAGCCAACAGTCACAATTGCCAAGCATGGAACAGTTTTGCCCTTTCAACCAAAAGATTCAATAATCACTCAAAAGGTAAATACATTTATTGCTCCTTCCCCTTCTACTTCTAATTCATAAACTAGTATACCTCACATCTCTTCTAAAACTTAGAAAGCTGAAGTACCTTTCTCTGTACCTAGTTTGATTCAAACATTTGACATAATTGATCATGTCAAAAAGACAAAAATACAAATGTCTAAATTTGAGTACTTGCAATCCAATCCAGATCAACTGAATAAGTTGGTCTAATATGTTAAAAATCAGACCATCCCTGCACTGCAAAAGGCCAAAAAAGTGACTTTTGATTCCCCAATAAATACACCTAGTCCAAATAATCTGATTATTACTCCTCCAGCTACTTTTGGAAAAATAGAACCCTTCTATGTTTCCCTGTTAATCAATGGCCACAAGCTGAGTAATTGTGTAATAGATTCAGGCACATCTGACAATGTCATGCCTGCCAAAGTCACTAAATCTCTTGGTCTCACATTAACCAAGACATTTGGTAGATGTTTCTCCATGGAGAACAAACAAGTGCCATTGTTGGGGCAGATCAAAGATGCTCAATTTGCATTTGTAGCCTTTCCAAACAAGCGGATTAAAATGACTGTATTAGTGGCTAAAGTTCCAGTGTCTTATGGTATTTTACTTGGATGAAATTTTTGTAAGGACGTGGGAGGAGAGCTGAACATGGATCTATCTGAGGCAAGGATCCCTGTACAAGGCATGATGAAAAGATTACTTCCTGAAAAGGAAGCAAAGTATATAGTCACCAAGACGTCAGCTCCTGAAGCTCAAATCCTTTTTGAATCCACAGGTATGGGTAATTATTTTTTATATATAGATCATGAAGAAACATCCTCCATCTCTGATGAGGGAAAGTCTGAAGTAAAGCCAGTGTTTGATGAGATTTGGACTCTAAAATTTGATGGTAGTTGTTCTTCTTTTAGTTCTGGAGCCGAAATTGTTTTGATATCTCCTTAAGGAGATATGTTCCCTTCATCATATAAGTTACAATTTAACAACACAAATAATACAACTGATATGAATCATTGTTGCTGAGCATGAAAGCTACTCAAGAAAGAGGTATCAAGTGTCTTCATGTTAAAGGAGATGCCGAATTAGTGGTCTGCCAAGTGAAAAAATCATATCAGACTAAGAATGAAAGGTTGTGCCATTACCATAATCTTATTTGGAATCAAATTGAAAGCTTTGATGCTTTCAACATTTCTTCCATTCCAAGAGAATAAAATGATAGAGCTGATGCACTTGCTGTTTTAGGAACTCTTTTAGTTCCACATTCTAATTTTAAAGAAGCCAAATATACCATTGAGCTAATCTATAGGCCAAGTGTTCCTGATAATGCTGATTATTGGCAAATTTTCAATGATGATAATCAGATCATTGCCTTTTTGGAAAGAAAAGACAATTTTGAACAACTATATTTTGAAGGCAGTGAATCTCAGAAGTCTGAATTAATTTTTAAATCTAGTTCAAATGTAAATGAAGAGTTTATACAGCTGAAAGGAAATAAAATTCCTAAAGGCCTGGTTTCTCTCAAAAAGCTATTTGACAAGCATGATAGATTTGTCAAGCAACAATAGACAGATTCAAATTTCTCTCAGGGATTTGACCAAGTGAATTTGACCAATGAAGAAAATCCAAAAATGGTCAACATTGGTAAGTGTTGTACACCTGAAGAAAAATTCAAATTTACTTCTTTACTTTGTCAATACATTGATGTCTTGGCATATTCATATGAAGATCTGAAGTCTCTCAGTCTTGATGAAATCTGTCATCATATTCCTCTCAAGGCTGATTCAACGCCTTACAAGCAGAAATCCAAACAATACAATCTAAAGATTTTAGGTATAATTATGTCTGAGATTCAAAAAATGTTAAATGCTAGAATTATTTTTCCAATCCATCATTCTACATGGATTGCAAATATAGTTCCTATAAGGAAGAAAAATGGCAAAATCTACATTTGTGTTGATTTTCAAAATCTAAATCAGTCTTCTTTGAAAGACAATTCCCCTTTGCCAATCATGGACCAAGTGCTCCAAACAGTAACAGGATTAGAAATGTTATCAATGTTAGATGGATTCTTAGGTTATAACCAAGTTGAAGTTGCTAAACCTGATCAATACAAGACTGCATTCACCACGCCTTGGGGTACTTTCACATATAAAAGAATGCCTTTTGGATTAATAAATGCTGGTGCTACATTTCAGAGAGCTATGGATATGGATTTTAAAGATGAAATTGGCAAATTCATAATTGTATATCTTGATGATTTAACTATCTTTTCAAAGCATCAATCTAATCATATGTGCCATTTGCAACAAGTGCTGGAGTGCTATCGAGAAAATGGTATTTCTTTGAATCCTAAAAAGTCTATTTTTGGAGTGATAGAAGGAAAAATCCTTGGGCACATTGTGTCCAAAGAAGGCATAAAGATCGACTCAGACAGAGTCAAGTCTATTCAAGAGCTGAATTTGCTTGCAAGTAAGAAAGTTGTCCACTCTTTCTTCAGAAAAGTGAATTTCTTACAGATATTCATCCCCAAATTTATTGAGAAGACAAGACACATTGTAAATATGATGAAAGAAAAGACTACCTACAGCTGGACCAAAGAAGGCAAAGCAGCATTTCAAGATATCAAAGTCACTATTGCTCATGCCCCCACCTTGGTCTGTCCAGATTACCACAGAGATTTCACTATATACAGCTATGCATCTAAGCATACTCTTTTAGCTATTCTTGTCTAATAGGACAAATAAGGTATGGAATCTCCCATTTCTTTCATGAGTTTCCCTCTGAAAACTCATGAATTGAAGTATTCGAATATAGAAAAGCACGCCTTTGCCTTGGTAAAAGCAGTCAAACACTTTCGCTTCTATATTCTGAATTCACATACTACTGCCTTAGTTCCTGACAGTACAATCAAGTCTATTTTAACTCAATAGGAGTTTGGCACAAAGAGAGGTAATTGGATTGTAAAGATCCAAGAATTTGATCTGGATATCAAGCCAACAAAGCTAGTCAGAGGTAAAGATCTTTGTCAATTAACAGCTGATAATAAGCCAGAAGATACACAACTTGAAGAAGTTGAAGTAGACAATATGCCAACAGTCCTTTTTGTTTCTACTACCAATGAATTGTATTCAGATATTGCCTATTTTTTGACTTATGGAGAATGTCCTAATCATTTGTCTTACAAAGAGAGAACCATCAGATTGAAAGCTGCAAATTTTGTCCTTTGGGACAATGACCTGTACAACAGCAACATAGATGGAGTTTTTCTTCACTGTGTAGATAAAGAACAATAGACCCAGCTCTTGAAATCTTTTCATAATCTAGCTTGTAGAGGACATTTTTTTGCTCCTGTGACTGCTCACAAAATTCTGAGAGCCAAGTATTATTGGCTGACTCTTTTTCAAGATGCACATAAATGGGTAAGGAAATGTGAACTTTGCCAGCAATTTGTTGGAAGACCCAAGTTGGCTGCTCTGCCTCTTAAGCCAGTAATCATAAAAGAACCTTTCTAATAGTGGGGACTCAATTTTATTGGGACAATAAATCCATCATCAAGCGCTAGACATGATTATGTCCTTACAGTGATTGATTATTTCACTAAGTGGGTAAAAGCAATCTTGACAAAGCATGCTACCTCAGAAGTTGTATGCAATTTCTTGAAAGAGAACATCATTTCCAGATTTGGAGTCCCACTTAAAATTGTTACTGATAATGCAGCTTGTTTCACCTCTCAAAAAATCACACAATTTTGTTTTTATTATGGAATTACGCTTTCTCATTCTTCTAATTATTTTCTGCAAGGGAATGGACAAGTTGAGTCCAACAATAAAAATTTGGTAACTATTATCAAGAAACTTGCAGATGATAATCAAAGGACATGGAACAAAGCATTGATAGATGCTCTGTGGGCTAACAGGATCATGCCAAAAAGGGCAATTGGTATGTCTCCTTTTCAACCTCTCTATGGTATTAATGTTGAGATACCAATCACTTTAGAGTTACCAGCCTTGAAATTGGTGAAGGCTATTGAAGATCAGACATATGAGAGTTCTCTTGATTAAAGAATCATGTACCTGACTCAACTAGAAGAACAAAGAACCATGGTGGTGGATAGAATTGTTGTTCATCAAAATTTGATAAAGAAACTTTTTGATCAGAAAGCCAAAAATCATGATTTTTAGATTGGGGATAAAGTCCTGCTATGGAACAAAAGAAGAGAGCCGAAAGGGATGCATGGAAAGTTTGACTCCCTTTGGAGAGGCCCATTCACAATTCATTAGCACATGGGTGAAAATAGTTTTTTATTGAAATACCAAGATGGCACGCTCTTTTCTCTACCCCATAATGGGCAGCATTTGAAACACTTCAATTCTTGAAGTGTCAGATCATTACCTCTATATATATATGTATACTTGTACAATTTTAATTTTTGTTTTGTTTTGTTTGTTTTCATCCTTATTGCCTTTCATTTTTGGAAAGCATGACTCTGAATCCCAATGGTACACTTGAAGACACTAGAGATTCTAGATTCTACTCCTTCCAATTCATTTTGCAATTGACAGAAATTCCCCAACTGGAGCCAGCTGTTGTCTCCCAAAAATAACAGTCATTTTTGGAATAACATTTGAATCATTTTGGTTCTACTAACCAAAATAGTATCTTCCATTTTCAAAATTTGTCTTAGATATTCAGATTTCTCATTTTTAGAGCTTCTCAAAAAATCTACAGACTCTGCAGGCTTGAATCTACGAACTCTACAGGCTTGAATCTACGGACTCAATAGGAAAAGGAAAATCTACAGACTCTTGCAGGTGGTTTTCAGTCAAAATAAATGATTTTCAACATTTGTTCATTTTCTAAGAAAGGTTCAAAGTTCATTCACTTCAATAGGTTCAATGGATTCAAAGGTTCAACAGTCAGTTCAACCAAAGGAACAATTCAACATCCAAGTTCAACCAAGCAGTTCAATGCTTTATTTCACTCAGATGGTTCATTTCCTTTGTTTCAGCATCTTTTGGTTCAATCATTTGATTTGTTAGTTGAGTTGGTTCAAGGAATTTTGGTTCAACGATTCAACAACAAGTTCATCACTTTTTGGTTCAAAGGTACTTGTCGCGCTTCATTGAACCTCTAAATTGGTTCAATCAAAAGGTTCAAAGTCCAAGTTCAACGAGCTTCACAACTTTTGCAAGAATTTTCATTAGAAAACAATTAGTAATAGGTTTAACATTTAGTTCATCCTTTGGTTCAAATTCAAATAGTTCAAAGGTGGGTTCAATCAAGTGGTTCAACGCTTTCATCAGCTTTGCTTCAAAGGCTTGGTGCGCTTCATTGAACCTTTGAACCGGTTCAACAAAGGTTCATCGACTAGGTTCAAAGGGATGGTTCAATGCAAAAGAGAACTTTTCTGAAGGATAAGTGCCCTTGGGAGGACACTTCATCAAACAAATGTTTAAAGACTTGTCCAATGCTCACAAGAATTTCACCTGGACTTTTTGCCCAGGGAATTTCACCCAGACTTTTTGCCCAGGGAATTTCACTCAGAATTTTTGTCTGTGGGAATTTTCCCTGGGGAAATGTCTGTGGGAATGTTCAAAGGGGATAACCCGAGGAAAAGCTTAGGGGGGAATAAGTGAATGGCCTGAGGAAAAGCCCAGAGGAAATTTGTGAAGGGCCAACAAAAGACTCTAAAGGATCATTTCTCAGGGCCCAAAAAGGTAAAGTCCAATCTAGAAAAGCACCAAGTGGAAAGATAAAAGAAGACCAAGAGATGATGTGCCTGAACACGTCAAATTCAACATAGTCAACTAGCCATTGGAAACACAGTGACGGTCATGAAAATATCAATTTCAAAGGTAGTAAAATAGCCATTGATCCTTTGAACATACATAACATAATACATTCACAATTTTCAAGGTCAAGACCAGCAGAAAGTGGGGAAGAAATAGAACAACAATTTAAATCCAAGACTCGATTCAATTAGCCAGACAAGGAGGAATGATGAAGATAAGATTATATTGCCAAGTGGAACATTGGAAGTTACAAACTTTCAATAAGTGTGACTTATTTCCTTGCATTGATAAAATCAAATGGGAAAAGGGCCCCTAAGTTCCAGCATGTCTCCTTGACATATTTCAATGCAAATTGATGTATTGATTGTTCCCAAGTCCTTTTTGAAGAGGCTATATAAGGGACTTTCTTTTATTGTAATAAGGATCTTTTTTTTGATAATGGGAACAAAACTCTGGCGAAATTGAGAGGCATCATTGAGACTTTGTGCTCAGTCTGTTTATCATATTTTGTTAATGAAAACAAGGGACTTTTTCAGACTTTGTGCTGTGATATCTTGTTTGTTTCATTGATTTAATAAGTAGAATTAGTAAATTTGTCAAGAAGGTGTCCTGGAGAATCAACTGTGGAGAGATTTTGCGCCCCCATAGTTGCCTTCAGTGTGTTTGTATTTTCATTTTTGTGTAAAGAACTTTGGAAAGACTTTGAGCTTTCATTGTTCTTCATATATCACTCTTGAGTATTTCTTATGTAGACTTTATGCTATGTCTTGATTTGCTGGTTACCATACTTCAGTCATATTCTACTTTTATTTCCAGGAGTATTCTCGTGACTGGTTGAACAGTTCTTCTAAAAGAAGAGGAGTGATATTTGTCATTCTCTTGAGTTCTTCCTTTGTTTTGTATACATCATCTCTGAAGAAAGAGAGATGGATGTCTGGTCCTACCCTTGAGTACTATTTTCTGTTCATATATATACATAGCATATCCATAGGGAACCTCCCCTTGATGAGAGGAGAGAGAAGTCTCCTTTTGATGTGATAAACTTACACATTAGGATGACTAATCTTCTTGCTTTGGCTGATAAGACCTATTTTGTTTACCAGTACACTGATAGACAAAATAATCAACCAACACCTATCACATGTATGAGGATAGTATTAGTTGACTTGTGGCTTACTTATCCCTCTTTGATGTTATATTACATTTATCTATGCTTTCTTTTGATTAGTAGGTTGGCCTATGGAGTAACCATGGCGTAGATAGATAATATATAGGAGGTAGTGGGTAATCATTTATCATCATATTGTGAATTCTAATCTTATTGAAGCTTGTGGAGGTTGCCCCCTCAAAGTGGCTTATCTATTATCATATATTTGGATATATTTCAGTCATATTTGGATATAATTCTGATATTATACTTAATTCTTGAAGTAATTTCATTACATTAAATGGGGCAAAAACTTGATTTATGATAACCATTTGGGCAAAAGGGATTTGTCTTATGAGGATAATAGATTGGACTAAAATAATAGCTTGACTAGAGGATGAATTCTATTTTGAAGGGTAAGGCCTTTAACTATTGAATCTTGATCTTTTATAAGAATTAGAAGGCAATTCAATATGTTCAAAAGAAGTACCATTACTTTATGCTCTCATTGTAACCTTTGGCATGAAATCACTGTCTTGAAGATGCTATGAGCTCTGTAACTTGAAGGATCTTTAGATTTTGATGGTGGTAGCTCTCTCCTAATGCTACAAATATTTCTTCTCAATATTCAAAATTTAATTATACAAAATAAATATAGTCCTGTCGGGCATGCTGAAAACTATTAGTGTTTTAGATTTGCACCCTAGCTGAGGAGGAGATTATTCAAATCTTCCTACTCAAATATAGTCTAATGTGGGACTGATCCTAGGCTATGGGTATCCTAAGAATGGATCAGACCTCTAGAGAAGGTTGGATTCCTTATGGATCTATCACCTACACTAAACGTAAACTATCACTTGCTTTGAAAAGGGAGAGAGATTTGATAAAACTTATAAAGGCATGTAAAAAGTGATGATGCACCAACAATGTCATCACTTCAACTCACACAAAACACACTATAAGACACTCTTAAGACTAAATAACATCAATCTCAGATAAATATTTTATAAACAAGACATTAATTACTTACCAAAATAGTAAGAGAGGGTAGATATCCACTTTCAAACTAGACAATAAACCATAGATTTCACTTTCAATGACATATGAGAACTATTAAGCACTTCTTGAAGGTGAGAAACTCAAACATAAGCAAGGAACATATATTCACTTAACAATAGTGCATGAATTCATAGAACACACTTCAATCTGGCTTAGAAAAGGGTGAAACTTAGTCTTTATTTCATCAAAAAGGTGTCATAGTACAAATTTTGGTAGAGTCTAGTCATACCAAAAAGAGAGATGAAGGATCAATATCAAGGCTTAGAAGCATGCATTTATAGTAAAGATAAAGAGAGAGAGAGAGAGAGAGAGAGAGAGAGAGAGAGAGAGAGAGAGAGAGAGAGAGAGAGAGAGAGAGAGAGAGAGAGAGAGAGAGAGAGAGAGAGAGAGAGAGAGAGAGAGAGAGAGAGAGAGAGAGAGAGAGAGAGAGAGAGAGAGAGAGAGAGCCATGCATTGGAAAAGGCCCAATCACTTTTTATGGATTATCACTCTGGAGGATGTTGACTTAGATCTTATCAACAAGGAACCAACTCTATAAAAAAATTAAATGTCCATTTCCCTTATCCAACTACCAAATCTTTTCTTGGAATCATGTCATTATTTAATTGATCTACTGATGAAGATCATGTTTTAGAACTGGCTAAAATGTGCCACATCTACATTAGGTGACCACCAAAACCTAAAAATGTGAACTATGTTGAGGTGAGACATAGGTTCACTATATGTGAAAACCAATCTTAGACCATTAATTTTCACACAATCATGATATCTATGAAAGTCTATAAACTTCATGACTTTACTTCATAGTCACTAGTTTAGCTTTGCCTTCAATATTAGATCCAAAGGATCTATCTTACCTATTATGACACTGGTTCAACTTTGGTTCACCTTTGATCTTGGATCCTTGATATTTGCTTTGTCTGGATCTAAAATAACCTCTTTAACTTTCATCAAAAATGTCCTTAGCTTCATTTTGCTTATTGGCTATTGATAGCCAACTAGGCTCATCTACATTATGCCCAACTATCCTTATATAGATACATTTACTTATTGACCCTACCTCACTCTATTGATCTATCTATGCATGGATGCCCATGAGTCATCAATCTTCTATAAATTGAATGTGCTTGTGCCACTTGTCATGCACACATTTGCTCTTTGGATCCTCTTACTCTTTGACCTTTGATCACCGTTATATCTGAATGCTTGATCAAATTCCAACCATTGATCTATTGGGACCCACTATCTAACATCTAACATCTACTTCATGATCTTAAAATTGATGTCCTCACTCCCATCAAATTATGTTCATGTGACCATCATTGATGGTCACATGACCATCAATTTTACACTCAATAGGACCTGTCTTGCTTATTTTCTTAAAGTTAACATCATATCAACCATCATTTAGCATTCCATAGAATGTGACCAACATCTCATAGACCATGAAATTTAATCTCATATGGATTTCTATAGTGGATTTAATTTAACTCTCATGTAAATGTCTTATGTTGAAGGTCTCACTTTGAAGGCCTATAACTTGAAGTGCAGGAATCATGTAGGCATCAAAATTGTTGGATATGTTCTTGAGGTCAAAAATAATAAATATTTTTGATCCACTAGTCTCAAAGGTATTCTGGGTTAAGATATAAAATGCTTAAGTTGACTAGTCTAAATTATTTTGCATGACATCCTAGTGATGTTGAGATTTAATGGCTAAGTATAGAAAACTTTAGTGAAATCTGACTGAAGATCCAACTTTGCACATGCATAAATTCCTTCACGCTTAGATGAATGATATTGGACTTGGTGTGTAGACACATAGAACCAAGATGGGCAAACCCACATGATAATTTTTTCCATAAACTATCACACATGTGAGATCTAATGCCAGAAAAGTGCCCACTTGGCTCTGTTGATCTCCTGTGAAAATGGCTAAGTATAGAAAAACATGCAAAAAGTGATCGAGGAGGCAACTTTGGACCTCAATATATTTTGATGCGCTTTGTTGTAGGACTTAATATTTGGTTCATATAATCTTAGCATAAATGGGAAGAAACCCATATAACCAATTTTCTTTGATTCATCCACATGTGTGAGATATGGCCTCTATAAATTACTTATTTAGACTTTCTACTACTAAACCCAAATGTCAAGATGAACACGTAATGAATAACTAGATGGATCCATTGCATCACCATACTCATTCCAAGTAGTATTAAACTCTTTTAAGGCATATATAACCTATGTAATTATTCCTTGTGACATTGACAACTTACACTTTAAGCTCACTCAAAGTGTTTCAAAGGCTTTGCATTTTGCATGGTCTCCTTTGGGTCCACTTATTCAATTTGGAAACTTATTCTCATTAAGTCATTGAACCATGCATATTTAAAAATCAAAATTCATCTCTTGTGCTTGAATTTTATACTTTTGGGTCCATCTTGGACTTTTGAATTTAAATAACTATTTCTTGTAGTCTAAATATGATGTTTGTGCAACTATCTATATCACAATCACCATGGGTTGTTTCCTTCAAAATCTCTGCTATAATTTTGTTTAGGGATTTTTTTTGAAAATATATCCTTCAAAAAACTTGAACTAGACTATTTTCTTGGGAAATGACCCTTCAAAAATTACATTTTAGACTTTGCTACAAAAAATATCCTTCAAGAATTTTGAATGGTTCACTTTATCAAGAAAAGACCCTTTGGGAATAAAATTTAGCCACTTTACTTGGAAAATATATCCTTCAAAATAAATTTTTTGGTCCAATTTCTCAAGAAAAGATCCTTCAAGAAAAGTATTTTGGACATTTGGCTGCAAAATGTCACTTCAAATTTTTTGCATTGGTCCATTCTCCTGAGAAAAGACCCTTCAAAAACTATGAAAAGTACCATTTCATTGAAGAGTTATCCTTCAAGAAAATTATTTAGACAATTGAAATAAATAGGTCTTTGTCTTTTGATTTGAAATTTTTTTCCAAAATAATTCAATGGTTAGCCTTTGAAAACTTTATCTCATATAATTTGTCCAAAATAATTTAACACTTATCCCAAAAGAAAGAGTCTTGAAAGAATTAGCTTAGAAAAGGAAAAACCAAAAGAATTAAAGTAAAGACTTGGCCCAAAAGGATTTTTATACTTAGCTTTTCTTTGAAACTGCACTTGAAATGTTTCTTGATCCTTGAAGGCTTAGACACCATGAAAAATTGTTCAAACACCTACTCCTTCCAACTGTAGAAAAGAAGATCCTACTCCTTCAACTGAACTCTTGGACTAGGCATATTATTGGTATGTAGACCAAAATTCAGTCAATAGTTATTAACATATTAGTTCAAGTAAGAAAACTCAAATAAAAACACACTAACACTTACACTCTAATCTTATCACATAGGGAGAGTTTAGTAACAAAATACAATTTAAAGCACAACTAAAATGTAAAAGACAACAAATCCTTTACCTTCTTTGGGAGATCCAAATGCTTTTTTGAGTGGATTTTGCATCAAAGAGTCTTTGGCAAATTAAGCTTGTTGGCTCCTCTCCTTAGCACCATTAGATTTGATGTGGCTTGTTATAGATTGGCTCAATATTTTGGAATTATAACACTACTTACAAGCCAATTTTGGCATTATAAAACTCAATCAGATGGCTTGTCTCTCTCCAAATTTGCATTATAACTTTAGATTATGAGATATTTTGAAGACATTTAGGCATAATAACTTTATAACAAAAGCGATTAGGATCCAATAGGCAAGGCATTGTATTTATAGTCTAAGGATTTAACTCTCACATAAGATGAGTTAGGGTGGAGTTAAGGCTTGGAATGGGTTCAAACCTAACCTAGGTGAGTCAAATATAACCCCATTATAGTTAATAGTTGTAAATTTATCATGATTTACAATGAATAGGCATGGGTCTCCAAAATAAATATTATAGGATATTTTGAAAGAACTTAATAAATTATAAAGGTTATGATGAAAATGATAAGATATTTGAATTTTGTAATTTTCTTTTTTAATTATTCATTAATTTCAAATGGATAATTCATCTAGGCCTTTAATTTGATTTATCTTGTTAATTAATTTTGATTAGCCTTTTAGCTCTTTCCAAGATGCCCCACTTAATAGGTTCATAGGCCAAATTTACTATCATGATATCATAAGGTGCTTAGGGATGAATATGTGAGAGTTTATTATTGCATATGATAAGATACCCAATTTAGGGATGTTTCAACATGATTTTGAGCTTTGATGAATGATGCACAAGTAAATTTAGGATGTTCAATGATTCCTAGGCTTAATTTGTAATGGTTGGTAGGAATTAATTAAAAGACAATTATGACAAGTTTTAGGTGTTTATAGTTTACCCTTGTTTGGGAAGGCATTACAAGATATAGGCATATTAACATCTTCTAAAATAATTAAATAGGTAAAAAATAAGATAATTATTGAAGAAAAATATCCAAACAATTTTTGGGAAGCTTAAAATGCTTCCCCCTCGAGGGAATGGCTGACACATATGATTGATGGATAGTCCCTCGAAAAGAAGCAAGAAGAAGAATGAAATAAACCCATGAGTGATATTAATCCAATTGATAAAATTCTTACATGTATTGATTTAAAAAGTATTAATTTACCCAAAGGTGGTTATAATCAGTAACAAAGGTGAAAACATTGATTTTCTAAAGGTAGTTATAATCAATGGCAATGGCATATGCCCCAGTTAGGGTAGGTGACTCAAAAATAATGATTTAGCCATAGGCAATTATAATCATTATGATGATTGGGATAAAAAATTATTTTTTATTATGCTCTAGTAGGGTATATTAGCAAGCATAAATCAAATATATAACATGTACAAATTAAAGATGAGTAGGTGCAAACATAGAGGCAACTGTATAATGAATGAATAGGCCAAAAATAACCAAACATATGAGGATGCACAAAGTTATGAAATAGCTAAATAGAAGAATAATAATTTATCAATGTGAATGATTCAATTGTACCTTCCAGTGCAAAGATGCTCATCCTTATTAGCATTGATACGACTAGAATGGTTAATGGGTAAGAGGATATACCAAGGGTACTAAGGAGAAAATTCTATTACTACATTACTTGTAAGACTTCCCAAGATGATTTTTTATATAACACATGATAGTATACCTCATGATAGAACACCATGAGGACTTCATTTAAATATGCATAAGGACTGACTCTTAATCTAATAAATAATTGAAAATAATGCATCAATGATAAAAATCATGATGATAATGTTGGCATATGAATATGGATGGACTTAATAATAATGTGAAATGAATCACCCAATGAACACATATAAATTTAATCAAGGCATAGTACTAAAACTAAATGAACAAGAAAATAAACAAACAAATAAGCAAACAAACACATAAAAATCCTAAAATTAAAAGCAAAAGAAAACATCTTAACAATGAATTTTCCCAAGTAAGGTGGATTGAGGATGACTAACTAGGCTTAAACATGATAAATGTTTTTGTATTTTGAAAATTTTGAATGTTTTTGGAAGTTTTGGGGTATCTTAACTCACTAGAGATTGACAAGATACCACTCACAAAATGGTGAGAGAGTTGGCTTAGGTTGCTTGTAAAATGGTGAGAGCATATGGAAAAGGGGGATTGAGCTGACCTCAATGTGAATCAAGCATGACCTACATAATCCCACTAGGACCTCAAGATACATTAGTTATTCTAACATAAAAGGTGATGAGAATCGACTAGGTCACAACAAGTTCACAAATTTAGACAAATGGTAACGCAAATGAGAATAGTAATGGCAAGGTGATGTGGAAATGCATGGTAAAATATGTTCATAATTTTCTCATAGGAAATTATAATTAGGAAAAAATAACATAAGTATGTGCTAATAATTTTCCCATAGGTGGTTATAATTAGTGGCACCACTCAAACATAAATGAAAGATAACTTCCCAGATCTATTATCACACTACTTTCATAGATTGTCATTTAAATAAGGAATTGTAAAATTGCTAAAACTGGATTAAAATCCCTTGTACAAGGTGATGGAAGAAACAAAGGAACCAAGATAAAAAAGGGTTGGGTAGGATGGCTAAAAACAAGCTTTGGTTTAATAGTGGTAGGTATGGTGGGATGACATAGGTTATGGCATAAGGAAGATGATAGGATGTCAATTAGATATAATGATAAGAGGGTTGCCCCTAGTGAGAAGGTAAGTTAAATGGTAGGGTATGAAATAATGGCAAGGGAATGGAAAAATTAAAACATTAAGGTATATGGCAAATGGAAATGATAAGGGTATGGTTTTTTCAAGTGAAAAAGGTATGGTTTTTATTTTTGGTGAGGTAAATGTTTATGTTTTTCTTGTCGATGTAGATATACACATCTTGATCAATATATAATATAACTAGAAAATTTAATCATGTAAATTTCAAGCCCACGCCTCTTTTGAATAGCTACTCTATCAAGAACATGTTACTTTGGATGCCAAAAATCTTGTTGTGAAATTTATTGGTCATTGATTATATTTCCTCTAAACGTCAAGACAAGGTATCTTTGTAGCCTATATAAAGGAAAGTGTGGCCATGGATGGTAAATATAGATAAATGGTGGAAAATCGGTTTTATTTGTAAAATTAATGGTGGATGATAATGGAATGTAAAAAAGTTGGGAAATAAATAAAGATCATACTTTTTAGGCACACATAATGTTATTGATTCTAGATTTGACATAACTTTGGTTATGTCAGGGTCGAAGACTTTTGAATATGCTCTCAATAGGACCACCATATTTTTTTGTTATTTGGGCCTGAGAGTAACTACCATATTATTATGATATAGATTGGAAGTTGATTTTATTTTTTCTTTGATAATGTCTTCATCAAGTAGGAAATAATTATTGTGCTCAGCTATTAGCACCTTAATGAGGTTTTCACCAATGAAGGTGTCTTGACTCTTAGAAGGTTTCACTAAGGAACTTTGACTTTTGAATTTGATTATCTTTTAGCACCTTTGAAAAGGTTTCACTAAAATATGTTGAGTTTGAGATTTTATTGTCCCTTGGCACTTCCAAAAAGGTTTCACTAGGAGATTGTTCTTCTTATGCATGATTATGGTCTTGGCCCCCTGATATTGGCCCCCTGATATTCTACAATTGATATGTCACCATGGATGCATTTTAATAAGGTGTGATTCTTTCAATCCCAATGAACACTTGTGGGAGGTGAAATGCCAATATAATGGCTAGGTTGGTTGGTGGTAATGGCATGTATAATGGTAATGGAATGGAAAGAGGTGGCATAATCCTCATGGAAGATACTAGGAGAACATATGTTGAAGCTAAAATAATCATCCTCAAAAATCATATAAGGATCACAAATGTATTCAAATTGATCTATGAGACATGTGTAACCAATGTTGTAATATCTATAAATGTATTATGATTTTGAAGCTAAATCTAACTTAAGGGACTCTAAATCCAATTTTGAGATTGACATTGATTCTACTTTTGATGCTAAATCTGATGTCAGTTCAAGATTATAACTTAACTTCAATATTGATTCTTCATCTGGTGTGGATGCTACTACAATGATGTTTTATTGAATGTTTGGTTTTGGATAAGTAACATCCCATGATGGCATAATGGGCTCCATAAAGACTAGTTTGTCAAAGTGAGACTCCTCAATAAGGAGAAAAAGGTCAAGAGACAACTCCTCAAAGACTAGCTTATCAAAGGGAGGCTCTTTAAAAATAGGCATATGTTCAAGGTAATGATTTACCCAAAGGTGGTTATAATCATTAATAAGTGACTCAAAAAAGACTATATTATTAGAGTGAGACTCCTCGATAATAGGTATAGGATCAAAAGGTGATTCATCATAGCTTAACTCATCATAAATGGTTGATTCAACAAAAACATAATGGATTGGTTGGTTCTCTTGGAATTCATTTATAAAAAGTTATAAAACACAAATTTTGAATATATTTTGATCTTTAAATTATTGGCTCAATTGGAGAGTGTATACACCCTAAATTGGTCAAGCAACCACACATATCATGTCTTTTCATATTCTTCTTCATAGGAGACTCTGACTAGAGAATATGAGCCTTATTCACACTAGCCATGTATTTTTTTCTTGTCTTGGTCATTTTTTCTCTTTTGTCAACTTTTCATTATCTTAGTCAACTAATCTATACCCCCAAAAACCTTTAGACTTAGCCTATGTTAGTCCTTCAAACAACAAAATTATGGTGGACTACATCACTCGGTACTTCTATTCTACTCGATGCTATTGTCTACATCACTCGGTACTTCTATCCTACTCGATGCTATTGTCTAATGATCATTTATTTTTTATTAATGGGTCCTAAACCCTTCTTAGTCCCTCCCTTAAGTTTTATTTAGCTTTTTTATGTCAGTTAACCTGAATAAATCTCCCAAATTCAAAATAAATATTATCCTATATAAAGGAATTCATAAGGTATTTTATATATAGCACTTACTACTTTGGCATACTAAATAATTAAAATCAGTCAATAGTATAGCTTATAATTTTACATTACACATAGATTTGAATGCTTGATCAAGGAAGGGCCTAGGGAAAATTTCATTCTTACATCTATCGTGCACATTGATTATGCATGTTCTCTGAGGGAAAACTACATTTGATCTAAGAAACTAGATTGAGGGTTAATGTAGGCATCAATTAGGATAAAAAGGGTTCTATATCATGTGATCATACTTCCCCTAACCTAATTTTTTCCCTTTTGGATTTTCATATGTTTGTTATTTTGTGTCTATAGATATACTTAGGGTTTGAGAAGAAAATAGGTCATACAGTAACACAAATAGGTGATCACAAAAAAGTAAGGATACCTACAACACCTAAAAATTGGAACACACTAGAATCCATAATCAAAAATCAAAATGGACAACACCAAAATTAGACAACAATGATGGATGCTCTTGTCTATACAATAGTGATTGATGCTCCTATTCAGACAATAGTGATGGATGCTCTTGTCTAAAATTGATGCTCCTATCCTTTTACTGAATGAAAGATAGATTCAAGTTTATGACACCTTCCTAGTCCTGTACAATCATTTTTAGCTTTTGTATCAGTCATCTCAGTTTATTTCTAGCTAAGTTATATTTCTTTCTATTTATTGGTATTTTTAGAAAGGTGAAAAAGATAAATAATTGCACAAATCAGGATTGTATTTATTGTTATATTCTATACTAATTTATTAATATAGGCCCTTAACTAAAATAGGAATAAAACTTAACTATTCTCAAATAAGTTAAAACATTTGGTGAACCCAACTTACTTCAAACAAAATCTCAAACCCTAGGTACCCCTAGGGTTTTTTCTTCACATTTTTGTGAAAAAATTCAATTTAAAATTCTAATTTTTGTACATTTATTTTATTTAAATTTATTTTAGAATTCAAATTATTACAATAATTTCAAAATTTCTAAAACTCTAACCCAAATCCTAGATTTCCAAACTAGGTCCTCAAACCCCAAGCCTTCCTCCTTTACAATTTTTAGATTAAAATTTTGGAGTTTTTGCAAATTGTTTGGAGTGTCGAAAATATTTTTAAAATCTCTATGTTATTATTCATTCTTGCATTTATTTGCTTAATATTACTTTCACATACTCTCTTTGGTGAAATTAATAAAATGGCCACTAAGGCACTTCTTCCCTCTAATCCTATAGATAAATTTCTAATTTTTAATCATAATTATGACAATGAATGGAAAAATTTGAAAAATAAAAAATTTGCACATTAGCCAAAAATGAGGAAAATGATTTTATTTACAATGAAGACAATCACTATTGTTATAATGAGGAATATGATGATGCATATGAAAGTGATAGTGAAAAAAAAAGTAAATGCATCGTCTTCTCTCAAACCTATCTCTTTTCTTCCCTCTTCCAAAGAAAATAATTTTGATAAATGGGAAAGTTACTTTTCACCTCATTCTCCTATACACAATAAATCAAATGTAAAAATTAATCATGCAACTCCAAGTATACCTCTCATTGGTGATAATTTACTTGCATTTGAACCTAGTTTCTCCCTCTCTTTTTATACTTCTATGTTCAAATTACAATAATATAAACGAAATAGAATAAAATTTCCAATGCATAATTAAAATGATCAATCTCATATTCTTAACTCTACTTTGTCATTGTAAACAATGATAAAAGAATGTTTAAATGATAACTCTCTTACTCTTACTTCTCATATTGTAAATGAAAATAATGCATGCACTCCATTCAAGGATAAAATAGATGCACATAATATTCCATTTGCACATGACAATTTATTGCATATTATAAAAGAATTAACATCTTCTCTTACCCCTCTCCCTAGTGATAATATAAGTGATAATGAGTATGATAGTGAACAAGAAAATGAATATGACAATGAGATTGAATATGAAAGTGATATTTCTAATTCTCCTTTCTCAAATGAAAAAAATTATGATTATGATAATGTATGGAATAATGATTACTATTATGCATATAGTGAAAAATAAAATGCATCTCATGCTTATAACTCTTACCTCACTCCTCTCAAACATAATTCATTATAAAATGTTGTTTCTACTTCCATGCATGATTTTATTTCATATGATTTACATGTCAATGATAACACCACATATTTTATTCAATTAAAATGTGATTCACTAAATAATAAAGATACCAATTAATCTCCTAAAACACCCCCTACTACAGTAGCACCTATTTCTCACTCTTCACCCAAAGAGAATGGTATCCCACATCCCTCTACTAAGGTCCAAGTTACCATTCCTCTAAAGGTTCAAGTGAGCACACCCCCTCTCTATGATCTAATTTCTAAATGCAACATTCCCATGGCTAAAATAAATGATCAAATTCATTGTTTAAATGAATCACTTAAAGATAGTAATATACCATCCCAAGATATTATTTCTTTGATTCATGTGGTTGGTGAATTACAATGCCAAGTGCATGTCCTTACTTTGGAAAACAAGGCTTATACATCTTGGATGGATGCCAATGACTTGCATGGTAACCCTCTTCCAAAGACATTTTTCAAAGATTCATTTCCTAAGCATATCTAGATATCATCATTGCCTCAATTTGATGGAACTAGAGATACATTTGTAAACCTTCAAGCCTTTTGGAAGGCTTTGTCATCTCATGCAAGTCCTTTGATTATACTTAAGTTATTCTAGCAGACATTAGTGGGTAATGCACAAAATTGGTTCTTTCATCTACTCCTCATTAGTTCCTTGAATACATATGATGACTTATAGAAGGCATTTCTTAGATATTATATAGCAAACATGGGCCCTTATGTTGCATATGAGAAATTGTCACATTCTATCAGAATCCTTCAGAGCCAGTTAGTGATTATATCTTATGATTCAAGATTCACATGTTATGATTGATTTAGAAACCAACATATTTGGAGATCAAACATATATTTATAAAGGGGCTTAGACAACCTCTCTTAGAGCATATATTATATCAAGCAAAGTCCTCTTTTAGGCACTTTTGTTATATAATTTTAGACTTGGAAAAGAAATTGGGATTGATTGAATCAGATTTAGTTGATCAACTTACTCTAGATTTCATAGAATTACCTCCATCTAAAACTCCTAGCACTCAGAATATACCATGTCCAAAATAAGATAGGATACCATATCTATAAACAAAACTAGTTAAGAATACAGAACTAGTTTCCAGAGCACCACCTATAGTATGCACTACAAAGAATAGCAATAGGGCACCACTATAGTTTGATTCAAAGTGAGATAACCCATATTTCATCTTATTAACACTACTAGATAAGAGGTTAATCACATTGATTTATACTCATCATCAAGATCCACATCTCGCAACCACATCAGCCCTTTTGTAACTATCATCATATCTGTGGACATAGAGATAATGATTGTTATGGAATCATAGACTGTATTAATAGATGTATTGATAACAACATCATAGAATTCACACTAAAGAAACCAAGATATCCTCCATAATGGATCCATAGACATCATTCCTCCATGACTAAGTCATCCCAAGACATTCCTTCACAAAAATAATTGATTACTCATCATGAGAGTAATGCAATTTCTAGGACAGAGCCTCATAGGAGATTTCCTATCCCACCTACTCATAGGGTTTAGAGACTAGTAGAGTGAGAGAAAACTACATATAGTAGTGTATTCTATGGATTACATAATGTAGTTCCATATACATATCCAACATAATCACAAGCACTGTAGTAGATTTTTTGGGGTCCTATCTCACATAGCAACTTGATACAGTTAAGATTAGATGAACCCACATCACAAAGTACTACTCTAGATATATATTCACTATAACCAAGTTTTTAGGGACCTATTTGACATAGAAACCCATTATAATTGAGATTATTTGAGCCCTCATTATAGGTTATATTTCCATCTCAATCTATTACTCAGTCATATGCATCACAATAGAGGCCATAAGATGTTATTTCATATATCAATCTACTATAGTTATGAATAGATGAGCCTCCTTCATAACACACAGTTTTAGTTACACTTCCATTGAGGTTTCATATTATAGAGTCTCCATACACAAATAAAGTTAGTGCACCATAGATAATATCAGATACAAGGCATATTCATACACAACATGATTAGTATAGCCACTTGTTTAGTTGACCATTAGGGTTTAGATAGTGATAGAGTGATATTTTACATCCCATTCTACTAACAACTAACATTCCTCATTCCAAATAACCATCCCTAGCCAAACCAAATTATCCAAATCTTGATCTTACCAATATCCTATTTTATTAATATTAAACTAATTCACTTTATCAAATCAATTTACCAATTACAAAATAACAAAGTGTTTTACTCACATATGATTCAAAATCAAAACTAGCATCACACTTGAACCTATCAACAATAATCAAATCACATCCCAAATACCATTTTACCAAACATATGTAACCTCAACATCAATGCCAAATCAACTATTTCTAATTAACCATTTGCAACAAATATACCAATATGCTCCAAACTACATAACATAATATGCATGATTAAAAATCAAAAAAGTATCCATATAAATAATGATTTTTCAATACATATACACTAGTATAAATTATAATTAGACATGAATGGACATCAGGCCCTCACTCTTAGTCTCACTCTATCCACCAGTGTTAGTCCCAGAATATACCTTAGTACCCAATGGCCCCACACCTCATCAAGCTATTGTATGCCTCTTATTATGACTCTCTCATTCTAGTAGCCAACCATGCTCCTCATGTAAGTTTTCATATTATCTATGAACATCTATATACTCATCCATGATCCTCATACTAACACATCCAAAATTAGGTGGGGGCATCCTATGCCTATCCAACTCAACTCTCAACTCATCTCTCTCTCCTACTTCCATAACATATATAGTTGTTTCTATAGTATCCCTATCAAATAAATGGGCATATTTATCAGCCATGAATTTTAATTGCTCTATCAATCCCTCCTCCACTACATCATCAAGGACATGCCATATGAGCTCTCAGAGTGTCAACTCAATTACTATCTCGTAGTAATCATCATCTCCACCTCCCACCCCAGCATGTGCTCCATCCTGAGCACCTCCCACTTCATCTATGTACAAAGTATGACACTACATTAACTATATACTTTGAAATCAAACTAAAATCATGAATTTATACATAGTTCAAATATAATCACTACTTACCTTCCATCATCTGGATCAACTCAAGATCCTCATTCTCTAGTGCATCCCCTACATCAATAGGGTATAATAGAGCCTATTGATGCATAGCCCACCATGTGGTATACGCATATGCACATCTAATGTCATCCACATCTATAATATATATGACCACATCCCTTGCATACAAAGGTAATGGTGCAAGCTCAATCTTAGTAGGCCTCGTACAAGCTCCTACCCTTGTAGATGCTTGCACACTCCTTACCCACACCCATTTGCACTTATACTGAACATGATCATATACTCCAAACTATCTAGTAATTCACTCATACCTAAAGTTCTCATATACTCCACACCAATGGTCATGTATCTAATAGTTGACCCTCATGTATCATAGTTATACTCCATCCTTTGTCCACCCAGGAAATCCTTTGTAAGGCCTCCATATGATGTCACCAGCCACCAATCCATCTAAAACCCACCTATAATGGTCCATCCCATGGGATAAAATAACTAATGTGCTCATCCATCACTCCCCAAATGGTTGTGGAGGTGCCCACTCTACCCTTAGTAATCCAATCGACCATATAACTAGTATGTGTTCATAAGCCCAATAATATAATAAGGTCACCATGTTCACCCTACCACTAAATGACTCTTGTATAAACTTGTAGAGGTCCCTATATAGATGGGATAAAATAGTCCTCCCCCATGATAATATAGTGCCATATACCTCCAAACTAAGCACATTCCTATGTATCATGTATGTAATAGATACTCCACTCCCATCCATAACAATAATAGATGCCAACAAAATAACCAACCACTTTCACAAGCATGGAACATTAGACTGCATGATGATTGATAGTAGTACATCACTATCACTACCTCTTTGATGTATACCTAAGGGCACACTAGAAAAGTACAAATATGCATGATCAACCCATGTCATCTTGTACTATCACTCACCACCTACTAACTAGTAAATGCAATATATGATACACATCCTCCAAAGTCATAGTCATCTCCCTTGTAGGAAGTTAGAAAGTACATGTATCCATGTTCTACCTCTCATATAAGGTAGTCAGTAGATATCAATCCCGCTACATTATACCTAGGTCACATACGTGACCCAACCCCACCCTATCCATAACCACTCTCTCATCAACAGATAGCAATAACAACCTTAATGTCTCTATCACCCAACCCTTGAAAACTCTCTCATATGTACCTTTCTTTACAAACACTAAAAATAACACATCTATCAATCAACAATACCAAATTGAAACCCAATCCAAAACAATAGTAAATAGTAAAGTAACATCATAGAAAAAATTTGCCTCCTAGACAATAGTGTTGTAGTAAGGAGAAAAACACTAGATAAGAGCACTAAACCCTGGATAAGAGCACTGAACCCTAGAGAGGAGTGCTAGACTATAGGAAAGGAGTGCTAGAAATATAAAAAATACTAAGCTACTTTTAAGCCCTCAAGAACACTAAAATAGGCCTAAAATTTGATAAAAACCAAGCATTTGAGATACTTACTGGGGTCACATCACCACCAACCTAAATTTGGGCTACCACATGCTCAAATCAGGTCACAATAGGTGCTTATCTCCTCAACATTTTTCTTGTTCTAGAGCTCAAAATCTCAACCTAGTCAATGCACAAATGAATCAAGAATCAATCTAATTTCTTATATTAACCAACTTTTTCATTCAAAACAAAATACCATTTTGCCCATAACTCTATTTTTTAAACCATTTCCTTCCATAAAATCATGACATTGATACCTTTGACATCACTCAAGCTTCACTTTCTTACTACCTCATCTACCTACTATGGCATGAACATTTTTATATTTCTCTTATACCCAGACATGCACCTTAGTTATCACCAATTAAAATGTGTTCCACTCTCAATAACATAATCTAATCAATCAAACAACCTTTGAATCTATTCACAACATACCAAACTTATTTCTATTACTACACCACTAGTCATTACTTTTGGCTTGACCTCCTCTATCACAAATTTTGTCCCTCTCCCCAAAAGGGTGGCATCATTCATATTATTCCTATTTCGATACTTACCCAGTATACCCATCCACTCTCATAAGTGGATACACCATGGTTCTTACACATCTAACATTCATATTATTAGATTCAATTCAAATTGGTCAATATATATAGTAACTAAGATTATGTGGGTCACTCAACATTACTTAGGACATTTAGAGGGATATACCTTCAATTTATAGATACATAGACTATTCAAATACAATGGTTTAGAATATATGGATTCATAGTGATTTTGATACAAATACATAGACTATTCAGATATAGTGGTCTAGATTATATGGATTCATAGTGATTTTAATATAGATATAGACTCAAATACCAAATTTAGTGGCATGTACATGCTACACATCTCACACATATAACTTCATACAATATGACATAGTTACAAGATCAAATAGAAGACTTTATGAATAGTGAATAGCATAATGTTTTGGTCTCTATTTTTGCACATGAGACATGGTAAGATATGTCATATCACATGTGGTTATTTAAATTACCAGATTATGCAGATGCATCACTCACATACTAGATTCAGGGGCATGGCATAGATGTTCATGTTCTTCATCACTCAAGATTATATAGATGGAATGGTAATACAAGCCATTATATTCTTACACATTGATATAACTAGGTTGTCACTAGGTTGGACTGCATGACCATATGTAGTGGTTGGTCCATTGTACTACTCAGATCTAAACTACACAGTTTGTGACAAATATTAGTTTTGGGCTTCTAAGCACTTCTCAGTTATAGTTTAGATATTTAGAGTGGGGGAATGACATATTTTTCTCTTCATAGCATACATATTTTATACATATATCTAGATTACATGAGTTTATGTGGGACATAAGATAGACATTGGTTTTAGGCCTTTGAGTATTCCTCATCTTCAATCAAATTTAACATAGGGGGCAATCATTAGCCTCCTTATCCATGATACATGGATTACAAATTTAGATTCAATACAAGGGCATCCATTCCATAAATTCCTTCTCTCTCTGGGCATTATTTGACTCTCCATCCACTGCCCTGTCCAGGAAGTGAGTTGGACCCTTACAACACATTCACCTCCACATAGGTAGGTTTAAGTAAACATTTTCTTCTTCTTTATTTTACTCTAGTATTTCATTTCATTGCATCACTAGAATAAAAGGGGGAAAATTCATACACACTAAATTGGTCAAACAACCACACATATCATTTCTTTTCATAGTCCTCTTCATAAGAGACTCTAACTGGAGAATATGATCCTTATTCACAATAACCATGTCTTTGTTTTGCTTGTCTTGGTTTTGTTTCTCACTTTTTTCACATTTCTAATATCTCAATCAACTAATATATACCCCTAAAAATATCTAGACTTTGCATGTGTCAGTCCTAACCTATTTTTTTGAGTCTTAAACAACAAAATTCTAGTGAACTATAGTGCCTGATACTTTTGTCCTACTTAGTGTTATTGTCCAACAGTCATTTTTTCTTGCTTAATGGGTCCCAAACCCTTATTATCCAATTTATTAAGATTTTTTTTAGATTTTTGATGTCAACTAATGCAAATAAATCTCCCAAATTCAAAATAAATAGTCTCTTATATAAATGACTTCACAAGGCATTTTATATCTAGCACTTACTACTTTGACACACTAAATAATTAAAATAAGTTAATAGTATAGATCAAAACTTTGCATCACACAGATTTTCATGCTTAGTCAAGGAAGGGCCTAGGCAAAATTTCATTCTTGCATTTACCGTACATGTTGATTATGCACATTCACTAGACCCTAGCTTGAGGGTTAATGTAGGTAGCAATTAAGACAATAGGGATTCTAGATCATGCGATCACACTTCCCCTAACCTAGTTTTTTTCATTTTAACTTTTGATATGTTTGTTGTTTCATATGTGTAGATAGACTTAGGGTTTTAGCAAAAAATATGTTATATATCAGAATAGATAGGTGATCATGAAGAATTAAGGATACCTACAGGACCCCAAAATTAGACTACATTAGAATCAAAAATCAAAAATCAAAATAGACAATAACACTGACGGATGCTCCTATCTAGATAATAGTGATGAATGCTCCTATTCAAACTTGACGCTCCTATCCTTTCAACAAATTTAATTTAGATTCAATTTTATGATACCTTTCCAATCTTACACAATCATTTTTAGCCTCTATATCATTTGTCTATGTCTATTTCTAGTTAAGTTATATTTCTTCCTATTTATTATTATTTTTAGAAGGGTGAAAAAGATAAACAATTGCACAAATTAATATTTTATTTATTGCTATGTTTTATACTAATTTATTAATCTAGACCCTTAAATAAAATAGGAATAAAACTCCATTATTTATAAATAAGTTAAAATAAAGAGGTACTGATTGGCTTCATTGTGGTTGGATAATTGGTAGGGGTTTTCTAAAGTGAGGAATGGTTGGAAATGGATGAATAATGGTTGGTGGTTGGATAATGATAGGCTTAAAAAATCTTGGTTTATGTCCTAGGATGGTAATTTTTACTTGTTAAGTTATGATTGGACAACGTGGTTGGGATAATGAGCTACCATACTTAGAATGGCTGAGAATCACAATGGTAGGGCATTATGAATCTTGGATTTTTGTACAATCCAAAGGATGAGGTCCTATAATGGTAATTTTAGGGGGTTTTGAACCTTGGTTTCATGTAAAAACTAAAGGATGAGGTATTGGAATGGTAATGGTAGGGCATTGTGAAGCTTGGTTGCTCTCATAAGCCAAAGGATGAGGGCCTGTTATAGAAATGGTAGTCCTTATATTTGTGGATCTTGGTGGCTCATGAAATCCTAAGGATGGTTAATGGTATCAGTGTTAGAGTTGACACCATGATTGGTGATGGGATGAAGATCATACATAAACCAACCTAAATAAGGTACCACCGAATCTAGTGTTTGGCTTTGTTCCCTAGATTGAGTATTATAAAGAGGATATGGATCCATCTCAAAAACCACTTCTTCACCATAAGGGTCTTGAAGAAATTAAATTTTTGTGGCCATTATATCATAATTTAGATTATACATAATTCCACCATAATTTTAGTGAGACATATCCACCTCAATAATGAACATTTCACAAAAAGGCCTAAATTTCTACAAACTCTGAAAAATAATGTCTAAAGGATAAATGGTTGAAACTTGGCATAACTTAGTTTAGGGGAGATATATATCAAAAATGGTATGTGATAAAACTTGGTCTACAATAGTCTAACATCAAATTTCTTAACCAAAAGGTCAAGTGGCTGAATAAAAACCAACATGGAAAACTCTAGGTACAAAATGTTCCAAGTAAGTCTAATCTAAATAAACAAAAGTTACTAGGTCTTTTGTCTAAATGTAGCATAAAAATATATGCTAAAAATAGGCATGTGATAGGACTTTTGGAAAAACAAGCACAAAATCTATACTTTAAACAAAAGGGGAGATTTAATATAACAAATTTGGAACACTTTGGCATAGACTAGGCATTTAGAATCAAACATAAACTTGGTCAATTAGAGTAAGACATGAAATAAAAGGCATATGGAGAGATAGGTTATTTATTCCAAATAAAGGCATAAATAATAATTAAAACTAATCTTCTTTAAACAAACATGCTAGACAAAAATTTAATGTCATAACGACATTAGGCATAGATCTAAATGACATACATGGATTTGGTTTTGAAAAATGGATTTTGGCACAAGGAAAATAAGTCTGTGAAATAATTTAAGTAGTGTAATGATATTATCATGATCTAAATATATTATCAGTGGTTTGTTTCAAGACTCAAAGGCTAAAAATCTTGAAATGAATTGGGCAACATAACATTACCCTTTTCAATCAAGTGACACATACAAACAAGATTTGAAAAAATATTAAGGAAAAGGTATGAGATCAAAAATGGCCAATGTAATGTCTCCTCAAACAAAGGAGTGATGTACAAACAATACTAATTTTGACATGGCATAATAAATAAAATAGATATATTAGACTTAAGACTATGTAATAAAGGATAAAATGACAAACCCCTAAGTGTAACATCCTAGATCCTAAAACTGACAAGGTTACATAATACTATTGAATTATGTCTATATACGTGCTCTTAAGAGGATTTTAAGTGTTGATACAAAAATAAAAGTGCATGAATAAATTGGGTTTTTACACCCCCCTTATCTCAAAATATTCTATGGTGATATATAACTTTGGGCTACTCACCCTACATCAATAGTATGTCCAAAATAAGTGGGGTTATTCTAAAACTAAATATTCATGCATTTATAGATGGTCCCAAGTGTGGTTAACACAAGATATGATCATGTCATTTGGATCCAAATCAATTAGATTGTTGTGAAAATGTCTTATCTTTTTCACAACCACTACATCCAAGCTTACTCAATGTAATGCGATGTTCAAGTTACTCCTATAGTCTGAGGTAGTATCTTACTAATGGAGTTTGCTTAACCACTCAAGTAAACGTTTGATTAAGTCAACCTAAATTTTTATAACCTACCATGGAGTGGGGTCAAAATTATGTTGGGAGGTGAATTATAAGGTCAACGCTTCCCTAGAGAACCTATGAGGAGATGATGAAATCCCACTCACAAGCCAAGATGCATGAAAATAAATGATAAGTGAAAAGAATTTAGGGTCACGTTTAGATCACCCAAACCATATGAATTTGAGGAAAGCATTAGTGATGTTATTTTTATGCCTTTAGACAAGTAAAAAATGCAAATAAAGAGTGCTTTTGGTCACCTGATTTCGCTAAATGGGATAGGGGGAGAGCATACATGCATCAATCATTTTGAAAAAATAAACAACTTTGAAAGAACAAGCATACAAAAAATAATCTTAAGAGTATGTAATCTAAGTTTGAGTATTATTTTAATGTACCAAAGAGAAATGTTTATTAAAATTTTCCCCTTGGTATTTGGTGTTAAAATCTTGAAACAAAATGAAAAATGATTTAAACAAAAAGATTCTTAAAACACCAAATTTGAAATGTGAAAATTGCAAGTTAGAAGTGTTTTAAATGTCTCCTTGTGGCCTCTGGGCCCTAAAAAAAGTTTTAGGTGTTTTTTAATATTTCATGAAACATTTATGCAAATTGAAGGTAAAATAATATCATATTCTAAAAATTTAGGAAAAAAGATGTGGTTTTAAAAAAATATATCAAAAATAGAGTCTAGATGACCCTAAATGAAGCTTCGAAAGATGGCTTATCAACCTACTATTTTGCACATAGAGGTCGATATAGGTTCTAGGTGAATTGATGTTGGTCAAGTAGAATTGATGTTAGTCTTCTTGGATTGACATTGGTCTCTGTGTAAAACTGTGTATCACTAAAAAATAGAATACATGAAAAAATAAGTAAAAACTCAAATTTTGAAGATTGTCGAGCACTCAATAGAAAAACTAAGAGAAGAATTTTCATCTCCTTTCTATATGGGATGCTTGATGCTCCCATTGAGTATGCCATTTTTAATCATAAGAATCCAATAAGGGATGTTAGTAAAATGTTAGTTCAAGTAAGAAAACTCAAATAAAAACACACTAACACATACACTCCAATCCTAGAACATAGGGAGAGATTAGTAATAAAATACAATTGAAAGAAAAACTAAAATGTAAAATAAAACAAATCCTTTAACTTATTTGGGAGCTCAAAATGCCTTTTTAAGTGACTTTCTTGGCTTTTGCATCAATGAGTCTCTGGAAAATGAAGCTTGTTGGGTCCTTCTCTCCTTGGCACCATTGTCTTTGATGTGGCTTATTATTTATTGGCTCATGATTTTTGCATTATAACACTACATCAAATGGATTGTCTCTCTCAAAATTTGCATGATAACTTTGGATTATGAGAGATTTTGAAGACATTTTTCCATAATAACTTTACACCAAAAGAGCTTGGGATTCAATAGGAAAAGCATTATATTTCTAGCCTAAGGATTTAACTCTCACCCAAGATGAGTTAGGGTAGAGTTAAGGCTTGGAATGGGTTCAAACCTAACCTAGGTGAGTCAATATAACCATAGTAGTTTTAATAGTTGTAAATTAATTATTATTTGCAATGAATAGGCATGGGTCTCCAAAATAGATATTTTTAAAGAACTTGACAACTCATAAAGGTAATGGTGAAAGGCTAGGATATTTGAATATTTGAATTTAATTTTTTAGTTATTAATTAATTTCTAATGGATAATTAAACTATGCCTTTAATTTGATTTATCTTGTTAATTAATTCTAATTATCCTTTTAGTTCTTTCCAAGATTCCCCACTTAATAGGTCCATAGGCCAAATTGACTATTTTGATGCCGCAAGGTGCTTAGGGATGAATCTATGAGATTTTATTATTGCATATGATAATATACCCTAATTATGGATGTCTCAACATGAATATAAGCTTTGATGAATGATGCACAAGCAAATTTTGAATGTGTAGTGATTCTTGGGCTTAATTTTCAATGGTTGGTAGGAATCAGTTTAAAGTCCGGTTGGAAGCCAGTTGTGGCCATTTTTAGGTGTATACACATATACAAAATTCTAAAGTATAAAATATATAACACTTCAATAAGAAAGGGTTATCTACAACAATTTATTTTGTAAAAATGCTTGAAGGTGTTGATGAAGAGAGACGTCTATACTTGTGCTTACACAAATGACTACACATGTTAATGAGAGAAGATGGCTTGTATAAATTGCTTGTTTATCAACCTTTGATTTTTATAATAAACAAAATTGATATATATTTGTATTTAAATTATTTTATTAACCTAAAATAATTTATCATGCATCTATTGATGAAGACCAGTCTACATTGATTTCTCCTACTAAGACTCTTGCACTTAGTAATCAAGAAAGGTTGTCTACAAAATATTTATTGTAGAAACAATTAGATTTATTGATGAGGAATGGATAAAAAAATTAATTTATTTTGATAAAATAGTCATACCTATTATAAAAATCCAACTTAAAACTAAATGAATGGATGCACCTATTGAATATAATTAACTTGTAGCATCTATAAGAAAATGTGCATTGACCAATGAAGAAAAACAATATGTAACAACCTCTCCAACTCTTAATAACGAAAATCATTTTTCAATATTTTGTATTGTATAGGATGGTTAAGGAGGACATCATGTAGTAAATTTTTATACAATAATGCATGCAACTGTTGGTAGATATTAGCCTAGATTAGTTGGTAATGCACCTTTCGGAGAAGAAATACTACCATCAACAAATCATGAACCTTTGGTAATATATATATTATGTAATGATTGAATATATAATGGACATTGAAATTATTGATAAGGAATGGGAATATGCATAAATTGTTCTTATATAGGTTTATGAAGCCATGGTGATCACTCCCATAAAAATGCATGCAAATGTTGATAATAGACGATTGCCTACACATGTGCCTATAGAAACACCTATGGAGAAGAGAGGATTTTTAGAAATGTTCATAGTTGTAGGAATCTCAGGATTGGTTAGTAAAAAAAGTCAATTTACATCAATCATAAAATACTATACGCTTGATGAAAATTATTGATGTGTATAAATTGATACTTTATTTTCAAGTACATTTGTTGATAATAGTTATCTTCGATAACCACCATTACATTAGCATTTGTGTTTTTTGATTAGGGAGTTGATTTTTCTCTTGAATGTTACTATAACTTCATTATAATCATCATATTTATACTCTTATATTTATATCCAATAAATATATTCTAAATGACTAATAAATTAAGATCTAATATTTTCTCTTTTTATGTGTTAAAACTGGTGTGTGATTCCTATATTTTCTCTTGATTTTGATATACTTAGATTTGGATTTTTCATTAGATTTTATTGGCTCCCCAACTCAAATGAGTGTATTTTTCCATTGGTTTGATGTGTCATGGAGGTATTATGGAGGAATTAATAACAACATATTATATAATACATCTCTCATTAGGTTCCACTAGTTAAAAATATTTTAAATGTTTATTATTAGCTAGACATGTATGTAAACATATCTCAAGGAAAAAAATTAGGCATATATGTATGGTAGATGGTAAATATTCCATTACATGATCCATGGTCTACTTAATATTAGGTTATAATGAAAATTATTTTAATTGCATGAAATATAGTATTTAACATTTTAGGCCCACTACCACATCCAAAGTAATTGATCCTAGCAATTAGAGAAGAATATTACCTAAACATGTAATATTATTATTTGATTTATGAATAGAGTCCATATGGATACCCAATGTTTGTATAAATGTGATTCTAGAAATATTCAATCTTAATCCATTTCTACCAAATCATGCTTGAATCCATTATTTAATATTTGCACTTGGATGAATAAAGGTAGATTATAATTTATAGTATGTTGAGTAGGAAAATATTCTTTATCAAAATAAATCATGCCTTCACTTCTCTTAAATATATTTAAAATGGATGCAAAATAATCAATATTTACATCATTTGTTAAGGCTGTATCATGCAATGCTACATATTAAATATACTCATAGAGAGTGGACTTATTCATAAAATATATTATGGATATATTATCTAGAGTAATCTTGGGTTGATCAATGATATCATACTCTCTTTTTTCATTAGCTAAAACTCTAGAAGGTGATGGGATTAGGATGTGATAGGATCTATAGGAGATTATTAGAGAGATTTAAATCATGAAGAGGAGTCAAATACACATGAATAATAATTCAATCCACAACATATTATTCCTCACTAATATTCTTCTGCTGCTTACAATAATATTCTATTACATAGCTTCATGGATAGACCTAAATAAATAGGCAAGGGATAGCCTATAAATGGGGATACTACAATGCCTACAATCTCTCAACTAAACAAACTTCCAACTATATTAATATGAGATATATTGTTAACTATTAACAATATATATGTGTAATAAACTAACCCATAATACAAACCTATTAACAAATCTATTAATGTATTATTTTAAGTAACAATAATAATGTGAACACCACACCTCAACATTCACCCCCTTGTGAAAATTATTAATCCTGGTCTACAACCCCTTAATGTGAACATGGGGAGAATATACATCTTCAAGAACTATATTGAATAGAATCATATGCCAACACATACTTTTAGGTTTGCATACTACTATATAAATCTTGATGTCTAGATCTTGTTGCACATGACCACTACTATGTGAAGGAACACATCCTATATTTACTTCATGTGACCATAATGGATGTGTCACTAGAAAATAATCTACATAAATAAGTAAGGCAGATAAACAATCTCTACATTCAAAAGATTTTTGCAGTTAGTTACCCTCATATACAGCTATTTCCACATTCCATTACATCTACTCTCTCCCTTTTCTCCAAATATTAGAGATGTTTCAAACAAGTATGGGAATTAAAAACACACACAAATCAGAAAATAAAAATATAAAGAGGAATAAATCCTCATTGTCATCTTATGAAGCCTCTGTTAAGGTTTTTTTCCATCCAAACAAAATTTACATAGACATTTTCCACACCACTGAAGAACTATCCTTGGCATTAGCTAATTTGGCACAAATCACACCACACAAAATGTCACCAAAACATCTAGGCCTCATCATTGGTGATTGATGATAGGCTATAGAACCTCTAACCTCCATTTCCTCCTTCCTCTAGTGAATGATGATGCTTACTCAGTTGATCAAGATTTGATCTTTAAGTTTCATATGTATTGGTGTGTTTTCAAACATTGATGTTTTGGAAGTTGAGCATTTTCAGGTTTGGTATTGGCCTCATATATATCTTCAAGAATTTTATATATTTTTTTGTTTTTGAATTGCATAAATTGGATGTTAATTTCTACCAAAAATTCATCTATTACAAAAAATATTTTTTTTACTAATTTTGACATTTTTACGACTTGACTCTTTTGACATAAAATTATCTTTTGGATTTTGATGATAATTTGACTATGGACCAAATTTGTTTTGACACTCTTAAATTTTTGATTTTGACATATTTGATGACAATAATGAATTTCACTAATAACTAACAAAGTCACAATGACTTATTTGACATAAAAAAATATTACCCTAATATTGATTGTAGACAAAATCAAAAACTTAATTGATTATAAAAACTTCATAAACTATGACCTTTTTTTATAAAATTTGACATATATAAAACAAACTAAAAAACTTAAGACTTGCGAATTAAGAATTTATACTCATAATATAAATGATAGCAAAACTTTATCATAAGACAAGACTGACTTCGACTATAAATAAAATGAACTCTCAATAATAAAATAATTAATTTAGACTCACCATGAAAATCAAGATAAAACCATAATACACTAAAAAAATGGATTTTCTTTACAAATTTATTTGAAAATGTCATTAGGATAACCAAATTTATTAGAAGAACATGGATCTTGAGATGCATAGGTGACAAAAAATATGAACCTTTTACTATAGATCTATAGCAATTTGCACTAAAAATTCACACTGGAGATGCTCATGAAAAGTAGATGGCAGCTTCAAACAATAAATGTAATACCAATCTCAATCTATGTGAAGGCTAAAAAAGAGAGTGTAAAATCTATCTGTATACTTTCCCACAAAATCATTGGTAGAATACTTAGACATTTTGACAAGTACTTGTCAGTACTTAGTAAGACATTTAGGTACAATCTTTAACTAAAAAATTCTACTCATGAATGTATAAAATCAAATCAAACCTGCATGATATATGCTATCAATAAAAATCATAAGAAATGAGACACATGAACATGTCTTTTAGAATGTATAATTTTGATAGGAACGTAGAAATTTTACTCTCTGGTTACATACTCCACCTCTTCAATTTGTATATAATAATTTCACCATACATAGGAAACCAGGGTCAATAATGGAGTTTCCCCATTCAAATGTCAAACTTCCATACCCACTCTAATACCACTAATAGGATCTAGAAGAACTTATTAGAGAGATTTAAATCATGAAGAGGATTCAAAAACATAGGAATAATAATTCAATCTACAATATATTATTCCTCACTAATATTCTTCTTTTGCTTACAATAATCTTTTATTACATAGCTTTAGACCCAAATAAATAGGCAATGGATAGCCTATAAATGGGGATACTACAATCCCTACAATCTCTCAACTAAACAAACGCCCAACTATATTAATATGAGATATATTGTTAACTATTAACAATATATCCATGTAACAAACTAACCCATAATACAAACCTATTAACAAATATATTAATGTATTATTATAACTAACAATAATAATATTATATATTAATAATTTGAATACCACACCTCAATAGGATGAACATTTTGACCACCATCATTCTATCACATAGGATGGGGCACCATACCTCTTTGTGTTTTAATAGAATGGACTTCGTAATATAATTTAAGCCTAAGGATAATAATGGGGACAAGATGGTTCCTATCACTACTCTGAGATCTAGGGGAGGAAAAGTGAAAAGAGTCATACATGGCCTTTGACATCAATGATAACAGAAATCATATCTAATTCATTATTTAGATAATATGCATTATTAAAAAGATAATAATTCTTCATTATTAATATCATCCTTAGTTTTAACACATTTTATTGCATGATTTTTAAACATATTACATATTTTAGGATATAAACATGCAACTATGACCATCATAGTGTGTAACACAAAATAAACACTATAAGAATCCATTATAACTATGATAGGGTTTGCTTATGGAAAAAATGGGAAATAATAAATCATATCTTAAACCCCTAATGCAAGAGAAATTTGAAACCCTAAAAAGGAAAGATGAATCCCTAGAGGATATATACTTAGGGTTTTATGCACTCAAAATTATGACCAGGTTCATCATAATGTATTAATATATTTTGTATTTAGTCATAAATAAGCCAAAAATATTAAAATTAAGATTTCATAAGATCTAGCATAAACTATATATATCTAATTTCTTTAAAAATAGTTATTGCACTTTCTAAATATATAAATAACAAAGGGGGAAATAATTAGCTAATTTTATGTTCTATTTTACATACTAGTGCAAATTCATATATAATGTCTCTAGAGATTGAATATCAAAACTTATGAAGACATTATTGGTGAATGCTCACACACCTAAAACAATCATATCCATCCATTATCTATTATAATTTTCCTTGTGTAATTTTTTAGTTTGTGTTACCATAGATCTCTGCACCTACTTATTAATATGATTTCTAGATGTTTATTGATCCTTGATCCTCGATTTTATCTTCCTTTGCCTTGAAACCCCATCTCCATTTTCAACATGTTCTTGACCTAAAATAAGGGGGATAAAATTTAGGATGGACAACCCCTTAAACTCCCCACTAAGTGGTTGAGTGTTGTTTACATTCTAATACCCTAAATAAGGCTCAAATCACATGTATTTCTACCATATATGTGTATGTATGCTTAATATTATTCCACTATAATTCAATACAAATATTTTTTATTTCAACACTTGATAACATGAATCTTTGGCCTTGAATTCTGAATTCATAATTGGCTATTAGAATATTACTTTGAGGGTTTTTATATTTAGATGATTTTGGATAGACAGTTCCTCAAAGATGTATAAATATTTTTCTCAATTTGAAAGTGGTTTTAAAAGTAATTACCTAGTTACCAAGTGAATAATACCTTAATATTATTGTGTGTGTGTGTGTGCGCGCGCATGCACGCGCGCGCGCACAAGCGCGTGTACGCGTGTGTGCGTGTGCATGAATATTTGGAATTATCCCCATAACTAACATGTGAAACATGCATAGGTTGACCCAATTGAGATATTTGAGTTTTAAAATTATTTTTTGAAAATTATGAGTGACTCTATTGGTGAAGGAAAACATTTCTAGTAATAACTAGCATTAGACTATTGTCAAGACTATCCAGAGAGGGGGAAATTGTGATATGGAATGTGGTGATAGTTTTCTTAGGATTATATATTTTTATGGCACAAACTAAGGAGTATCTACATGGTATAGATGTAAATTTTGGTTATCAAAGTCCATAGATAAGTTAATAGATAATGGAGAATGTGATCGAGATTCAAATGTGTATGCACAAGTCATGTATGTCAAAGATAGGTCAAAATTGATGTTTTCAAGTGTCTGGTACCAAATTTTGGTGTTTATACCTTCCTACCCACACTCTATACACCAAAGAGAAAAAATTTATTTAGTTCCCCCTTGTATCTCATCCATCCTTCATAGCATCGCATCTAATTTAGCATCATTATTTTCACTTCATGTATAGTGTTCACCACAATCTTAAATATATTTTACTCTTACTTTAGCTCCTCTAGATTTATCTTCAAATTTTAATTGAGTCTACATTATTGTAAATCTTATCTTAATTTGCATCCATTTTATGAGCCATGTATCCTTATCATCATCTTAAAACTTTAAATTTAGCTTATTTATCACATCTTCAAACTTGTGCACCTTTACATTTAATATTCTCTAACAAATTTTATTTTTATAATATCCATAGTTAACTTGGTACCACCATTATTGAATATGAATTCCAACATCATCTGATTAGAACTCCTATGATCTATCAATATTTCATGTCAATAAATTAGATACCCTTGGATTATCACTTCATGTCATTAATAAATATATATATATATTCAATTTGTTAGACCCATCATAAGGCTAAAAATTCATAAAGTATCTAGTAATGAATTCCATCATTGCTCAAATATGATTGTATTTCTAGTTTATTGGGTGAGTGTTCTAGTGTTTTCAAACCCATTATGATTCTTATTGATATGATTGGTGAACATAAAGAATCCACTAAGTTGGCTTGATTTTCAATTTATTTCTTGTATCTTTCTAGTGTTTATAAAACTTCCCCCAACAAATTATATTTATTTAAAGCTCACAATATAATTTTAAATTTATAGCTTCAATAATTAATGATGGCATAGAAGTGTGTTCTTGTTGAGTGAATGAACTAAAGTAGGGATGTTAATTATAACCACCATTGAATGTTTCCTATACCATTATCTATATAGTGGATTTATGTAAAGGCTACCCTTCCCTTTCAATATACATATGATAAAGTTTAAATTACTCATTAAAATTACTGATAAATTTTTATACTTACTTTATAGTATTAGCTACCTCAATTATCTTACCTTTCTCCCATTCCCATTCTAAGGTGGTATCTTCTTCCTAGTCTACATTTATGATATCCTCAATTCTCTATAGCTAACTTTGGGTTCTAGACTCAATCTATTTCAATAGAAGTCTACTTCCTCATGATCTCTATGATGCTCTTCTAATACTTCTACTTGCACCTTACTTTAGCCTTATATCTTCAACAGGGTTTTATTTACTTTATATTTTATATTGACATATTTATCATTGAGTCTCCATGATATTATTTGTATATTTTATTTTCTTATTTTCCACTAGTCAAGTTCTCCTTGTGGGCTTCATTTTGATCATGTCTTAATGGTTCTCCAATGCTTCATTTATCTCCCATCAATTCACATTCTCATACTACTTTGTTTGAATACTCCATATCAGATTAAATTGACACCATATCCTTTTCCACATCTAACATTTTAAATAATACTAGAAGATTTTCAAAACTAATCCTCTTATTCCCCTGAAAAATAATTTATATGTAGATTTGAACATAATGTATCCTTACATGGAAAATTCAAATACATACCTATCAATAGTGGTTTTTACCTAGTGATCAATAGAATGTGTCTATTCAACATCTGCATTGCATGATATTTTTAGATTCCCTTCATTCCATTAAACATTTTCCATATTTTTTATGTCATGAATATTAGTGTTGAAACCTTGATAACAATGTTGCTATCAAATTTGGTAGTTCACATTAGAATATCTCATAAATATCACTGTATATATGGGTGGTAATAATTTGTTATGCATGAACTCTTATTCTAATAGGATTTTCTTCTATGAATTTAGATATCATATTTTATATCCATATTTTGAGGTCTCTTTGACTTGGAAACCATATTAGCATCTTATAGGTCTAAAAAATAGAACACTTGTTAGTAATGGTCTCTAGAATACCTTTTTTAGGATGTGCTAGTGTTGTAGTTTGAAAAGTGAATTAGATTTAAAAAACATGAAGTTTATTTATTACACTAAATTACCTTAGATTTTAAGATTAACAATAATTTGTAAAAGACAAGGATATTTGTTCAAATCAACTTGCACAATTCATAAACTTACAAATTCTCATTCATATCATTATTTATAAAAAGCTATTATGGTTAGGGATACATTAGATCATAAGAGATACTGATTTAGAAATATACCAATGATTCTAAAAAAATGAATGAACAACAACCTTATTTTATTCCAAGTTCAAGGTACTCATAGAGTTGACATGACTCTTTGGATTATAGTTTCTTAATTTTATCTTCTTTTTCAGTCTTATGGAACCATTCAACATTCCATTTGTATTTTCTACTTACATTAACATTTATAAAATAAGAAAATATACATGTCACATGTAAAAATTAAAAAATTAGTTGTGAATTATTATTTTAAATCTCATACTAAAAATCAACTGTCAAACATAATCTAAAAATCTAATAATCATAAATAAAAGAAAATAAAAAAAATCATTACACTAGTAAGTGTATAATAAAATGCTCAATACATGCAAAAACATAAATACATTTAATAAAATAATCCACAAATAAATTAATTCAAGAGACTAAAATTTCCATAAAATAACTCATTATCATCAAAAAATTAGGCCCATTCACAATTATTCATTTATACTAGTGGCTTCACCTAATCAAATAATTTACACATTTTTTGTCATCTCTCTTGTGTTGACCAAATTTGACCCTATAGGTCAAATTAGGACCCATATAGGTAAAAAATTTATCTTTATAGGTTTATATGGGGTCTAATATTTGTTAATAACATGTATTATAGGTTATTTTATGTCATTTTATATTATATTAAACTTGGTCATTAGTCATTTTAACCTTTGTCTTTTTGAGTCATTTGGGGGGTTAAAATAGAGCATTAAATGATTTATACGGCTTCATTGGGAAGTTTGGAATTTTAAAAATGGTTATGTAATGTGCCATGTATCCTATTATGCCTTAATCAATTATTCATAACTAAAAATTGGTAGGTTCTTTAGAAGAAAGGGAAGTTTTCTTGAAAAAGTGAAGAGTTTGCCACTTGTACAATCCATAAGGGAGTGTGACACATGGGATAAGGTCATGATATGAATATTAAGATTCCTAATATCCATTTACACACTTTAATTACTTTGAAAGTGTCAAAATTGAGCTAAAACCATTTTGTTCCTTCTTCACCCTTCCATGCACATAAAACTAGTTAGCAGGTTTGTACTTGGTACTACCAATAGGGGAGGTTTCAAGAAAAATGCTCCTTAGGGTGTCTTATACACTCATTAAAATTACATTTAATGTTTGGATATAGATTAATGGTGACTTTTACATTATGAACCATTCCTAAAAAGTTGACCTATCTAATTTTCTTGCTAATCTATGCACCTTATATGTTTTACCTTGGTTTGAACAAATACATACATTCCAATTACTGATATTGATCTCAAATGATTTTTTATATCCAATTTAATTATCCCCATTATTTTTTTCATGTTTTAAGGTGTTGTGATGGATAAATCACCTCAAGTTTATAGACTAGTCTTATTTGAGAATGATAGGCTTGTTTCCACCATTTTCAGATCTCCATGCTTTGATAATGACTTATAAAGGTTATTATAGGTTTGTTTACATGTTTTTAATTCCATATCATTTCTCTCACCTTTAAATCTCATTCTCCAATCAATGTTTCATGAGGATGCAGTCATAAAGTGCCATACAGTTAGTCTATTATATGACTGTCATATACAGTCATCTAAATGAGTTGTGTTAAAGCTTGAAAACATTCATAAGAGAGTGAAAAAGAGTTCCATGGTAGTGGAAAAATCTTTATCACATGGGTGATGAATTTAATTTCATCACATAATGTGTGAAGAACATGAGGTAACCTTTTTAGCACTTAACATAGTTTCCTGTCATTAACATTTACCTATAGGTATCTCATAATGCCACCATGTTGGAATGGATTTATATGGTGAGGAGAATATATTTTAAATCCTTTATAGAGGTATAAAACTCATGAAATTTAAAAAAATAGTGAATTGTTCACACTCATCACTCACTTCCTATAATTTTGCATTTTCTACCTGTATATGACAATAACCACCTACAGGTGGGATCATAGAGATATAAAGGTATCTATATGGAGAAATTAGAGCATGGTGAATCATTTTTTGGAGTTTTATCATGTAGTGAGAAACTATAAGACCTTATTTTAGGTGTTATATTGACAAAATAGGAAGTGATAACCTTTCAAAAACCCAATGACTATGTTCAGCGATCAAATCCCTAAAAACACAAAATAGAGGTCTAGGCATTTTGGTGAAATTCATATGACATAGTTATAAGGAATTTTGAGGAATCTATATGGTTATGTTTTATATTATCTACATGTTAGAATAAATTTACAAGGTTTGGATGGAATATGATCAGAATAAAGTGGATATTGAGAGACATAAAGTTGCCCATTTATGTATTAAACTCAATCAATGACATCTACAGAAGTTTGAGTCTTTGAGCAACCTTGCATTCCAAGTTGGCAGTCCTAATCATGATTTAATGATAAAATTTTTATATGAAGTTAAATATATCTTTCATTATTTTAAATTTCACTTAAGGAGGATGATGTATTGTGTTTAAGTTCCATACACACCTATAGGTGTGTCTAATCACAAATTATTCACCTACATCCAGGAGCCATCCTCCATATCATTCATAATGAGGGGTTTGAACATGGATGTAAAAAGTGTGGTTGATGAAAGTGACCCAAAAATATATCATAATACTCCCAAGGATCATGTGGCATAACTTTCAAGAGATAATGTCTATCTACAAGTTTTTTGCCTCAAACAGTCAATATAATTGACTGTGTCATTTAGTGAGCTTGAAAAAATGGTTAGAAGGTATAAATATGGATTGGTTGATATATTAATAACTTAGTGTGGTCAGAAACATAATTAAAACATATTAAAAAACTATACCTAGGCTTCAAACATGTAATTCCACCTACAGGTATGTTGCCTTGGAGCAAACACAGTCAGGAGATGGCACTCAGCCTTGACTAAGCAGAGTGTATGGAGTGGTAACTAGAAGGTTAGAGTGATTATATGATTGGTTACACATAAATCCTGATTATATAAGTTTAAATAGGATCATATCATACTAAAATCATGTATATAATGGGCTAAGAGGATGTATCACATAGTTCATACCCCCATGCCACTATAATAGTCTACCTTGGAATTTGAAGAGGTTTGGGGGTCAAATGACCTGATAAAGATATAAAATTTGGTAGAGGGAATATATAGGACCTAAATAATCCTCTTAAACATTCACCATTATCTAATAAAATAGGGGATTACCCTCTATTTTGTCTCAGATAAAGGGCATTCCCTTTGTGCATAAACCCTATAGGTTTTAGAAAGTAGGGTTAAAGGATGGACTAGAGGCTATAGAGACATTTTAAGGAGGTTTAAAAAGTTAAAATATACCTAAGTAAACATGATAAACATATCACAAAATGAGGGAAACAAATAGGATGGTCTAGATGGCTAGGTTTGCAAGCAAGCCTGTTAGGCAGGTTTAGGCCTAGAATCCAAATGAGGGGCCAACTTCCTTTCCATCCTTGGGTAAGATTTATAATATATTGGAACATGTTTATAAGATTAATTTATACATTTATGATATATTTTAATTCATAGGAATCATAAATAATTCACATTTTGGCTCAAAGGCAATATTAGTCTTGTGCAAAGCAAAAGAAGAGTTCAATAAAGCAACTTTGGAAGCTTATATCTCCTCTGAAGCTTTGCATGGATACCCAATATGTTTGTATATGTTATATATTGTATTAAGAAACCATTTTTTGGAATTTAATTGAAATTTGAACTTGAAATCTCTATGAACAATGGCTAAGAGGGTAAAATAGGCCTAAACCCTTGGAATGACTTGATGAAGGAAATCAGGATGGGAAGCTTCTCTAATGGCATAGTTTGCCTAGAATGATGATTTAAGGTTGTAGAAGACTTAGTTAGCCTCCCTACCATTAGGATTATTTATAAAAAAATCTATACAAATATGGTAAAAAAATATTCCTTTTGAATATTTTGTGCATTGTACAAGTTCTAGGAGGTTTCAAGATATGAAATCAAATTTGGAATGAAAATTGAGACTTAAGATAACTCTCCATGTAAATTTAATGCCTTATAAAACTCCTAAGTGTGCCTATTAGAGCTCTCATCTCAGCCAATCAAAACTAGCATAATGAACATGATAGTGAGAAGCTTGAAAAGCTTCAAGTTAATTTTAAGGTATGCCTAATGCCTCTAAGGCCATGGATGGTATTGTCACATTTAATTCATTCCATTATATATATTTTCATGGTAAAATAAATCCAAATTTTAATCCAAGTTTGCAAGGTGTGTGAAATAGGAGTTTATTACATTGTAGGTAGTGATAACTCACTTTCAAAAGATTTTAGATTACTAGTAATACAACCAATGCATGTATAAGAATGTATACAACACTTTCCTCTCATTAAAATCATTATAATTTTTCCTAATCAGTTTTGGGACATTAAAATAGGGCTAAATCATGAAGGAATTTTTTAAAGCCAGCAAAGGGAATTCTTACACCACTTTTCATGAGTTTCATGACTTGGAAAGCCACTTGTTTCTTCTAACCTTGCATGGTCTATTTCACATCCTCTTCTTATTCAAATTTAACTCATTTTATTATATTTATAAGTGTCTTTTTGATATTTGGACTTCTCTCTTTTAATCTCTCTCTTAATTTCTATAAGAACTAGCCATTTTGGCCTTTATAAGTAATGCTCCACTTGAATATGTTGAAGCATTTCTCATTTGCATACCATGGATCAATAAAGACTAATAATTTTTACCTCTTCCATGATTTTTCATAGTGTGTTCACTTGGATGATTGATTTTGCTTATTGATGACTTATTATTTCCTTAGCATTATTGTTTCATTATCTCACCTATTTGCAGTTGGAAAGATTCTTCTTGTAGGTCATGTGAAGTGTTTTATTGATGTGTCAAGGTTGAGTGAGTTAGTATAATCAAATAGTGCCATCCTATGCCTCTTTTCTAGTCTTTATAGCCTAAACATTCATCATAACCTCATAATGAAATATTGATGTGAGAAGATGTAGATTGGAAAAGTGTATGTTTGGTTAGTCCCTTGTTCTCATGTGTAACATGTAGCTAGTTGGTATTCATCAAATAATTTGGTGTATCACCTCCTTTAGGATAGTTTAATTTTAATTTCATCTCTCTTTTCCCTCACAATCATAGGTGTAATAGTGATCTACAAGTGGTACATCAAGGGAGCTAGCTTTATCTAGAGATTCACCTCATTCTAAGGCTACCCATAACCTAGAGGTGTTTCCATTATGCCACTTGGATGAGGAGAGATGAGAAATATCCTCAAAGGGTGAAAATCCAAGTGACAATAATTTTTTGCATACTCAGTGGGACTCTTAGTCCAAGAAATTAAAATATTTTTGGTGTTGTCTTTCAACACATTAGTCTTTGGAGGAATCTATCTAAGAATAAATGGTGACTCTAAAGTTATATCAATTGGTCAAGCAACACCCTTTGAAGATTATTGGTAAATTTTTCTTTGTGTTATTACTTCCCAATGATGTTTAATGGCTAATTTTGGTGTTGAATATTAATTTACCCAAGTTGGTGAGGTATATCAAACTTATGACATTCCTCATTATCCTTTGTATGATTCTTATCAACCTTGCCATGAGTTGTATCATCCCTCTTATACTCCTTATCCTCATTAAGATTCCCATAAAATTCAAGAGATTATTTTCCAAGAGAACCTAGCTAAGAAAATTGAGGAGTTAGAGTTGATAGTGAAATTATTGAGTCAAGGTGTGATGGAAGGTTTAGAGCCAAAATAAGATCTTATGCTCAAACACACCCCATATAACCTTCCTTAAGAAAATTTTAAAGCTAAATTAGATTTCAATGAAGAGATTTCCAAATGGAAGGAATAAAATAAAGATATTTTAGCCCAAGGTCTTCCTCCCCTTCCTCAAAATTTTCCAAAAGGATCCCCTAAAATTCATTCTCAATATGATTTTAATTTATATGTTCCACTTCCACCAATTACTTCATCTTGTCCTCACCCTATCAGCCTTTACCATGATGTAACTATGGTATGGGAACCTAAAGGGGAGTATCTAGTTGAGAATAATTCAAAACTTTTATTTGAAGAAAATATAGCTCCTTAGCAGCCTCATTTGGCTAAGTCACCCTTGAGAAGTAAATTTAGGTTATGATAGTTTATATTCAACTTGAGAGACCTTAATAGGTCCTAAATGTTTAATAAGAGGTGATTCCTTGTGTTTATTCTTCTTTTTATGTTGATAATAAAGAAGGCCTTCTTTGTGTTAAAGAAAAAATCTTAGATGAAGTCCTTTTGAATTATAAAGAAGAGGATGAAAGAGCTTATCTTGTTGGTCCCCTTCATGTTGTTGATAAAAGAGAATATGAGGACTTGTGGTAGTATTTTTTAAGAATTTTAAATGATTTTGAGTCTCTCAAGGGGTCTATAACTTCCTTAGAGCTAATTACAAGTGATTGTAAGCAAGATGACATTTTCCAAATTATCATAGATGAGAAAGAAAAAGTATCTAATCAGCCTTGGGTTGACTTGTTTGAAATAATTGGAATAGGTTATATTCCTCTTCAAGGATGCTATGATCTTATCAAAATTGGAAAAATCATCCTTGACACTTAAGTAAGTATGCAAAGAAAAATCAACTTTTTAAATCTGTCCTTTTAAGAGACATATGCATCCCATGATGATATCTTTGAAATAATCAAGATGGGATATCATCCTTTCAAAAAATTGGGAGAAACATATCATATCTTGAAGGATGGAACAAGATTATATTGGCCTCAATCTTCCAAGGAACAAGAAACTACTCCTCTTGAAACCATGCCTACAAATAAGATGCAAGTTAGTCATGAGATGAAGAGTGGGCAATAGTGTGAGGTATGTGTAAAAATTCAAGAGGAATGAATTTAAATTGGAGACCTATTTTAATATGGTATACTTAAGATCATATCAATTTAAGTGCCAAGAAATAGGTCTAATCTATCAAATATCCAATCCAAAGAGCAACATGCTTGGCACTATGATTCATCTCATGAAGAAGGAGATGCAAGAAAATTTCCTTTTGATCCTAGAAAGGGAGGTATGATTAATTTTTAGTTGTAAATAGTGGTTTGTTTTTTTGATTTCCCTAATTTATTTGATCACATGTGTGTGTGTCTTATTAGTTTTGTTTATTTTGCTTTGTGTGTGTCCTTCATTTTATGTGGTTAAGGTAGTTAATTAGTTGTCTTGTCTTAGTCAAATATTATTTTCAATGGTAAAAGTTATATTGTTTTGTTTTATACTTATGATGACTCCCTAATCCCAAAGGAATAATAAGGCTACTGATCTTTATTATAGTAGGCTTATGAGTCACCAATTTGTTGAACAAATTTGACCCTACAGGTCAAATTAGGACCCTATAGGTAAAAAATTTATATTTAGAGGTTTATATGGGGTATAATATTTGGTCATAATGTGTATTATAGTTTATTTAATGTCATTATTTATAATATTAGCCTTGGTCAGTAGTCATTTAAACCTTTATGTCTTTTTGAGTCATTTTGGGGGTCAAAATATAACGTTAAATGAGTTGTACAACCTCTTTTGGAAGTGTGAAGTTGTAAAAAGGGATATTTCATGTTATATGTGTCTTATTATTCCTTAATAAACTATTCATAACTAAAAGTGGTAGGTTCTTTAGAAGAAATCATATTTTTATTGAAAAAAGGAAGATTTTAGCACTTATATGACCCATAAGGGAGTGTGACACATGCGATTAAATCATGAGATGACTTTTCAGATTCCTTAGATTCATTTCCATGATTTAAGTACTTTTTAAGTGTCAAAATTGAGATAAAACCATTATGCTCCTTCTTAACCCTTCCATGCATATAAAACTAGTCAACATGTTTGTACACTAATTCATATTAAATTTAATGTTTGGTTATAGAGGAATGGTGACCTTTACTTTATGAACCATTCATAAGAAGTTGATCTATCCAATTTTCTTACTAATCTATGCACTTTATAGGTTTTTCCTTGGTTTGAACAAATCTATACAATCTAATTACTGATATTGATCCTAGATGATTTTATCTCTCCCCTATAATTATCCTCATGCTTGGTTTCATGTTTCTAGGTGTTGTGATGGACAAATCACCTCAGGTTTGTAGACTGGTCTTATTTAAGAATGATAGGCCTATTTACACCATTTTTAGATATTCAAGATTTGATAATGAATTATGAAGGTGATGATAGGTTTGTTTACATGTTTTCAATGCCATCTTAGTTATCTCACCTTTCAATATCATTCTCTAAGTAATGTTTCATGAGGATGCAATCATAAAGTGCCATACAATCAGTCTACTATATGATTGTCATATACAATCATCTAAATGAGCTACATTAAAGCTTGAACACATTCATAAGAGAGTGAAAGATATTTCCATGGTGGTGGACACATCTTTATCACATGTGTGATCAAGTTAAGTTCATAAAATAATGTGTGGAGAATATGAGGCAACCTTTTTAGCACTTAACACAATGTCCTACCATTTACATCTACCTATAGGTATCTCATAATGCCAACATGTTGGAATGTTTTTATATGGTGAGGAGAATATATTTTCAATCCTTGATATATTTCAAAAACTCATTAAAGTTAAAAAAAATAGTGCATTGTTCACACTCATCACTCACTACCTACAATTTTGCATTCTCTACATGTATATGATAATAACCACCTACAAGTAGGATCAAAAAGATATAAAGGTTTCTGTATGGAGAAATTGGAGCATGGTGAATCCTTTTTTGGAGTTATATCATGTAGTGAGAACATATCAGACCTTATTTGAGGTTTGATATTGACAAAATAGGAAGTGAGAACATTTCAAAGACCCAATGACTATGTTTAGGGATCAAATCCCTAAAAGCACAAAACAAAGGTCTAGGCATTTTGGTGAAAGTCATATGACATAGTTATAAGGAATTAAGGCATCTATATGGTTATGTCTTGTAGTCTCTTATATGGGAGAATAACTTTACAAGGTTTGGAGGGTAGATGATCAATATAAGGTGGATATTCAGAGACCTAAAGTTGCCCATTTATACATTAAACTTAGTCAATGACATCTACATAAATTGAGTCTTTGAGCAACCTTGAATTCCAAGTTGGTAGTCCTAAACATGATTTCATGATCAAACATTTGTAGGTAGTGAAAGATAGCATTCATGATTTTAAAGGTCACTTAAAGAGGATGATGTATTATGTTTAAGTTCCATACACACCTACAGGTGTGTCTAATCACAAATTGTTCACCTACCACCAGGAGCCATCCTCTACATCATTCATAATGAGTGGTTTAAACATGGAGGTAAACAATGTGGTTGATGAAAGTGACCCCAAAATATATTATAAGAATCCCAAGGAGCATTTGGCATAAATTTCAAGAGATAATGTCTATCTATAGGTTTTTTGCCTCAAACAGTCAACATGATTGATTGTGTCATTTAGTGAGCTTGAACAAATAGTTGAAAGGTATAAATATGGCCTGGTTGATATAATAATAACTTATTATGGTTAGAAACATATTGAAAATATATTAAAACACTATACCTATGCTTCAAACATGTAATCCCACCTACAGGTATGCTACTTTAGAGCAAAAACGGTTAGGAGATGACACTCAACCTTGACTAAGCAGAGTGTATGGAGGGGTACCTAGAAGGTTAGAGTGATGAATGGACTAGGCATTCACACATCATTCTTATATAAGTTTCAATAGGCTCCTATCATACTCAAATCATGCATAGAAGGGTCTTAGAGGATGCATCACATAGTTCATACCCCAAACCACTATAATAGTCTACCTTAGAATTTAAAGAGGTTTGGTGGTCAAATGACCTAGTCAAGATCTCAAATTAATTAGAGGACATCTATATGATTTGAATAAACCTCTCAAACATTCACCATTGTCTAAGAAAATAGGTGAGTACTTTTTATTTTATCTTAGATAAAGGGTACTCCCTTTGTGCATAAACCCTATAGGGTTTGGAAAGTAGGGTTAAAGGATGTAATAGAGGCTTTAGAGACCTTAAGAAGAGGTTTTTAAAGTTTAAACATACCTAAGGAAACATGAGAAACATATCACAAAAGGAGTGAACCAAATAGGATGGTCTAGATGGCTAGGTTTGCAAGCAAGCCTGTTAGGTAGGTTTAGGCCTAGAATCCAAACGAGGGGCCAAATTCCTTTCCATCCTTGGGTAATATTTATAATCAGTTGGAACATTCTTATAAGATGAATTTGGACATGTATGAGATATTATAATTCATAGGAAGCACAAGGAATTCATATTTTGGCTCAAAGGCAACATTAGGCCTGTGAAAAGCAAATGAAGAGTTTGATGAACAAAATTTGGAAGCTTACATCTCCTCTAAATATTTGTATGGAGACCTAAGACATTTTAATATGTTATATAGGGTCATAATCAACCATTTTTTGGCATTGAATTTAAATTTGAATGTGAAATATCTATGAACAATGGATAAGAGGGTAAAATAGGCCTAAACCCTTGTTAAAACTCTTAGAATGACTCAATGAAGGAAATGAGGATGGGAAGATTATATAATGGCCTATTTTTCCTATAATTATGATTTAAGGTTGTATAGTACTCAGCCAGGATTCCTACCATTAAGATTAGTTATATGGAATCTATATGAATAGGGTATATAATTGTTTTTTTTACTATTATGTGCATTATATAGGTTATATGAGGTTTCAAGAGATGAAATAAACTTTGGAAGGAATATTGAGACTTAATATAACTCACCATTTCCATTTAATGCCTTGAAAAAACTATTAAGTGTGCTTAATAGAGCTCTCATCTTAGTCAATCAAAACTGGCATAGTGAACATGATAGTGAAAAGGGTGAAAAGCTTCAAGAAAGTTGATTTTAAGGTATTCATGATGTCTCTAAGTCCATTTATGGTTTTTACACATGAAATTAAATTAATTTTATGGATTTTAATGGTAAATTGAAGCCAAATTTGAATCCAATTGTGCAAGGTGTGTGAAAGAGGAGGTTTTTAGACTACAAGCAGTGATGACTCACTTATAGAAGATTTTAGATGATTAATAATGTGACCAATGAATTAAGAAGCATGTTTTTAACCCTTACCTCTATTTCCAATCATTATACATGTTCTTAATTAATTTTTGGATGTCCAAATAGGGCTAAATCATGAAGGTAGTTTTCTAAGCCAATAAAGGGAACTCCTATGCTAATTTTCATGAGTTTCATGACTTGGGAAGCCACTTGTCTCTTATAACCTTATATGTATCATTTAACATCCTCTTCTCATGCACATTTAACTAATTTTATAAACTTGACAAGTGTCCTTGTGATCTTTGGACTTCTCTCTTCTCTTCTCTCTCTCAAGTTCTATAAGAACTAGCCATTTTGGCCTTTGTAAACAATGTTCCACTTGAGTATGGTGAAGCACTGATAACTTTTATACCATGTATCAATAAATACTACTAATTTTCACCTCTTACATGACTGTTCATAGTGTGTTTACTTGGATGATTGATTTTGCTTAGTAATGACTTATTGTTTCCTTAGCATTGTTGTTTCATTCTCTCACATATTTGTAGCTGGAAATCTTATTATTACAAGTCATGTGATGTTTTATATTGATGTGTTAAGTTTTATTTATTTATTCTATTCAAATGGTGCCATCTTAGGCCTCTTTTCTAGTCCTCCTAGCCTAAACATTCATCATAACCTCATAATGAAATAGTGTATGTTTGGTTAGTCCATTTTTCTCATGTGTAACATTCATCTAGTTGGTATTCATCAACTAATTTGGTGTATCACCTCCTTTAGGATAGTTTACTTTTAGTTTTCTCTCCTTTTTACCTCACAAGTGTAGGTGTAGTAGTGATCTACAGGTGATACATCAAGGGAGATAGCCCTATCTAGATATTCACCTCATTCTTAGGCTACCCATAGCTTAGAGGTGTTTCCATTGTGCCACTTAGATGAGGAGAGATGAGACATCTCCTCAAAGGATGCAAATCTAAGTGATAATAGTAACTATATACAAGGAAATAAATACATAATCCTTGTGTACTCAACTTCTTGAGGTCAAGTTGAAATGATTGAAAATGAAGGAAAGGGGAAGAGATCAAGGATTGAAGTTAGATAAATTGGATTGATTGGTTCATTGATAAATATAAGTTGAATTAGTGTGATTTTAATTAGTATGGGTTGAACAAGGATGTGTTTGGGTGAAGATGGTAAAGGTATTCAAATATGCTAAGCCCAATATTTATCAACATCATCTAGGTGATAATTCAAGACATTTAACTAAGGAATGAGCTGATGGGGAAAGGGAGTGGTGAAAAATATCATGCACCTAGTATATTGATCATTATTGGTTTAAATTGAGTTGTTAGGGTTGGGCATCAGGATTAGACTCACCCTAAAATCATCATCAAAAGGGAATCAATGAAAGAAAGAAAGTGAAGACTAAGAGTATCTCAAAAAAAACTATGAATATCCAAATAAAATTACTTGGAAAGAATAACTGGATGGAAACTATTTTTAAAACAAATATGGAATATAGTGTGAACCTAAATATCACCTAAAATATTTATTATTTATAAATTATAATTACAATTTAATATAAAAAAACTAAATGAATAATGATCTATCACTATGTTTTTTGGTATTTTAAATATTATATTGATAAGCTAAATATTTTATTATTTATATTTTAAATGCAACTTACCAACAAACACACATAAAGTGGTTAGAACTGAGTAACACAAGGAAGGATAGAAAATGAGGAATGCCACAAGGACATGGGAAAACACCACAAAATGAACACTTTAACATATCGGTTTGAAATGCACTTAAAAAATACCTTGGGGTAGAAAATTTACAAACTATAAATATCTCAAAAATGTAAAGAAAATAAATATTATCTCACAAGTTTTATAATAAAAAATATGTAATGATGCCAATGAACTAAAAAGGTTGATCAAAGAGTAAACATAAACTTAGGAAAATGAATAAAATAACTGAAACCAAATAAATGGATATAATAATTAGTAACTAATAGAGGAAAACTTCATGAGGGAAACACAAATATAGAGGTACAAAGACTCTTTGTAGACTGAACAAACACCACATAATATAATAGAATAACAACTTGGATTATGTACAACAAGATGAATGTAAGGTTATAAAAAAGTCTGCGGTAGAAATAATAGAGATGTTTATCTAAAACCTTGAATAACACTTTAATGGATGACAATAATACCCTTGGAAGAGTGGGGTGTGTAAAAAACACTTTAAACAAGAACATAACTAAAATGTATTAATATAATGATAAAATTCTAAATGAACAAAATGAATTACTTACTATACTCTATTCTAATAACTATTATCACATTTAATTCTAAATGGGATTAATTGACCCTTAGCCTTTGTTATTAATTAAATAAATAGTAATATATTTGTTATTAACATGAGGTGGAAACCTCATGTGAATAAATAATAAAGCTATAGTTAGTTAATTATTGCCATATTTAAATTAAATTTTTGTATCGAGATGGATGGACCCAATATTTTTACAATAGTCTCCTCCCTTGGTTTCTCATTATAAATAGGGTTTTACCCCTATTGTAAAACCAACCCATGAATATGAAATCATTGGTCATATTCAATTTGAGTATTTTGTGAAATATTATATGAGAATAAGTGAGAGGTTGAGTAAATGTATTTGGTATACAGTTAATTTATCAATTATTTACATAATCATAATTGGTGAGTTTTTTTTTACATCTATGAGGTTTTCTCATAGTAAATTCTTATGTTTCATACATTGATTTATGTTAATTTATTCCATTATAATTTTCTATCAATTAATATTCTAGATCATGTGAATTGGTTTCTTTATTTTATCAATAACAAGAAAATGAATCTTTAACATGTCACTAGTTACAAAACAACCTATAGATGATTTTTGAGCTCTATGAATTAAATAATGCAATTCAATCAGCCCAAATAACTAACTACCTTTTTAAAGTGATAGATCCATTAAAACCAAATTAAATGGATGAATAAACCATTCAAAATAGCATTAGAATCTTAAAGTTGAGTTCTCTACACCATGATTAAATAGATGAAAGAAAACAAGAAGAGATTGAGATTGGATTCATATACCTTGTACTTAGATTTTGACACTATGATGTCACTTGATCAAGGATGTTGATGATGAATTATTTAATGAATAATTGGACATGGATTTTATATAAGAATGGTAGATGGCCTTCCATGGAGGAAGTGACTTATTTAAATAGATAGAGGAGGGAAGAATCAATGGTGGAGGTTTGAATTTGGGGGAAGGAGATCAAGGGTTGAGGATTATCCAAGGAATTTGAAATTCCTTGGAAGTCTCTATATTTAGAGGCTTCTAGAGAGGAGGGTTAAAATAGAGGGGATTATAGAATCCTCTTAGTGTTTAATGATGATTAGATAGGGATGAAGTGAGGATTAAGGATTAGGGGTGTAGGAGAGCCTAAGAATAGTCTTAGTAGGTGTGTAGGTGGGTCATGGGAATTTAAAATTCGCAAATAATAGGCAAGTATGATTAAGATGGGATAATGATGATTAAGATAAATTAATGATTAAGTGGGATATAATAAGGTTAGTAGATGAATAATAATAGAAAGGGAATATTAGATAAATGATTAGGAAGGGGGAATATTAGAACGGGATAAATTAGAATAAAATGAGAAGAGGGTAATTAGTGTCAACTAATATTATTATTAGTGATGGTAATGTAGGCAAGAAAATTTAGGTGTATATATTTTTCCCCTCTTTGAAATGGCATTGAAAGTGGAGTGAAGTGAGAGCAGTAATGGTCTTTAAAATAAAAACCATGTCATAAATGAGTGTTAGTATATTATGTTAGTAGATATGATGCCTCCTCAAGGGGACATATAGGGAAGAATGAGACATATTGCCACTCAAAAGAGGAAATGAGGGGTGGGATGTGACAAAGAGATAAGGGAATGGGATGTAAAAATTTAGATGAAATTTGAGTCCTATAAATTAAATCATGAAATTTAATCAACCCAAATAACCAACTACCTAGTTAAAGTGATAGAGCCATTAAGACCAAAATACAAATAGATGAACATAATTAAAAACTAGCACTATGACCCTAAAGCTAGATGATATACACAATGATAAAATGTAATAAAAGATAATAAAGTTGGATTAGATTTACCTTAGACTTAGATTGACATTATGATATTGCTTGATCAATGATTGTTGATGGTGGATTGATTGATTATTTTGGCATGAAGACTCTATGAATTCCGAAGATGGCCTTCCATGGAGGAAGTGAGTTGTTTAAATATATTTTTGAGGGATATATCAATGTTGGATATTTGAAGTTGGTTGGAGGAGATCAAGGGATGAGGATTATTTAATAAATTTAAAATTCCTTGGAAGCCTCTAGATTTAGAGGCTTTTAAAGAGGAGGGGTTAAAATAGAGAGGATTCTAGAATCATACAATTCTATAATCCTCTTAAGGATTAATTAGTCTTATGGATGGGTTAGATAGGGATTAGGTAGGTGATTAGGGACTACGGATGTAGGAGAGCATATGAATAAGCTTAGTAGGTGTGTAGGTGGGTCATGAGAATTTAAAATTTCCAAATAATATGCAAGTAGGATTAAGATGGGATAATGGGGATTTAGGATAAATTAATGATTAATTGGGATACAATAAGGTTAGTATATAAATAATGATAAAATGGGAATATTAGATAAATGATTAGAAAGGGGGAATATTAGAACGGGCTAAATTAGAATAAAATGAGATGAGCAAAACTAGTGTCAACTAATAGTATTATTAGTGATGGTAATGTAGGCAAACAAATTTAGATGAATACATTTTTCCCCTCCTTACAAGGGAATTGAGAGTAGAGCGAAGTGAGAGGAGTAATGGTCTTTCAAAGAAAAACAATGTCATAGATGAGTGTTAGTAGATTATGTTAGCGATTATGATGCCCCCTTGAGGGGACATGTGAGGAATAATGAGATGGAAGACCATTCAAAAGAGGAAATGAGGGGTGGGATGTGATAAAAAGATAATGGGATGGGATGTCAAATGTGAGATAGAATATGAATTTGACTTGAGAAATGAGCTACAAATGGATGATGATGCCCTTGTTAAGGACACATGCATAGGGAGTAGAGATGATTATGTCATAGTTATCGACACATCCCAATGAGGAATCAACCATAACATGATGATGATAGGATTAAAATTCCATAATATTTAGATGTATCCCAAGAAAGGTTACATGCAAAAGAGAGATATAGTCCAGGACAAGATGATGATAAGATTGATGATGGGTGTAGCTCAAAGCTAAAATTGATCAATATTATGAGAATGATAAGAGAGAATAGTGATATGATCAAGTGACCAAAATATTGGGGGATAAGGATGGATGAGAGAGATAGTGTCTGATCTATCCTTGGGCATGGAAACATGGATAAGTTTTTCCTACATATTCTAAAAAGACCTCATGTTGATATAGTTCTGACTAGGAGATTATGATAATGATGATGATTAGTGATTAGAAAGTGATGATGATGAGGATGATTAGACTTTTTAGTGATTGAAGGATATGATTCAAATCATGAGATGAAGATGATAAGTATAAAATATGGTATGTTATTTGGATAAGTCAAGAGGACTAGATTAGTGATGGTAATAAAGATGATTATATGAATGATGAGGGTGGAGGTGATTAAGCCATCGTAAATGTCATAAGGCTCATCATATTTTAAGTAATCCATTAAATATGACACTTGGAAGTATGCCCCATGATATAGACATGACTATGAGGATGTTGTGTCAAAGTGTATGGGCAAGTAGAAAACTCTACATCTTCAAGGGCACTTTTGGTGTCCTCATAGCATCCATGTTCATTTCCCAATACATAAGACATAAGATATTTACATGATAAAATACATGAAAATAAGACAAACAAGTAACACACATGAGTATCTACATGTCATGTCCCAATGTCTTGTCTAATGATGATATGAGTGATGGGGTGATGGGTTGGAATAAGAGGTGATTATGGATGTAGGATAGACTTAGATTTGGATAAGATGATCATGATTAGGATGAGGTTTTCCCCCTAGTTTAGGATAGAAGGATGGATGATGTAATAAAGTCTTTAAATACTAATTTGGTCTCAAAATTGAATTGAAAAGTGGCCAAAGAAGGTGAATTTGAAGAGTGATGACCAAGGATTACTAATAGACAAGTCCCTACAAGAGTTTAATCTAGTAAGAACACTAAGAGATGATGAGATACAATACCTTTCATACTAGCAAAGAGTGATTAGATGGGTTCTAGATATGAAGAGGAAATGATAGATAAGTGATGGGTATCAGATTAAATTATTTTACAAGGTGATGTGTGCCAATAATACCTAGGCCAAGGATGAGATTGAAGATATGAAGGGATGGGTGACCACTAGGATTGGATTTCAAGACTACATATTTATATCCAAAGATCAGAATGGGAAAAGATGAATGATATAGATATGGATGTGATTGGGGTATTAGGGATAAGATAAATTATCATGGACTATTTTTGACATTTTTCAACTTTTATGTTTTTAGGGTTTTTTGACATATTTCATTTTTTATGGATTTTTGGAATATGTATGTATACTATATAAATGGGGTTACTAGCAAAGGGAATACCAAGCCTAGAAAATAGGAGGATGATGGATGGAATCATAGATGAGTGATAAATGAGATGAGGGTGATTTTGAAAATGGGATGATGAACAAGGTAGAAGGGACTAGGAATTGCTAATGACCACATCATGAAGGAAATAGATGTTTAGTTGCCTGAGTGTCCATTAGAGGATATGCCAAGATGGTTCAAGGAAATTTATCAAGACACCTTCCACTTTTTTATGAAATGTCAAGATGGGATGGTATGTGATATAAATCATAGATGATGAGTAAGAACAATGGACGAAAGGATAAGATAGATAAGGATGATGTGGAAGGGGTATATAAATAAAGTTGTCAAGGGACATCATGAGGGATGGATTTGATGGCCAAGAAGGATGGATTGTGCCCCCAAGTGTTGAGGTACAATATAGACAATTGATTATTTTACCATGGCACTAAAAATTGGTTTTCATCATGGTACTTGCCCAAGGTGCCAAAAGACTAGTTTTCACCATTGGATGAATTTTTTTAAATGTTTTGTAGGCATTTTGATTTATTAGAGAAGGGAAAGATGTAATATGTAGACACTGGCTGAATATTTATCAAACACCTATTCTAGGGATATGTGATGCTAGGATCATGTCATTATTGTTAGGGTCCATGTGACCTTTGATGATTCTTGATTACAACCCCTCCAAATATCTAGACCAGGTGTTTTCATCACCCTTAAGAGAGACACTGTTACTCAGGAGGGTGATGGTTAGTATGGATGTGATTATATCTTTATGGGTAAGGATGGGACTTGAATGGATGATAGGACTTGATTGGTTTATAAGTTTGTGATGAGATGATTTGATGAGTGATGGATGATTAGGACTAGTAGTCACAGACATCATTAGAGATGTTGGACATTCCACATGTGATTGGTGTCATGTGACAAAATATTTCAAGAGATCTAAGACACTTTGACTATGTGGTTCATCTTTGATCTAATTATTTGATGGATGATCATCCGTACTTATAGTGCTTTTGACATTTTTGTTTTTGACTACCCCTAGTGCCTAATTTTGGGCTTCACTAGGGGAGATTGATTTTTGACTTGATAAATGATGATTTTAACTTTGACATTCCTCTAATGCTTGATATTAGGATTCACTAGGGGAAGACATATTTATATCAGGTTGGTAATTAGAATCTTCTCAATTTTGACTGCTAAGATCAAGGATGACTTGATTATGATTTGTGACTTTTGGAATGTGGTCTTGAACCTCTATACTTATGGCACACACTATACTACTTGAGGAAGGCTCCAATGATATATGTTCATGTTTGTCCTTATAGAGGGAGGTTATTAAGTGATCATCAATAGGAGAAAAGGGTCCATGATGGATGAAGTTGGTGGTGATGGCATGATGAGGTCAATGAGTGGTGATGGGGTAGCATAGTCTTCATAGGGGTTCTTAAGAGACCTAGTTTTGATATCAAAGAAAATCTCCTCAAGATCAATAAAAGGATCACTACAACTAGATAGGAAACATGAATCTGAAGTAGAAACAAATTCACTTTGATAATCTTTAATAGAGAAATCTTGCAAGAACTCATTTATGACTTTATCATCCTGATCAGGACTCAAAGATATGCCTGGTGATGGATTGGAGTTATTTGGATTAGGATTATCCTAAAAAGTATGTGCATTATCAATATTTATTACAAAATCAATAAGGGGTAATGTTTTTAAGGAACAATTTAATTTAGATACAGGTGTTGAACATATAACCTGATGAATATAAGACTTCAAATGCTAATTTTGATGTAGAATTTGATGTAATGCTACTAGTAGAATATTTATTATACATATTTGACCTCTTAACAAGGGGTATTTGATGTGATGGTGGATAATAAGATGATGGATGGATGATAGGCCCATATAAGGAGTCATGAGAAATGGAATAATTGAGCTTATGAGGTAGATACTCATCTTTGATGGAGGATTTGTCAAAGATGGGTGGATCATGGAGGAGGGGTGTGGTGTCTTGACCTTAGCTTGGAAGGGAAAGGGACTGATTGGGAATGGAATATTAGAATTCCATTTTTTGTGCACCTAGGGATGGAGACTCATGTACTTCATCCTCAATTATTATGTCACCATGGTTGATGAGGTCTTTGACATAGCCTTGGAAGTGATGACATTAATTGATGGTATGCCCCCAAGTTTGATGATATGCATAATATTTATTAGCTTTATACCAAGAGGGATTAGGTTTGGTGGGATCAATATGTCATATGGGTGGATAGACCATCATGTTAGTGGTGAAAAAAAAATTAAAAAGTTTTTCTAAGGATATAGGAAGGGGAGTATAAGGACCCACTTCACTTTGTGACTTAGAGGTGGAAGCATTAGACTTTACATCAAATAGTTGGTGATGTGATTGGGTGGATGGACTAGTCATAGATGAGGTGGCCAAGATTGGATTCCCTTTACTAGTATGGTAATGGGAAATGGATGGTTTATGGCTAGTGGGTGGAGGATTGGTATGGGACTCACATGAAGGGTCTTAGATAGGAGGTGAAATGAGTTAAAGGGTATATATACCTTTGAGAAGTGGGACACCCATAAAAAAAGGTTATAAGAAGATCTCATCCTTATTGGAAACTATATATTAGTCTATGAAAGTAGGGTCTGACTCCATGGGGGATAGATGATAAGACATGGATGATGGATGTAAGATAAGGATTGGATGGGGGTTCTTAAACAAAATAGGTTGAAATAATCAAGCTAGTATGATTAGGTGGTGATGGACAAATGGATTAAAGACTAGGATTAGATTTCATATTGATAGTATAATAGGTGCTACTAACCTATCTAAAATTGCTAATTTTCAAGCTAGTAAAAGGATTAGGGATTTGATGGGTGCTTAGATTCAAACTAGCAAGAGGATGATATGATGGGTGATAGTTATGAGTAGGCAAGGATGATAGAGACTAATTGATTATGGGTTTTCTAGATTAAAATTTGACAAAGAGATAAGATGGTAGCAGATTATTGACTAGAGATATGACCAATGGGATGAGTGATAATGGATAAGAAGACTAGCTCAGAACCTTAAACTGATTTTACTCAAGATAGGATGGGTTATGATTTATGTGATGAAAGTGATTAAGATAAGGGACAATAAGTATAATTATAGGTGATGATGAAGTGATTAATGGGTAATTATGGGATGGGGGTGAGGATGATAAAGGGTAATGTAAATGAGATGGGGATAGTTTAGAACCTAAAGAGCCAACTAGGATAAGATGAGTATGAGATTATAATAGATGGGTGATGAGGATAAGGTCAAGACAAAGGATTGATGATGGACTTAGGATAAGATGTGGAGGACAAAATAAGGTGTGATTAGGATATGTAGGTAATGGAGGTGTTATTAATGATGGATGGATCTAGGATAGGATGTGACTAAAATATGTACAAGAGAATAAAGACAAGTACAAGAGGTTAATATAAGGATATACAAGATAATGACTAGGATATGTAAGAAATGAGATAATAATCAATGATGAGTGGATATAATAAGTGATGAAGAGGATGAGGATAAGATGGGACAAGAGGTTAATATAAGGATATACAAGATAATGACTAGGCTATGTAAGAAATGAGATAATAATCAATGATGAGTGGATATAATAAATGATGAAGAGGATGAGGATAAGATGGGATATAGGATAGGCCAAAGGCAATAAGAGGATGATGAAATACATATGAAATGATATGTACAAAAGGCAAAGATATACAAGGTAGTCTTGGGATAAGTTGTGGAGGATTAGAGGTGATTAAGATATGTGAGTAATGGAGTATGATCAATGATGAATAGAATAGGATGAGATGAAGACAATATGGGAGATAGGACAATGTAAGGATATAAAAGATGGTGTGTATAAGAGGATGATGAAAAAATGATGAGGCAAGTATATACAACATGATGGAATATGTAAAGACCTAGATAGGTGTGTATAGGTTTGAGTGAATACTGATTCAGATCATAAATAGAATGGGTCTAACACAACACACATCCAAGCAAGTAAGTCACAAACCTATGATTAGTAAACTTAAGGGTGTGTAACTAGTTATTCGCACTATCAAATGGATTCATAGGTGAGGCTATAAGATAGTGACTCATTACAAAATCAACTAAACCCTCTCAAACTTATTTTCACATGATGGATACTTAGGATTTGATACTAATTTTGATAGTGAGGCACCTATTATAGCCTAAGGATCCTAATCTAGGTATACACAAAAGGTTTTAGGTGTGTCCCCTATATACACAAAGGTACGATAGGGCCCAAGTCTATATAAGATGTTATTTTAACTACCTTATATCTTGGAGCCTAAACATCCCTCACTCCATGGAACCCTTTTGGGGAATTATGCTTTGGCATCAAATGACAACTCTCCTAATTTTTAGACTTCACCAGAATATGGAGTTTGGACTAGTGCATGGTGGTGAAATCTACAGTCATTAGCCCCCTTAAAAATAAAAAGGATGAAGGGTTTATAAGTAGTTTTTAATCCCCTAAGAATCATCTCAAAGATGCAAAGGGGAGAGCATATACCAACTATAGATGTATGCAATTAGAATTACATGGTGTGAATGAATCAATCCTAGATTAGATAAGATAGATCACACCTAGACTTCTGATTAGGGAACACACTTATTAAGTGAAAGCATGACCAATATGAGAATCTGCTAGACCTGATTAGGGGATCACTTATATCATCTATCATAGCACATCATGCTAGGTAGGGTTCCAAATCCTACAATCACACAACAACCCTAAAAGATTCCTATGGTTTCTGTATTCACTTATGATAATAAACAATAAAGTAAAATAATCTAATAATAAGAAAATTAAACTAATTAAGTGCTCACCCAATCTTGTGGCATAAAGTAAGGGGTTAGATGAAAAGTAATCAAATACATGTATAGGGAATTTCAAATAAAGTAAGTATGAGTAACACCCTAATACATGGAAAATAAGGATTAATATTATTCGATCTAATACTTATATCTACTAAAAGAGAGGAGAACAAAGTTATAATATACTTACCTGAATGTGAACCCATAATCACTCAATCTCTCCCTTGGCCAATGGGGCTTCATAAGAGTTTTTTGTGGTTCATAAGGATCAACTTTTTAAGCCAAATAATCCAAGACCTATCCACAAGACTAAGATTCTCCAAATAAGAAACCTAAGCTAAGACTCCTCAAGTAGAATGGTGGAAGAGTAGATTGTGAAAAAGTGTGAACAAATAATAACTCCTAATTGCATTCATATGGAAATGACTGAAATGACCTTGTATATATAGGAGTATCTGACCCAAAAATCACTCAGACATGTTGATTATGCTAGGTTGATTGGGTTGACCTAGCACATTATCAGGATAATGCCTAAAGTTTATGCTAGATCAGCCATCTGGAAACTAGGCCTATAGAGCTAAAGTGACCCCAAACTATGCTAGGTTGACTAGGTCAACCTAGCTTAATAAATAGGTAAAAAGGGTACTAAGCAAGGGAAAGAATGATAAAAAGAGGAAAATACTAGAGGAATGTGTAAGAAAGGAGAGATAGCTTAGGGAAAGGTTTTAGGAGCTAAATGTATAGGGAATAATATGGCAATAGGTGACAACAATCTTGTGAAGCACCAAAGGTCTGCCCACCACTTTCCCAGTGCACCCCTTAAGGCATGCACTCAGAGAGATTGAGTCATAACGGGTTCTTGCAAGTTGTAAAGCATTAGTAATCAATACAAGTGTGAAAATATTATGTGTATATAGTAACCATCATGATACAGATAGGTAGACTAAAATATTAATTAATTGATTATGATTAAGTGTGATATATTTATAAGATGAGAAAGATAGACAAGAATATACAAGAAAAAGATTAAAATGATATATATATATAAAATACAAAATGATTAAGAAACAATTTTCAAAATGCCAAAAAGGGGTCTTGGATGGGCTTCTTGTAAGCACACGGGTTAGTATTTTGATTGGCACTCAAAAGATGTAACCTATAAAATATGGATTAGTGTTTGACTTAACAATATTGAGGGGTAACCTAAAAGTAAAAATGTTAGACAAAAATATGACCTACAAAAGGATGATGTCAGAAAGACAAAATAGCCTCTAGATTTATCCCTGTAAGAAATAATATGTTAGTCTAGTAGGCCTTAAGAAAAAAAACCCTAAAAAAATTTTAATTTAGTTATATACTTCTTTGGGTGAGTGGGCCATGATGGAGGGGTCTGGGGGTGGTAGCTCCTAGCTAGGTCAAGGGGCAGTGCCCCTTATAGGGTTCAAGGGTAGTGCCCCTAACACTTTATTTCAATAAATTCTAGGGTCAAGGGGAAAAGCCCTTGATACCAAAGGAAATTTGGGCCTTGAAGGAGGCTCTAAATGAATAAAAAATTAAAAAAATGTCTCTAAAAATGCACTTAAAAAAGATAAAATTTAATGTAAAATTGTAACTACATAGTGTAAAATCATAACCAAAAACTACAAAGTCACTACTCTAAGATAAAATCATAGATCATGAATTGTGATCTTGAAAAAATTAGCTAACCATGGTGTTTAACCTATAAAAATGTGATAGTTACACAAAATTGTGACTTAAAATGATAAAATCACTATTTGCCTAAAATTGATAGTTGTAGTTTTGTTATAAATGACAAAACCTTAAAATTTAGATAAAATATTCCTACACAAGTTATGACATATTGTTTAAAGGCATACTAAAGATTAAATACAATTTTTTTGGATTCCAAAAGTATTTATGTATAGATGATTATGATGGATGAAAATTGATGTTTATGATGTATCCAAAACTTTTAAAATAGGGATATTTAAAATTTTCAAAATAAACAAGATTTTGAACAACAAAATTATTTTCCCTAAATCTATCCTATGAGCTCAAAATGATAACCAACCATTAGAATAAGAGTCAAATTTGACAAAATTACAAAATCACCATTAGGACTACAATTACACTATTCCACAAGGCAAAATCACGAGTCTAATTTTTTTGAAAGTTGTAGTGTTGTCAAAAATAGGGAAAAGGTTCAGATCTTGTGTTTGGTTTTTTATTTAGATGTGCTCCTACCTTTGCCTTCCTCCTAATATCCTAAAAACCACACTGTTCACACACTAAATATGCACAAAGATAAAACCTTTATTATCAAAATATGGTTAGTCACAAATTTTCTTTTTAGACCCAAGTGTCCTAGACAAGATGTAAGGATGGGATGTATGATGTTTCTAATGAATATTGGCTCCCTTCAAAATAGACAGAGTTAGAATGAAGCCTGTAGATTAAAAGTTAAATCACAATGGTTAGTGTTTTTATCTAGTACTACAACATCATGATTCCATAGTGTAAAGTCATGACTACTAAAACAAAGTTGTAACTTTTGAATTCACAGTTTTGTCAAAAGAGACAAAATTGAAAAAAAAAATTATTAGCATTTTAGGAAAATCACAAGTTTATATACAAAATCATAACTATCTTGACAAATTTTCAATTTACAATTAGCGGTATTATCAAAAAGGTAAAACCTATATGGTTATAGGAAACAATTATTAGTTAGATAGGTGGTTAGAACACAATCATGATTCTCAAGGACAAAACTGTGACTACACATGACAAACTCATGAATACCAGTATAATACCATAGATTTCACCTATGCACAAAAAATTTCAAAAATTCAAGATTTTTCTTGATCCAACTAGACTTTCAAGCTTGAAAAACACCATTAACAAGCAAAAATTATTAAATTGGGATCAAACTCTCACTTTGGTCACCAAAATGTAGATGATTTTTTAGCATTATGGATTAAATTATGTAATTCAATCAACCCAAATAACCAACTACCTAGTTAAAGTGATAGAGCCATTAAGACCAAATTCAATGGATGAATAAACCATTCAAAACAAAATTATAATCGTAAATCTAAGTGATCTACAACATGATCAAATGTAATAAAATATAATAAGGTTGGATTGGATTTACCTTAGACTCAAATTGACATTTTGATGTTGCTCAATCAATGATTGTTGATGGTGGATTGATTGATTATTTTGGAATGAAGACTCTATGAATTCCCAAGATGGCCTTCCATGGAGAAAGTGAGTTATTTAAATATATTTTGGAGGGAGAGATCAATAGTGGAGATTTTAAGTTGGTTGGAGGAGATCAAGGTATGAGGATTATTTAAGGAATGAAAAATTCCTTGGAAGCCTCTAGATATAGAGGTTTTAGAGAGGAGGGGTTAGAATAGAGAGGATTCTAGAATCCTCAAATTTTATAATACTCTTAGGGATTAATTAGGCTTATGTATGGGTTAGATAGGGATTAGGTAGGTTATTATGGACTAGGTGTGTAGGAGAGCCTAGGAATAGGCTTAGTAAATGTGTAGGTGGGTCATGGGAATTTAAAATTCCCAAATAATAGGTAAATATGATTAAGATGGGATAATGGAAATTTAGGATAAATTAATGATGAAGTGAAATAGAATTAGGTTATTAGATTAATAATAATAGAAGGGGGATATTATATAAATGATTAGGAAGGGGTAATATTAGAATGGGATAAAATAGAATAAAATTAGATGAGTGGAATTAGTGTCGACTAATAGTATTATTAGTGATGGTAATGTAGGAGAATGAATTTAGGTGCATACAAAACCCAAATGGGAAAATGGTGTTATAACATACTTATATCATAAATCTCCAAATTACATTAACACTCAGGTCTCATGGGAAATCACTTCATGGAAAATGTTCCATAAACTAGAACTAAAAACTAATACTAAGACTGAAGAAAAAAATAAAGGATATTTATTGATATCTTGAAAATAAGTGGTTTCTAGGATATGATTTTCCAACCATGACATGGGAAATACATGAAGGATAAATAGGTTAGGTAAGTATAAATGAGATGTTTGATTGCAATTGAAGAGGATAGGAGAAGGAAAAGAATGGTTGGAGCACATGGAGTGTTTCTTATGACAATCCTAACTCTTTTAATTCTTGTATAAAGTTTGTGATAAAACCATTAGTTCATGTATATTGGAGGTTACGTAATTGACATGAAGGTTTCATAATTTTCATAGTAGTTTTTCCTTATGCCTAATCATAAGATAGGGGTCAAGGTTTAAAAATAAAACATACTCATTCCTTATAAATGAGGATAAAATGAAATATACAGATGGGTCCAGAAGATTAAATGGATTTTAAAAATATGAGAGATATAATCTCTTAATTTTTTAAGAGGTATTTTCATTACCAAACATTAATGTTTCATTGTTTCTAATTTTTGTGCTTACATGATTCACCCTCTAGGATTGTGCCTTTTCATGAGTTGATGAGGTGACTTTTCTTGAAATAGATGTTTGGAGGCAAGGGTCTTGAAAATGTACCTACACTCACATGTGTGGCCTTAAAAATTCAACCATGATATGCATCTTGTTGAAAAATTAAAAAATAAATTGCAATATGATGTTCAAAAATTAAATTAAAAAATTAATGATGAAAGTAAATCAAATACCATTTCCATGGGGGAAAAAAATACCACATGTCTTGACCCATTAGAGTCTAATAAATCAATGACCTTCACCAGGCTACATTTATATGAAAAATAATACAATGGGCTCAAGTGAAAGAGTATAATGCATTTTTCAAGAAAAAATTTAATAATCTAGGATAAGATAAATTACAATTAATGTGGCGTAAATGGATACTACCTAGTGAATTTTGTACCACTCTAGACTTTAAAAACATCATGTGTGAAAGAAATCCATAAATGTAACTAAGCTAATAAATCAAACTAAAATAAAACCTAAAGTAGAAACCTGAACTTAAATGACAGAACAACAAATGAAACAAACTAACTAAAACACACACTTACCAAATTGAAGTGAAATTAGCCTCTTCCATTGTGATCAAACATGATTTTGTCTTCAAATGTAGTGGACGTGGTTGCGCAATATTCTCTGAGGCAATGAGAATTGGGTAGCATTTTGGTGTGAAAATTACCCTTGATATCTTGGATTTGATTGGGATTCTCTTGTGAATTTAATATCACGTCATCAACATAACTAAGGATAATTTAAATTGATGACTTGCATGTCTATTTATAGGTTTACGAGAGATAAATCAAATAGTGGAGGATTATTTAAATAGTTTTAATTATCCAAATAATCAATGGTAGAGAATTAGTCCTCATCAATGAGGATGATGACCAATTCCATAGGTTGAGAGGAAAGGGAATTTGGTTGGATGAGTCATCAAGAAAGAGTCAAAAAGGTTGAAAAGTTCCAAGGTGACTCATAAGGTGATTGAGAAAGTAGTTATATGAGTCAATGCATGGTTGAGATTAACATGGAAGATGTCTGGGTGAGGTGGAAAATCTAGATTTATTAATTAAGTTTAGATAAAAAGTGTGCATAATTGATTAGTTAAAAATTATTAAACTAATCAAAATTTGGAGGGAAATGGTGTTAATTTGAATTCAAATTTTGGAAAGAAGAAGAGTTAGAATGTCAAAGCAAATTTTGACACTAAATGGTGAAATTTAGGTTTCTACATTTGCCCCTCTTTGAAATGGTGTTATGAAGCAATACCATTTCAAAGAATAGTAAAGTAGAGCATTGATGATTGATAATAAAAGTTACCACATGTGAGATAAAACGAATTTGATGATACCCCCTCAAGTATTTGTGTAATAAATTGGATGAAATCTCAAAATGATTGAAATAAAAAATGAGGGAAGTGGTGATAGTGAAAACCGTCAATAGATCAAAGTAATTAAACATTGATACCATACTCTCAAGATGAAAAATTTGTAAAAGGAGTTGCCCCTAGTTAAAAATTAGAAATTATATTGCAAAAACAATATTTCTCATTTGTAAATTACATGATTGGATGGTGTTCAGGACTGAGGGGTCACATGAGTAGATGTGGGAATGATATATCCTGACGATGGTAAGTTGTGGGTCAAAAAATGAAAAAAATAGTTTTTACAATTTGGATAAAATTTTACAAGTTTGATAATTATAAGTAATGATAAATATTTGAGCACATTTATTAATTGATGGATTGAAGTTTGGATAAAATTAATTGTAAAATGTGAAAACTTTAGGATGGAGGAGAAAATATTTGAATAAGATGGTAGATTATAAATAGAGGGAGGGGTAAATTTGAAGATAATTTATGCAAATCAATTTCCTTAATGATTTATGATTATAGCTTATTTTACTGATTTGCTCTGAGGCTATTGAGGAAAATGGGTCATATTCCTATTCACAACACCATAGCGAGTGAGTAAGGAGATACTAGAGACCAAAGAGGAGTGGGTAGTTGGTAAGTGTAATTTTGAATTTTGATTTTTGTATGTTTGGTTAATTATTATAGTTTAAATTTGACTTAAAGGATTTTCAAAATATCCCATTGGTAGATTCCATAGCTAGATAAGTGAATTCATCCAATGGGAACTATGAAATTGTTTAAAGCTATAGTGAAATCATTAGGATGGGTATTGAAATCGTTAGGATGGGATTAGGTTAGGTAATTAAAAAATTAACAATTTTTAGTGGTGAAATCATGAAAATCAATAGTGATATCACCAATAACAATAGTGAAATTATTAGGGCATAGTGAAAATGGGTTAATTGTGAAATTGGAAGTATACCTAGTGAAATTGTGTAGGGGTGTAACAAAATCATCGATGCTAGTAGTGAATTTACTAAGGAAAGTGGTGAAATCATAAAAACAATGGTGAACCTACTAGGGTAGATTTAGATGTGTGTTAATTAGGAAAGAGACATGTGTTAGTGATAAATGGATAAACGATAGAGATAGTAGATGAAAATAACAAGTGTTTTTATGATGATTTTGATAGATTAGCTTACTTTAGGTTTAACATTGTGCTATTATACATGTTTTTATAAGAGTTATTACCAGTTTTAAAAAAATGAGAGTAGAGATCATGTACACTTACAATGATTGTGATGTTTATGAAGTATGAGTTCAGAGTGTTTGAGGCAACATGACTATCATACATTACTAAAATTTCAGATATCTTAACTGATATAACACTATTAATGGTGTTAGTTGAGATATGACATAGTGAGATGAGTACATTTCACCTATCGATAGGTGAAATGATAGTGACACTTTTAGATGTATGGTATCTCCTAAGGATCTCAACATGGGGGAGATAGGTATAATAGGGAGAGGGTTCAAAGGTGATGACACTATAAATTAATTTTATGGAGGAGTTGATTTTGATTATAAAAATTAATGTGGATATTAACACACATATATATACTTAGAGACAAATGCATTGATGGTTGTTTTCATGACTATTGTTAGTGGCATTATGCTACCTAACAAGAGCATTAGATTATGTCCCATTGGTATATTAGATGTGATTGGTGACATGATGGATATGGGGGAGAGATTTGTGTGGGAGACATATGTATTGAATCACTTGTACATAGACTTGCACCATATAGTGTATTCATATGGGAAGGAGATAGGTCCTTTGACCCCATTACAAGTATGGGCATGGGAGCACATTATAGTGGAGCATCTTGTTGATGCTTATAAATGTACCAAATGTTTCCTTAGTGTTTAAATAACACTTCTCATTTTAGAATTAGGAAATTTAGAGCATGAGTTGTAGGTTTTGGCATTTTGGTTGCCTATGGTGAAATAGTAGTAGAGTAAGATAATTGTTCCATAATATTTCTATAATTTGGTGGTTAGGAGCCACTTTGGCCCATTCTTTATGAATATTTGTTAATAATTAGTGAGTTATGTTCTTATTTTAAGCTACAGAATAATCTACATGGATATTTATAATATGGATAAAACTAAAGTGATTTTGGTGTAAAAAAAGAACAAAGATAAGAGTAGGGTAGAAAAGAAATGAGTGATTAACAATTTTAGTCCTAAACATATGACAAATTATCAATGGTAATTGAATATGCATTTAAAAAATATATAATGCAACATAGCCTAAGCTCAAATCTCATTATATATCAAGCAAAGTTTAAGGGAAAACGTTCAAGAATCACAAGTAAGAACCAAGTCTACTTTAGGGATTTACCATTATAATCAAATAACAATTGCACATCTAAATACAAATCAAAATGAAATGAATCAAGACCTAAGATCATTAAACTAATCTATCATAAGCACAAATTATGTGATTAAATAATTCTATTCAAAATTCCAAGCCACTATTTAAATCAAGACCTCTACTAGCAATTGAGAGAAAAGCTATATTAACAATTAACACATCAAAAATGGAAAATCCTTCGAGAATTCTTTGATCTTATTAATTTCTTCATGTATACAAAATTTACTCAAAAATATCTCTTTTTACAATGGTCATACATACCTTTATAGGATGATTAGGTAGTATACCAGTCAATTATAAAATATAGGTGTATAAAGATAAGGACAACTATCCTTACAAGTTCTAAAATACAAGTTCTTTTCCAAATTGTACCAACCTAGAGGTAAATATGCTAACAAACTATCATATGCCTTTAAAATGGGATATTCTAATTAAAAATGTTACAAAACTTTTACAAAATAGAATATGCTTAATTTGATAGTGGGGCCCCTGGCTATCACTGCTAGAGGATGCTCATGGCTCTCCCATGCTATTTATCAATTAAGTCCAGGTCCACAATAGGCTTCATGATCTGTTCTTCCTCTTGATCCACTAGGTTATCAAATTATTTATTATTCCTATCCATGTCTTCTTTAATACTCCTAAATTCATTTATTCTTTCCCCTGCATTGAGTATCACGCCCAAGATTTTTTTGTTTTTACCCCCAAATTTGGCTTGGGATTTTCCTCTAATTTCTTAGGTTACCAAAGTAGCCCTATGCTTGAATTCCTCATCACTAATGATCCCAAGGGCATTAGTTTGAGTAGGCTCTATAAGCATGGTCCCAAGAAGTTATTTAATTCTTTCAATTAGTTCTTTGTCTTCTTTTAGGACCCTTTCCATATCATTGTGCCATGCACTCAAAATCTAAACCTTTTCAATCATAATTTCTAGATTTGTGCTCAAATTCCCTAAATTAATGGTCTTGAAGTTTGGGATCTGCTTCTTTGCCTAAATATTGAGGAGTTGAACTATTTTATCCTCATAGGCCTACCACAGGGTGACTAAACTCTTGGATAGTTCACATTACCCTTTTAATGCACCTTGCCTTAATTTCATTTATTTAAGTTCCTTAAACATGTCATAAAATGACTGGTTAAGTAGCTTGATTATTGTACCTAGCACTGATAAAACTACCTATTTTTCTAGGTTTTCTTTCTCTCTTTCCAAGTTTTATATCTTTTTATTCATACCTTGGACTCTAAATTTAGCTTGTTTTGAATGGGTTTCAATAAGAATTTCCACATATTCCTTATGAATTTCATCCTCTCCAAGCTATTGGCCACCTATTGATGTTTCTAAATGTACCACAGGTGATTTCAATGTTCAAAAAACACTACTCATTTTATAATTCCAATAATTCAGGGCATGAGTTGTAGGTATTTATCAATTATGATGCCTTTGGTGAAATAGCAATAGAGAAAAGTAGATTGTTCCACAAATTTATATTATTTGATGGTTGGGAGCCACCTTAGTTCAGCTTTCTTGATAGTTTCTTAGTCAAATATTGATGTTATATTAAACTAAATGGATATTTACAGTGAAATTTAAGCTATAGTGAAGATATTTGTAAAAAAGAGAAAAGAGGAGAGGGTAAGGCACAAAAGGAAACAAATGTGATTGTAAGTCTTTACCTCAAACATTATGACAAATTTTTAGTTTCTTAAATGTACATCTGAACCAATTTATAATGTAAAATAGATAGAGATCAATTTTCATTACAAACCAGGCCAATTTCTAAGGATAAATTAAAATTACAAGTAAGAACCAGGTTTAATTTTAATATTTTGTTTCTATATCTAAATATCTAATGCACATCTTTGATATAGGACAAATTAAAGTGAAGAAACTCATGATCTTTCCAACTAACCTAGAAAAGTACAACTTAGCAACCCTATAAATAAGTTAATGTAGTTTAGGAATTAAAGAAACCATTCAAATTTAAGATTGAGACAAACAATTGAGAGAAAAGCTATAACTATCAATACAACCAAATAGACAATCTTTGTAGAATTTATGTAGCTATATTAATTGGTGTGAGTATACAATTTTACTCGAAAATCTCTCCCTTACAAAATGGTAACATTTCTTATTTATAGAAAACATAGGCGGTGTACCGATCAATTCTCAAGATACATATGCTTACATTAAGGATAACTATCCTTATATGACAATTATATTATACACACAACCTTCTATGTTAGACTAACCTAAAACTATAGATGCTAACAAAATAGCATATATTTATACAATAGAATATTCCACTTTTACAAAATATATGCAGAATTATAATATATAGAATCTTCTATTGGGTTGGTGGTGGGCCTCCTAGTTGTCATTTTTGTAGGATTTTCTTAGCCTTAGTATGTTGTTTGTTGATCATCTCAAGATCTAATATAGGCTTTATCAAACATCCATTTTCTTGATCTACTAGTTTGTCAAATTCTTTATCATTCCTCAGCATGGCCTCCTTGATGCTCTTGGCCTCCGTTATCCTCTCTCTTGAATTGAATATGAGATCCATTATTCTATGGTTATCATTTCCATATTGGCCATGGATTCTCCCTTTTATCTCTTGGATGTTGGTAGTGTCTCTTTGCTTGAAATCTTCATCATCAATCAACCCCATAGTAGTGGGTTGTGAAGCTTCTATCAATATTGTTCCTAGGAGTTTCTAAATCTTTTTGATCAAAGATTCATCCTCCCTTATGAGCTCATTAACATCATTATACCATGTGATCAATTCATAAACCTTGTCAACAATAATACCTAGGATGGCACTTAAGTGTCCCAGACTAATAGTCCCAAAGTCTAGGATCTAACTCTTTACTTATACATTGATGAGCTCAACAATTTGGTCCTCTAAAGCCTACCACTAGATGAATAAAGCCTTAGCTTCTTGAGATTATTTCACTAAGGCACTCTACCTAAGATTCAGGCCTTTAAGGCCTCAAACATATCAAAGGACTCACTGAGCATCTTTATCATTTCATCAGGAACATAGAGGATGGCTTGGGTCTCAAGGTTTTACTTTTCCATCCTCAAGTTGGTAATTTTTTGCTTCAATCCTCTAATTATAGCCATTGCCTATGCTAATTACACTCCAACCAAGCTCTCCACATCCTCTTCATAGATGGGATGTTCTCCCACTATTTGTCCTCCAACTAGAGTTAGGCTTATGAAGGGTTCCACCTTTTGAAAGGTGAACTCTTTAGTACCCATCATAGCTTTCCTTGTGGTGATCTTCTCTAAGCTTGTGGTATCTATATTGAAGAAAATGGTAGTGGTAGGCTTAGTTAGCTAGGTGGCTTCTAGGATTTCCAATTTGGTTCCACTAAATTCTCTAAGAGCATCCATTCTCTTGCCACCAAATCCTTTTACTTCCACTAGTCTTATCTCTTCTTGTTCCATCATTTCCATAATCTATGGCTAGAGGTCCTCATAAATGTTGACACTTTTAGTTAATGCCCATGAATGGGCCATATCAGGAGTATTTTTTAACTTCCCATATATGAACCAATCAAGAATGACTAACCCATAAATGGGGAATTCATCACTAAATAAATTTATTTCTTGGGTTGGGTGCACAAAGGGGAGCCTTGGCCTTTTGGAACTAGTGGAGACAAGTGCCAAATCAACCTTCCTCTTCTTTTGGCTCAATGTTGTGACTAAAGCCAGTTTATGCCCTTTCCCTTTCTCTTTCTCAGCCTCTTCTAGTTGTCCAGGGGCCTCTACAAGTTGCCCTGCTTGGGTAAAAAGGTCTTCCTCTATTTATTCCTTATCTAACCTATAAATGTCCTCAAGATCCTTGAAGACTTACTCTACTATCTTATATGGTTCAAGAGTCACCCTGTCTACATATTCCACTAAAGGTGGAGGTTGTTGGGGAGGGACTGAAGATGATGTTCCCTCCCCTAGTCTTTCCTCTAATTGTTACTTACCAGGGTCCTAAAGAGGTGGTAAAACTATTTGATGGGGTGATGGTGATGGTGACACCTCTGTTTGGGAAGATCCTTGAGGTGGTCTTGAGGTAAAAGGCATAAAATGATATTGAAGAGGGTGCATTTGTCAAATGTCCTCTATTATCTTTTGTGCATGTATCAACCTATTCTCCAGCTTGACATTGGACTCTTTTAACGTTGCCAACACCACCTCAAAGTTGTTTGCCCTGGTGTAGATGTGGTCAAAGACCCCAAGTTGATGCTCATATACCTATTTGAACATTTTATTGTCTTGAAAATGATTCTTTATTATTCCTCTAGGGTCTCACATTTTAAGTTCATCTATATGGAAGATAAAGGCTCCTCTTTTCCTAGACATAATGTCTATTTACTTCCAATATTGTAGTGTGGTCCTTCGAATTATGAGAGGGAAGGGGCAGAGGAGGTCCTTATTATTTTGCTTTCGAAACCCATCAATCACATTGATGAGTTGGAAGGTTATTTATTTCTCAACAAGATTGGGTGGCATGTAGACAGGGAGTCTAAAATTTGAGGACATGGTTCCCTTAATCCTTATCACCATGCAATCAAGGTAGTACCATACATCCCCCATCATCTATAGATATTTCTTGATCAGGGGGTCATCTTAGGCATGGGAGAGTCAGTGATAGCCTCAACCAAAGAGGGAAAGATGCCATCACAAATGAAATGCATGTGGTTTTTATACTTGAAGATATGGAATTTGGATTAGTGGTGAGAAACTAAGATTTTACTATTAAGAGACCAATTCTTGATATGGGAGAACTTGGTGTAAGAAAACAAGTCATCAAGAAAGTAGGAAATCATGAAAAATTATTTGTTGGTATTTATCTTGATGGTTGTGAATTTCCTACCAAGGTGGATGCTTATCATTTCCCCAATGGGAAGGGTGAGTTGTTGTTCAATTAGGAATTATACATATGAAACCCAAGTAGTGTTGACATAGGTAGTTGTGGTAGCTTTATAAATTATATTTAGTAAGTTCATGATAACCCTAATCCCTTACCTAAATTAGAAAATTGGAATTATACCTTGATAGTATCTAAAAATAAAGTTTCCTTGATTGAGCTAAGGTCTAAGGATGGTATCTAGATCATTTTTGGTGGTCCAATATTTATTTTGGGAAAATCCACATGGGACCAATGGAACTTATAGTAACCCTGAAAGGCTACAAGGGAAACATAAGCTATTCTCTTAGAAGTGCTATCCCTAACAATGTAGTCCTCATATACTCTACAATCTATAAAAAGAGGAACAAGCACATTTATGTAATGAAGTACCTCTAGTTTGGCACCCACATGGTGGAGACCAGCCAATTGGATAGCTGCCAGGTCCTTGTATTTTTTGTTGATTGCTTCAATTTTCCTCTCATTTTGTGTGAGGGGTTGCATTTCATTGATGGTGAAGAAGAGCTTAGACCATTTTTTGCACCTATTGTTTAATGCCTCAATGTCAAACTCTGTATCCTTGAAAACTCTACCCAAATGGTCTATGGAAAGGTAGCGTTTAACCTCTTCCTACCATTACTTCCTTACTATTACCATGACTTCTTAACCCCTAGAAAATCTTAGCATTGACTTGATAGAATCCTCTAGATTACTCTTTTATGCTTAAAATTAATTAGCAAGATTGAATTACAACTTGACCACTCATAATTTTCCATTTTATGTAAGTTATAGGTCTTTTGGGATTTTTAATGGTGGAGGTGATTAGGATTAAGGCTCATTCATGTCCCAAGATCTAATTGAGAATTGATTTTATACCTTTGCATTTTGAAGTGGACAAAATCCAAGTTGTACCATCTTTTGTCTATGTGGATCTTATGTGGCCTCCATTCAGCTTCTTTTCACAACAATTTTCATATTTGTCCAAGTGGTAACTACCCATTGGCCTTTGAATTCTTCCTTTTATTTTTCACCATCAGATCAAGATCCATAGCTTCATCATGGACCATTTATTTCAATCATAGGCCTTTTATCTTATTGGTCACTACAAGCTTCTAGTCTTGTACTTATGCCACCTGGCATATTGTCACATCATTGATCCCCTATCTCCAAGATTGCTCCATGTGTTGAGCCCTTAAGACTTTCAAGTTTTGTTTGAAGACCTTACACTATTGGATCCAATTGGTATGAGTAAGCAGAGGTTGTTGGGTCCTGTAAGATGCATGATGTTTACATTAGTCTGAGGGTTCAATAAATACTTACATTAAATAATTTTAGCCAAATTTTATTTGAAAAATAAATATAAGACCCATTAAAAACTCAAAGCATGACCCTTTTCCTAGGTAAAAATATTTGTCTAACTTAAATTTGATGGTTTCACTCACATCATAGGCATCCTCATGGAGGAAAAATGACCTGGGGATAAATGTCAAATTTAAGTTCATGAAGTCCTTGTGGTCAAATATGAGAGTGCCATATGGCATCTTCACAGAGCTTCTTAGGGTCATGGACTTAATGCACTTCATCAGATTAGAAGAGTGATAGCCTTTAGATCAAGATCCATGGCTTTACATGTGATTGGATGTGTTAAATATTTGGGACCCATGCTAACATAATTAGGTATGAGTGATTGCCAGTTGGAAACTTTGTAGATATTTGACCTTTCCACCCTTAGCTCATACCATCAGATCAGACCTTGTGATGAAGCATAGATCATCAAATCTCCCTTAGTCGTGCATCATTGGATCAAAATGTATGATTGAGCATAAATGGTTGGATCTTGCAAGATGCATGATGTTTAAGTTAGGACTGTTGGTTAATAAACTAAAGCTAAGTTGTTATTGTAAGGACCCATTCATATTAATAAATATAAAGGGGGTCTTAGGATAAAAACTTATCCTAACTTGCTTAAATAAAAAGGGGTTTGGTTTAGGAAGTTAGAAGGGGGCCTTGTCGAGGGATTCCATGGGGTGGTTAGGACAAAGTGAAGATATTTAAAAGAATATTGAAAAACTTATTATTAATTATACATTAAGGTTTAGTAATGTTAATAAATGAGACTAAGTCTTAAATATAAAAATAAGCTTCGATCTAAAATATTATCTTAAATATTCCTGCCAAATGATCCCTCCAAAATTTAAATTCAAACTTTGAGGGTTCCACACCTAGGGTTTTAAACTCAAGGTTTCTCAGGAAGGGACCAAGGCTAAGATTTAGCAAACCACTGCTAGCAAAACTCTGGTGAATCTTTGCTTGGTAAAAACTAGTATTTTCCCTAAAACTTGCATTGCTTACAAAACTAGGTAAAATGTTAGAAGCATTTAAGCACACTAGATATTACATGAAAAATTCCACCTCATTAGAATGGATAATAATCAAACTCTACTAAAACCTAAAAGTAAGGCAATATTGGTAAAAATAAGGTTTCAAACATCTCAAGGGGCCCAATTTTTAGAAATAGGGGTATGTTGGTCCCAAAAAATGATGACTCACAGGGGAAACATAGCCAAATGTTAGAACCCAAAGACTCTAGTTTAGGTCAATAATTAGGTCCTTTACTCTAGTGGATCCATGTCATCATTTTAAGTACGTACATGGTTGAAATAAGATTTGTACCTACAAAATTGAGTTTAAACTACTAGGACATAGCTATGTTGTGTGTGTGCTTTGATTCCACTTACTATTTTCCATGGGATTCAGGGAACAACTTCTAGGTTTCATGCCCTTAATCATTTATACTGGCTAGTAGGCTTATTTAGTCATTTAAGGGGGTTATTATTTTGGTTCAGGAAGGCTTAGACATTGTTCTACTTCCATCTAGGCATATAAATCCCTGATAGAGATGCCTTTGGCTCCACTCAAGGCCTTGCTCCACTACCAGTTAGGCATCCATAGCCCTAGTGGAGATTACCCAAATCACCTATGCTTGAAAAACTTTAGATTTTGTACTAAATTCTTATTATTATTTTTTGTAACTTTTCACATATATTTAATTCTGTTATCAAAGTTGGGAACCAAGGTAGCCAGGTTTAAGGATTGTAGCCCATCATTTTGATTTTAGAAAATCACATGTGGTTATCACCATTGTCTCAGGCAAGGATGTCTTATTAAGTGCAAACATTGTTTTATCCTAATAGACTAAACTTTATTTCATAAGTGTAATTCTTTTTAAAACCATATTCAAATCCCAATAATGTATAGGTTTTCATATAATAAGGGATCTCTACATTGGCCTTTACCAGTTTCCTTATGTTATATCACCAAGCTTATATTTCAGGTTTGTGGTCATCATATGTATGGGGTTCACACTCTAATTAGTGAAAATTTGGGAATTTTAGGGGGACAAGATATGTTGAGCACCATACTATCTCTAGAAAAATTAATTAAAGCTAAGGAACAAATCAAGAATAGAAAAATAAAAGAACTAAAGCAAGCAACAATAAGAAACAAAAAAAGGAAAACAAATACACATAAATAGAACAAGAAAGAAGAGAAAAAAATAAAATAACTAACCTACCTACTCTAACTTAAATGGTATTATATATTTTATTCCATGAATACCCCTAGTGGAGTTGCATCAAAGTAATTATTGATATATTTCCCATTGGTGGGCAAGGTGAACTCTGCTCCTTGAAGGTCTTTTACCTTGAAAGTATTATTGCTAAGTGTGTCAATAATTTGATATGGACTAATCCATAGAGGTGTGAATTTGCCATGCTTGCCTTTGGGTTTAGATGCCTTGTCCCAAAGGATGACTAGGTCTCTCTATCTGAATAATTTTACTTTTAACCTTTTATCAAACCTATGGTTTGATGCTTGCTGAAGTTAGCAAAGGCTTCTTCCCTTGCATCTTCCATCTGAATGATGTCTAACAACCTAGAGTTTGCAAGCTCTTGGATCTCCTCCATGTATTATTGTATAAACCTAAATGTAGGTAACTTGAGGGTGATAGGAAAAATAGGTTCTTGGCCATACATCAGTAGGAATGGTGATGCCTTTAGGGATTATTTAATTCTAATCCTATCTGGCAATAGAGAATACTTGAGGAGCTTGTGCCAAGACCTAGGTCTATCTTCAATTTAATTTTTGATTGCCTTGATTAGGTTCTTGTTAGTAGATTTAGAAATTCCATTTCCCTGGGGGTAATGATTTGAATCAAACTTTAGAGAAATGTTATTATCATAGACCCATTCAGTAACATTTATGGACATAAAAGCTGATCCATTATCACACACCAAAGAGACTAGGGTTCCAAATTGGGTACACATGTTTTCTTCTAGGAAGTTAGTCACTTATTTTGTCTTGCATTATTTGGTGGATATAGCTTCAATCTACCTTGTGTAATAGTCTATATTAGTTAGGACATATTTATGGCCTTAAAAATAATTAGTGTTGATTACTCCTATGAAATCCAATCCCCATTGTGCAAAGGGCTTTTCAATCATCACTAGTTGCAAAGGCATGGCTTCTTTTGGTTCTTTGGTGCTAAAGATTCGACAATAATTGCATTCCCTCACATGCTCATGAGCATTCTTGAAAATGGTAGGACAATAGTAACTAGCCCTGAGGATTTTGTGGGCTATTGTTCTTCTTGATGTATGTCCACTACCCAACTTTTCATGGAAAGTACTCAAGATTTGATAAGCTTCTTATTTGGATACACACCTTAAATAGACTCCTTCAAAGTTTTTCTATATAATACTCTATCCTTGATCAAATAGTGAGGAAATTTGAGTCTTAGGGATCTCTTCTACTATCTCATAAGTCCTGCAAGATAAACACCATTAATCAATAAGTGAATTAAGGAATCATACCACTTATTGGGCTAGAAGTCTTCTTATTCAACTTGCATGATATGTATCTTAGGGATGGTGTTGGTAATCATTTGGATAAGGCCTTGACACCTTACCAACTTAGCAATTTTCATCTCTATATCATATTCCTATATAAATAACATTGACTTACCTCCACACTCACCCAATTAATTTTGACTCAACATGAGTTTTATGGTAGGGTCTAGTAAGATAGCATCACTTTATTCCTAAGGATGTAATCCCTAAACTTCTTTACTACTTTCACCAATGCATGTGCTTGTTTGTCAATCAAGGAATAGTTTAGTTCAACATATTTGAAATTGGTACTCATAAAATTAATTAGGTGATCATTCCTATCAACTTTTTGAGTTAGGACTATTACCATGGTGTGATCAGAAGCAAATGAGTACAAATAAAATTCCCTTGAAAAGTTTGGACTTATCAATACTAGGGCTTGAATGATTGCTTATTTGATGCTATTAAATGCTTTCTTAGACTCCTCATTCCAAGTAACCTTGGCATCCTTATTAAGCATGTCATTTAATGGTTTGCCAATCTTAGCAAACCTTGAGATTAATTTCCTCATAAAGTTTATCTTGCCAAAGAATGACTTTAGTTCTTTATGACTATTTGGAAGCTCTATCATAGAGATGGATTCTACCCTTTTAGTATCTACAAAGATCCCATCCTTAATGATAACATGACCTAATAACTTCCCTTCAGTAACATAAAAGATGCTTTTGTTGGGGTTAAGAGAAATACCATATCTTCTGCATCACTTAAATACTTGTTGAAGGTGTGTGAAATGATATTATTTATTTTTGGAGAATATTTTTAGATCATCCATGTATATTATGATGCATTTTCCAACTAGACCCTAGAAAGCATGGTCCATAGCTCTTTAAAAAGTATTCTCTGCATTGATTAGCCTAAAGGGCATCCTTTTGTAATCAAAATTTCCCTACTTAGTGTTAAAAATAATCTTCATTGTGTCCTCCCTATCAAATAACACTTGGTTATACCCTAAAAAGACATCAAGGAAGGACATCATGGATAATCTAGAAATAACTTGGATCACTTGGTCTAGAATTTTCCTTTTTAGATGCTTTATTCAAGTTCCTAAAGTCAATGCATAACATGATTTCATCATTATTCTTTTTTACTAGAACCAAATTGGCAACCCAAGTGGAGTGTTGAATGGGAAACATAATCCTTACATCCAATAGCTTCTTGAGTTCTTTATATATCATGGATCCTGGAAAGGGTTAATAGGCCTCTATTTTTGTTTGAAGGGTTTACAACTTTCCATGAGGGGTATAATATGGGTGATAATCCTTGGATAAAAGATATTTATATCATCATAAGACTAGGAAATTACATCCTTGTATCCAGTTAGTAACTCTCTAGTGTTCCTATTTTCCATTTCTATGAAAACCTTCCCCACATTAACCTGTTGGGGTTGATCTTGGGGTCCAAGATTTATTACATTGTAGTCCTTCTCATTTACCTTGGGGACCTTAAGATTTTTAGTGAGTTTATCTTGGTTAAATAATATTTCTAGTGAAACCATACCTTTAGGTATCTTGTTACCACTCGGCTAGATGATCTTGCCACTGAACTCCCTTTCAAGGGCATCCTCATTAGATTCATCAATAATATGAACTTCAAAATCTCTTGAGTTAGTCATGAATTCTAAGATTTGGTGATCATCATTGAAGACTTAGAATTGGTTCACATTATCTAGGATTGAGGGATAGGGTACTAGATCAATACTAAATTTAGGAGAATCTTGATTAGGCATGAGGTTAGCTACAATAGAAGCTAGCCCATCAACAACTTTATTTTCATCTCTAGGGATAAAGAGGATGTTGATTGCCTCAAAAGACTCTATTAGGTCCCAAACTCTAAATTTATACCTCTTGAGGTATGATAGTTGCATTGATACTTGCTTCTCACTTGGTTAACTATAAGTTTAGAGTCACCATAAACTAATATCTCTTTGAATTTATTTTTAATAGCAAATTGCAACTCCAAAATGAGAGCCTCATATTTTCAGCTAGGTTATGGGTGTATGGGAATTATAGTCTATAATATGCATGCTAATTTTTATTAGTAAGGTCTATTAAAACAATACCAACTCTAGATATAGACTTGTATTTACCACCACAAATATATAATTTACACAAACTAGGTACAATAGGAGTGTCCTAGGAACCATCCAATTTTTTAGTCTCTAAGGTGAATAATCCTAAGTCAAAATCAAGAAAGTTCACCCTTTCATTAACAACATTGTACTCATTTATCATGTGTTTCATCCTTGGTTCTCTTTCCACTCTTATCTAATTTGGGAAACATTTCCAAGGTAGTCATAGGTGTGAACAATCAATAAACATTTATCCATTCAAGTTTTTGGTCCACTCTCTACTTAAAAGTAGTCCATATGCATTGGGACTGTCTACTACTTGAATTTTAATATATTATTGCACTTTGGGGTCACTGGCCAAATGCATGTGTAAATTTAATAATTCCCTAATGATTTAGACCTTTGACTTGTCTAATTAGGTAACCACCCTATCAGACTTGATTAGAGTCAGTCCTAGTTGTTCACATATTTCTAGAGGCATGATATTGGTTTAAGCCCTAGAATCCAGAAGGAAATTGTGGAGGTTTTTCCCAAATATCCTTACTATGAAAAGGAATGGGGGGGGATTTTGCCTTGGTTTATTTCATGGTTACATTTTCACTATTAGCCCTAGGTGGCTTTCCAAGTTTCTTATACAAAGACTCTAACAATAAGTCTCTTTGTTCAGTAATTTGAGTTAAATAATTCAAGGTAATATTGGCCTTGATTTTCTTCATGTCTTCAACAATGTTATATCTAGTCTTACTTGGTGAATCAGTAATAGGATTGGAGGAACTTCCTTCGGGTGGCTTAGTGTCATTTATTGAAGTAGTTTCAGGAGGGGTACCATAGTTATTAAGAAGAGTTGAAGAGGTCAAAGGTTGCTTATACTCACTATTATTTAGAGGGAATGTCTTCAAGAATTGTTAGAATGCTTGAATCTCTTCAGGAATATTCTCAAGTTCATTATCTTCTTGAAAAGGATATTGGAAGGTTTCTACCATGTGGACTTGGTCTGAAGATTTGGAGCCAAAAGCATTTGTAGCACTATCCTTGTTAGGGACCACTTTAAATGTATATAGTTCTTCCTAAAAAGCTTTAAAGGATTTGTAGAATTAAATGCAATCAATCTCACCATATTGAGCAGTGGCATGCCCTCTGTAATAGTCAGGTAAGGTAATGTCTATGAGATTAATATCCATGGTTTTTTACTAGCATAGGACTCATTAGCCTTGTTTTTTTATAAGATATCATTCTAAAACCTATTTCCTAGTCTATTGAAATTTTGGAAAGTAAAGTTCCTTCCAAAACTCTCACCAGTATTACCAATTTATTTTTGTATTTGGATAAAATTGGTGCTAAGTTTTTGAACAATATTTAATATAGACTCATTCTCACTCTTAGGGGTCTTATATTTATGGACCTAATTATTTATTAAATTAGGAGTTGGTATTAAGGCCTTTTTATCATTAGTAGAAGATCCATTAGTAGCTTGGTGACTCAGGAATCCTAGATTTTGATTAGGAGCATCATAACAAGTAGGCAATATGTTTAGGGTTGGGATTTGATTAAGAGCTAGGGTTTTTCAATTATTATTTATAAAAAGGTTTAGATCAAGAATTTATAGGTTAACATTAGGAGTGGAGTAAGCCATTTGGCCTTGTGGTTGCATTTGATCACTAATAACCTCTATCTCAGAATAGGCTTGGGCTAGAGAAGATATAACCAGGATAGATCTCTTTAGAAATACAAAAGTCAAGGATATATTGAATCCTTGTAGATCTCTAGGGATAAAACATCATTATTTTTGTAAGGTTCCATAGTCTCGCTATACATTTTCTACAATATGGCATTGAAAGACCTTATAGGCTCACTAACATCTCTCTTGATGGTTGTGAATTGATGATAAATGACATAAGGACTAATAATCTTACAAAATTGATCAATGAAAATGGTGTTGAAATAATTCTAGGAGGTAATGTAGTCATCAAAAAAATTGAGGAACCATTCATATGTTGCATCTTTGAAATTAAAGGGAAATAATCTACACGCTACATCCTCATGTATGACATTTAATAACCTCAAAGTAGATTTAAAGTATTTAACATGTTCCTCTATAGCTACAATACTAGTAAGACTAAATATGGGTAGATACTTCTCAATATTACATGGTAAATCATGGACTTCCCCTTGTACATTAATGAGGGAACTCCCTAGATAAGCCATACCTAGATGTGGTCTAAATGCAAAGGTCCTTTGAATAGGAGGAGTGGGTAAAGGCTTGAAAAGTATTCATCCACCTTTATCATGCCTAGTTTTTTGGTTACTTTATAGCTCAAGTAAAGGATCTCTTGTTTCTAAGTGTGATCTAGTGTGAATTATAGGAAATTATAACTTGAATATTTGAGATCTTATTTTAAATATGATGTATCAAGTTAATCTTTACAAGAAGCAAGGACTAGACATGCACACTAGGCCAATCCTATAAAGAGATACATACAAATGACAAAATACATCAAATTTCCACAAAGGTAGCTTGAAGATGCATCCTATTATGCAAATATAATTTATATTTACAAGTTTGAGTTCAAGATGAACCATAATTTGTAAGGGATCACCTAATATTTGATCAGAATAAATTGTTCTAATTTCAAATGCTACAAATCTTCAAATTCAAAGCTATATGTACTAAAATTATAAATCATTTATCAAATAACTATGATATTTGCCTTAATAAATCACAAATATATGTCTAAAACCTCTAACACTACCAATCTTTACACTTGGGATCAAATATCTACCCAAAGGCGTAAAGATGACAATAATTCTTGGCTAATTAGCATCAATTTCCCTCCTTCTAGTGCCAATGGAGATTATTCTATTGATGCTTCTAAATGTACCATAGGGGTTTTTAGTGTTTAGAAAACACTACTCATTTTATAATTCCAAGAATTTGGGGCATGAGTTGTAGGTATTTGGCAATTATGATGCCTGTGGTGAAATAACAACAAAGCAAAGTAGACAGTTCCACAAATTTATATTATTCAGTGGTTGGGAGCCACCTTAGTTCAGCATTATTGATAGTTTCTTAGTCAAATATTGATGTTATACTAAACTAAATGGATATTTACAATGAAATTTAAGCTATGGTGAAGATCTTTGTAAAAAAAGAGAAAAGAGGAGAGTGTAAGGCAGAAAGGAAACAAATATGATTACAAGTCTTTACCTCAAACATTATGACAAATTTTCAATTTCTTAAATGTACATCTAAACCAATCTATAATGTAAAATAGCTAGAGCTCAATTTTCATTACAAACCAGGCTAATTTCTAAGGATAAATTTACATTACTAGTAAGAACTAGGTTTACTTTTAATATTTTGTTTCTATATCTAAATAGTTGATGGACATCTTTGATATAGGATAAATTAAAGTGAAGAAACTCATGATATTTCTAACTAACCTAACAAATAACATATTAGTAACCCTGTAAATGAGTTAATATAGTTTAGGAATCAAATAAACCATTCAAATTTAATATCTAGACAAATAATTGAGAGAAAAGCTACAACTATCAATACAACCAGATAAACAATCTTTTTAGAATTCCTATAACTATATTAATTGGTGTGAGTATAAAATTTTTCTCAAAAATATCTACCTTACAAAATGGTAACACTGCTTATTTATATAAAACATAGGCGGTGTACCAATCAGTTCTCAAGATACATATGCTTACATCAAGGATAGTTATCCTTGTATGACAATTCTATTATACACATGACCTTCTATATTAGACTAACCTAAAATTATACTGCTAAAAAAATAACATATATTTATACAATATAATATTCCACTTTTACAAAATGTATGTAGAATTATAATGTATATAATATTCTATTAGGTTGGTAGTGGGCCTCCTAGCTATCATTTTTTTAGGATGTCCTTAGCCTTAATATGTTGTTCGTTGATCATCTCAAGATATAATACAGGCTTCATCAAACATCTATTTTATTTATTTATTAGTTTGTCAAATTCTTTGTCATTCCTCAACATGGCCTCTTTGATGCTTTGGGCCTCTATTATCCTCTCTATTGAATTGAAGATGAGATCTATTATTTTGTGGTTATCATTGTTGGATTGCCCATGGCTTCTCCCTTTTATCACCTAAATGTTGGAAGTGGTTGTTTTCTTGAACTCTTCATCATCAATCAACCACATAGCATTGGGTTGTGATGGCTCTATCAACATTATTCCCAAGGAGTTTCTCAATCTTGTTGATTAAAGCTCCATCCTCCCTTATGATCTCATTTGCATCATTATGCCATGTGCTCAATTCCTATACCTTATCAACAACAATGCCTAGGATGACACTTAAGTGTCCTAGACTAATAGTCTTAAAGTTTGGGATATGCCTCTTTACTTGTACATTGATGATATCAACAATTTAGTCCTCTAAAGCCTACCACTAGATGACCAAAGTTGTAGTTGATTGAGTTTGTTGCACTAAGGCACTCTGCCTAAGCTTCATGGCCTTCAAGGCCTAAAACATATCAAAGGACTCACTGATCATCTTTATCATTTCATCAAGAATAGAGAGGATGGCTTAGGTCTCAAGGTTTTTCTTTTCCATCCTTAAGTTGGCAAACTATTACTTCAATCCTCTTATTATAGCCATTACTTATGTTGATTGGGCTCCAACTAGGCTCTCCACATCCTCTTAATTGATGGGATGTTCTCCCACTGCTTGTCCTCTAACTAGAGTTAAGCCTATGAAGGGTTCCACCTTTTGTAAGGTTAAATCTTTATTACCTACCATAGCTTTTCTTATGGTGATCTTCTCTAAGCTTGTGGTATCTAAATTGAAGAAAATGATAGTGGTAGGTGTAATTAGCTAGGTGGCTTCTAGGATTTCCACTTTCATTCCATTGGATTCTTTGGGAGCATCCATTATCTTACCACCAACTCCTTTTACTTCCACTATTCTTCTCTCTTCTTGTTCCTTCATCATTTTCACAATCTAGGGTTAGAGGTCCTCATCAATGTTGACACTTTTAATTAATTCCCATAAATGGGCCATATCAAGAATCTTTTGTAACTTCCCATCTATGAATCAATCAAGAATAACTAGCCCATGAATCAAGAATTCATTTCTGAATAAATTTATTTCCTAGGCTAGGTGCACAAAGGGGAGCCTTGGCCTTTTAGAACTGGTGGAGACAAGGGCTAACTCAACCTTCCTCTTCCTTTGGCTAGGGTTGTGACTAAATCCATTTCATGCCCTTTCCTTTTCTCTTTCTCAACCTCTTCTAATTATCTAGGGACCTTTGCAAGTTGCCCTTCTTGGGTAGTAAGGTCTTCCTTTGTTTCTTCCTTATTTGACCCATAAATGTCCTTAAGAGCCTTAAATACTTCCTCTACTATCTCATATGGCTCAAGAGGCACCATGTCTACATGTTCCATTAGAGGTGGAGGTTGTTGGGGATGGATTGAAGATGATGTTCCCTCCCCTGGTATGTATTCTAATTATTGCTTACCAAGGTCATAAGGAGGTGACAAACTATCTGAGGGGGTGTTTGTGATGGTGACACCTCTACTTGGTAATATCCTTGAGGTGGTCTTGAGGTAGAAGGTAGAAAATGATATTGAAGAGGATGAATTTTCCAAATGTCCTTTTTTGGCTTTTATTCATGTATTAACCTATACTCCAGCTTGGCATTAGACTCCTTTACCTTACCAACACCTCAAAGTTGTTTTCCCTAGTATAGATGTGGTCAAAGACCCCAGGTTAATGCTCATATGCCTATTTGAACATCTTTTTATCTTGTAATTGATTCTTTATTATTCCTTTAGGAACCCACATTCTAAGTTCATCCATTTGGAAGATAAAGGCTCCTCTTTTCTTGGACATAATGTCTATTTGCTTCCAATATTGTAGTGTGGTCCTTCCAATTATGAGAGGGAAGGGGTGGAGGAGGCCCTTCTTCTTTTCCTTACAAACCCCATCAATATCATTGATGATTTGGAAGGTGATTTCTTGATTGACAAGCTTGGGTGGCATGTAGATAAAAAGTGAGGACATGGTTCCCTCAATCCTTATTACCATGCAATTAAGGTAGTACCATACATCCCCCATAATCTCTAGATATCTCTTGATTAGGGTGTATATCCTAGGCATGGGAGAGCCAGTGATAGCCTCAACCAAAGAGGGAAAGATACCATCATAAATTAATTGCATGTGGTTTCTATACTTGAAGATATTTTGGAATAGTTGTGAGAAACTGATATTCTACTATTAGGAGACCAATTCTTGATATGGGGGAACTTGGTGGAGGACAACAAGGAATCAAGTCGGTAGGACATCATGAAAACTTATTTGTTAGTCTTTCTCTTGATAACTATGAATTGCCTACTAAGGTGGGTGCTTACCATTTCCCCAATGGGAGAGGTGAGTTATTATTCAATTAGGAAGTATACATATGAAACCCAGGTAGTGTTGACATAGTTATTTGTGGTAGTTCTAGGTATTTTATTTAATAAGGTCATAATAACCCTAATCCCTTCCGTAAATTGGCCAATCATAATTCTACCCTGGAAGTCTCTAAAAATAAAGTTTCCTTGATTGAGCCAAGGTCTAAGGATGGTGTCTAGGTCATTTTTGGTGGTCCAATATTTAATTATGGGTAAATCCACGTGGGGATGAAGGAGATTATAATAACCCTCAAAGGCTATAGGGGAAACATAAGCTACTCTCTTGAAAGTTCCATCCCTAATAATCCAATCCTCATCTACTCTACAATCTATAAAAAGAGGAGCAAGCACATCTATGCAATGAAACACCTCTAGTTTGGTTGCCACATGGTGGAGACCAGCCAATTGGATTACTACTAGGTCCTTGTATCTAATTTTTATTGCTTAAATAATTCTTCTCATTCTATGTGAGGGGTTATATTTAATCAATGGTGAAAAAGAGCTCATATCAATTTTTGCACCCATTATTCAATGCCTTGATGTCCAACTCTATATCCTTGAAAACTCTACCAAAATAGTCCATGGAAAGGTAAAGTTTGACCTCTTCCTGCCATTATTGCCTTCTTGATGCCATGAATTCTTAACCCTTTAAAAATCTTAGCACTGACTTGATAGAAACCTTTGGATTGCTCTTTTGTGCTTGAAATTAATTAGTAAGCTTGAATTACAATTCAACCACTCATGATTTTCCTTTTTATGTAAGTTTTAGGTCGTTTGAGAGCTTTAATTATGGAGGTGATTGGGATTAAGGCTTGCTCATGTTTCAAGTTCTGATTGAGATTTGGTTTTATACCTTTGCATTTCTAAGTGGACAAAATTCAAGTTCTACCATCTTTCACCTATGTGGATCTTATGTGGCCTCCATTTGGCTTCTTTTCATGGTAATTTTCATATTTGTCTAAGTGGGAACTATCCATTGGATTTTAAATTCTTCCTTTTATTTCACACCATTAGATCAAGATCCATGGCTTCAACGTAGACCATTGATTATAATTATGGGTCTTTTATCTTATTGGTCACCACAAGATTCTAGCCCTATAATTATGCCACCTATCATATTTTCATGCCATTGATCCCCTATCTCTAATATTGCTCCATGTGTCGATCCCTTAGGCCTTCCAAGTTTTTCTTGAAGACCTCACACTATTAGATCTAATTGGTATGAGTAAGCAGAGGCCATTGGGTCCTATAAGATGCACGATGTTTACATTAGTCTGAGGGTTCAATAAAGACTTAAGTTAAATAATTTTAGCCTAAGTTTATTTGAAAATTAAATAAAAGATCCATTAAAAACTCAAAGCATGCCCCCTATGCCTAGGCAAAAATATTTGTCTAACTTAAATTTGATGGTCTCACTCACATCATAGGCATCCTCATGGAGGCCAAATGAGATGGGCAAAAATGCCAAATTTAAGTTTGTGAAGCCCTTGTGGTCAAATGTGAGAGTGCCACATGGCATCTTCACAAAGCTTCTTAGGGTCATGGACTCAATGCACTTCATCAGATCAGAAGAGTGATAGCTATTAGATCAAGATCCAATACTTTACACATGATTGGATATGTTAAATATGTAGGGCCCCTATCTATGTAGTTAGGTGAAAGTGGTTACCACTTGGAAACTTTATGAAGATTTGACCTTTCAACCCTTAGCTTACATCATTGGATCAGACCCTATGATGAAGCACAGACCATCAAATCTCCCTTAGTCATGCATCATTAGATTAAAATATATGATCGAGCATGAGCAGTTAGATCTTATAAGATGTACAATGTTTAATTTAGGATTGTTAGTTAATAAAATTAGGCTAAGTTTTTATTATAAGTCCCCATTTGTATTAATAAATACAAAGGGGATCTTAGGATAAACAATTAGGCTAACTTGTTTAAATAAAAAGGGGTTCAATTTAGGAAGTTAGAAGGGGGCCTTACCGAGGGATTCAATGGGGTGGTTAGGATAAAGTGAAGATATTTAAAATAATATTGAAAGACTTATTATTAATTTTACATTAAGGTTTAGTAATGTTAATAAATGAGACTAAACCTTAATATAAAATTAAGCTTAGGTCTAAAATATTATCTTGAATATTCCCACCAAATGATTTCCTCCAAAATTTAAATTCAAATTTTGAGGGTTTCACACCTATGGTTTTAAACTCAAGGTTTCTTAGGAAGGGACCAAGGTTAAGATTTAGCAAACCACTGCTAGCAAAACTCTGGTGAATCTTTGCTTAGTAAAAACTAGTATTTTCCCTAAAACTTGTATTGCTTACAAAACTAGGTAATATGTTAAAATCATTTAAGCACACTATGGTTTAAATTAAAAATCCACCTCATCAAAATGGATGATCTTCAAATTATATGAAAACATAATAATAAGGCAATATTGGTAACAATAAGGTTTCAAACATCTCAAGGGCCCCAATTTTTAGAAATAGGGGTATGTTGGCCCTAACACCACCCACTGGGGTTAGCCCTACAAATGGTTACACCTTATGAAATGTGAATTTTTATGTCCCAACCACAACTATATTAGTTTTTATTCTTTCCAACCCAGCCATCTTAGGGTTGAAATGGATAGTAGTAACTAGTTCCTTGAATTGGGGAGGTTTTGGGACCTCCACACTTGAGCTAGTAGATGCTCCTGAAGAATCTATCTTCTTTCCTTTTGGCCCTTAAATGACCATAATTCTTCTTTCTTATTTCTCCTTCATTATATCCCTTATCCAAGGATTCATATCATCTTGTATTCCTAGATCAGTGACCCTTGTTATGGCCCAAGAATGAGAAATAGGGGTCTTTTACAATTTCCCATAGATGAACTAGTCATTATATGGATTGGGAACTTGTCACTAAATAAATTTATTTCACTAGTGGGATGAGTGAAAGTGAACCTCAATCTCTTCTTTTGTCCCATAGGGACTAGTGTTAGGTCTAATTTTCTCTTCTCATGGGATGTTATTAGGACCAATTCTTTTCCTATGTCTTCCTTGGTCTTCTCTTCCCTATCAAAATCATAGGCATCTATAATTTCCTTGAGGCAACCTCAAGTGTCTCTTCTAGTTCTAGGGCTATCATGTCTATGTATTAAATTGGATAAGGTGGCCTTTGGGGTAGTGATGAAGATGGATGTTCTTCTTTATGTCTCTCTTCTAGCTTAACTTCTCCAAATTTCTCCTTCGCTTTGCCTTGTTCATCCTAAACTTGTTCAACCTACTATTGGGGCTGTGGCTGCTCTGCTTGAAGTTTCTCATGGGCTATTATAGATGGCCCAAGTAGTAAATCATATTACAAAGGGTATATTTTCCATGTTTCCCTAGATGGCTTCTTATCTTTGACCAACCTATGTTCAATCTTAATGTTACGGCCTTGGATCCTGGCTAATATCACTTCATAGTTATTAGCCCTAATATATATGGTGTTATAGACACTGAGTTGATGTGCATATTCTAGCTTTGATATCTTATTTTCCCTTAGATTGTCACCAACTACATTCTTTGGATCCCACATCTAGAGTTCATCTAGTTAGATTCCAAATAAATCTCTATTTGTAGACATAACCTCTACCTATTTTCAATCATTTATTATGGTTTTCCTAATATTCAAGGGGAAGGGGTGGATTAGGCCCTTCCTTTTCTCATAGCAATTCCTATCAATGCCATGGATGAGTTGGGAAGTAATTTCATGCTATGCAAGCTTATTTGGAACATATATTGGTAGTCTGTAAGGTTGAGTCATGATTATTTCTATCTTGATGACTATGAAATTAAGATAATACCATACATCCCCTATCATTTCAACATATCTCTTGATGAGGGGGTGGATCCTAGGCATGGGAACACCTATGATGGCCTCCACTATAGTAGGTTAAATACAATCACAAATAAACTACATGTTATTCCTATACTTGAAGATGTGCAGCTTAGAATAGTAGTGTGAGATGGTTATCTTACCCTCTGTGGACCAATTCCTAATCATATTGAAGCTGGTTGAGGCCAAAAGGGTGTCAAGTAGGTATGAAATCATAGAGAATTGATTTGAGGTATTTATTTGATGGCATTGAATTTTTTGGTTAAGAAAATACTGATTAAGTCTCCAATTGGAGGGGTAAGTTTTTCCTCTACCATGAAGTGTACATATGGGACCAGATCTTATTCACATAAGTATTTTAAGGGGAACCAAAGGCTTGGTTCAATAGGATCATTATTACCCTAATGTATTCTTTGAATTTCATGATAGGGATTTTTCCATCAAGGCTTCTAAGATGTGAGGTATTTGGTGTAGCAAGGTTTGAGGATAGAGTCTAGGTCATGGTTACTGGTCCACTCTTTGACCTTGGAAAGCTCCACATGGGGAAGAGGGAGTTTGTAGTACTTATCAAAATAAATAGGGGAAATTTAGGCTAACCCATTTGAGTTATCTTTCCTAATGATCCAATCATTATCTATTATATAATAAAAAATATGGGAGTAAGGACATCAATATAATGTAATACCTCTAGTTTTTTTATGCCATGATGAAGTCTAGCCATTTAGATAGCATCTAGGTCATAGTGTCACCTACTCATAATGGCATTCCTCTATTCCTCCTATGAAATGGGCTACAAATATTCTATCAAGAAGAATAGCTTAGACTAATTCTTAATGCCCTAGATATTCAATGTTGTGAGGTCCAATTCTATATCCTTAAATATCTAACCCTCATTGTCTATTATCAAATAGAGCTCGGTATCTTCCTTCAATGATTGCCTGTTAGCTGCCAAGGTCTCTATATCTTGCTAATTGTTTAAATCATATTACAGATGATCTTTATGAAAGATCTTTTGTGCTTAGAAACACAATTAAGTTATTATTTTGATTGAATTGTAATAAATTAAATCCATTTAGGTCACTTTTATGTAGGGTTTAGGGTTTTAGAACTCTAATGGTAAAATATATCCAGGCTTAAACTTATACGTGTTCTAAATTTGATTTAGACCTTTGCCTTTATTCATTTGTGTTTTTGAGCCCATGAGATCTCAAATTTTATCTCTTTTTACTTACATGGCACTTATGTGGTATTAGTCTTAACCTTTCACAACATTTTTCATAAATGATATTTGAACACTAGCCATTGGTATTTAAAAATACCTCCATTTTTCACCATAGGATCAAAATCCTAGATTAGCATGAACCATTGATTATAATTTGGGCCCTTGGATATGATTGGATTTTTCTACTACAAACTTTGTGATCATGACACTTAGCATTTTACATGCCTTCTCCATGATCCAAATCTTTTGGCTAGTAATTCATTGAATGAGTATCAGCCACATGGAAAGCTTACAAGCCTTTAAAAATTCATTAGCACCTTCACACCATTGTATAAAATCCATCGATGGGTAACAAATCATTGATCTGTAAACAATGCCTAAATGTTAAGTCACTCTATTATTAAAGTCATGATTTAGGCTTAAGTTCCTTAGGCTGAGGTTTGTTTCATGTCTATTAAGCACAAAATAAACCTTAGGCTAAGGGACTTATGCCTAAATTTTCCAATTTAATAATGAAGGGGAGAGTGTCCAAATAATTTAGGCCACTATATATTAAAAACCTTTGGTTATCTTACACTTCGTGCGATAAGGGCTTCCATTTTTAACATAAGACTTAGCATAAGCTCATAGTTTAAGGTTCATGATTATTTTGAACAAAATTCCATGAGGACCCTTCCATATGAATTCAGCCTAAGTATTTAGATTATAATACCATTTCCATATTTTTCAAGTTGAAGGCTCCCATTGTTGAACATCTTTTGAGCATTTCCTTTAGATTATAGAGCTATTTTTGAGTTAAAATAGGATTTTGGAATGTCATTTGAACACTAAGTAAGATATTTCATTGGGTTAAAATTGAAAATCTCATGCATGTCAAATACACCTTCATACATGTTAATTTACGGTCGCATGGACATTAAGTTTAACCCAGTGAAGTTTTAATTTTATTGGGCTTAAATTTGATGATCGTACAGATGTCAAGTTCATCTTTTTGGATGTTTAGATGATAGTCACATGAATATCATTTTTAAGTTCATTAAAAAATTTAGTGCCAAATGTGAGGATGCCACTTGGAATTTATATGGGGCTTCCTAGGGTCTTGGTGTTATTTCACCCCACTGGATCAAATCTCATGATGAAGCAATAGCCATAGGATATTTATCTGAGGACTTTCTTTTGATTAACAACTTTGTCAGGTGAGCCCCTTTCCTTTTAATCCTTGAATGTGATGGTGCCACATGTATATATTTTGGGCTTCTTGCATCCTTTTGAATTTTTTATTATGTCTCATTCCATCTAATAGGGTCCTAGAAAGTAAGCATGGATTGTCAGATTACCAAAGATGCATGTTATTTAAGCTAAAGTTTTAGTTATCCTCACTCTGTTAGATCAAATCCCATGATAAAGTGACAACTGTAGGATCCTAAAAGGCATGAAGAATTTAATGTTAGGACCATGGAGACAATAAAAACTTACGCTTAAGGTGTTAAGACTAAGGTCATGATTGTATTAATAAATACGTTGAGGCCTTAATATTAAAGTCTTAGGTTAAGTTGGGGAATATAAAAGGACCCTACATGATGACATTTAGTTAGGCCATAAGGAACTTTATAAAAGGGGGAAATAACAAAGGGGATCATGTTTCTAGATTAATTTGTGTCGAAAAAACACTACTAAGCCTAGAATATGTGTTTTATACTTAAGTCTATAAACAAATTTTAAAAGGTTCTCACCAATTTGGTTCCCACCTTTATTTAAATTTGAACCAAGGGTTTGTTAGGGTTTTGGAATATAAAATTCCTAGGGATATACACCATGGAACTTGCAACTAAAATCCAAATGAACCTCATTAGCAATGTTAGTCTAGATTTAAAGCAAATTAAGACTACATAAGCTTATCTCTTAACAAAGTGGATGATCTTCAAATTATATAAAATACCCTAATATGATAAATTTTCCAAATTTTAAAAAATGGGGTATGTTGGTCCCAAAAAATGGTGACTCATGGGGGAAACATATCAATATGTTAAAACCTAGAGACTTTGATCAGATAAATAATTAGGTCATCCACTTTATTTGATCAATATCACCATCCAAACTAGGTCATAGTTGAAACAAACCTTACACTTGTGGTTTTAAGGTCAAATACTAAGACATATCTAGATTGTGTGTGTGCTTTGATTCCACTTACTATTTACCATGGGGTTCACGAAATAACTTCTAGGTTTCATTTCCTAAATCATTTACACTAACTTATAGTATTCTAGAATGTTCATCATGACTTATGCTTTTAACTTAGGGAAGGCTTGGGCATTGATCTACTACCAATCAGGAATCCATAGCCCCGATAGAGATGCCTTTGGCTCTAATCATAGCCTTGATCCACTACTAGCCAAACATCCATAGCCCTAGTGGAGATTACCAGAATCACCTATATTTGAAAGCTTTTGATTTTACATTGTATCCTTATTTTATGTTTTATTATATCTTTATGCTTTTAGCAAGGTTGGAAACTAGGATAACCAGGTTTTAGGATTTGTTCAAGTACTTGATCTTTAAAACATCACCTATGGTTACAACTCTTATCCTCGGTAAGGATGTTAATTAAGTGCTAGTTTTGGGTATACCCTAATAATTTGAGTTTTCATCCCATAAGTGCAAGTCTTCTTAAAACTAGTTTGAGGTCAAGATAATGGTTAGGGTCTAATGAATTGATTGGCCTTTCAATTGTTATTTATTAGTTTCTCTAAGATACAACATCATGCCTTATTTTCGAACCATGGCTACCCTATGCATTGGGTTCATACCTTCATTTCTAAATTGGGAGGCATGTTTTTAAGTAAACTTCATAACTTGTGAGCTCAAGATTGTCCCTATGGACTTATTGGAATCAAGAAACCAAGCAACATGAAATAAACACATAGCAAAAAGAAAGACAACCAAAGAAAATAAACAAATATGTATATGCTTATGCACAAACAAGGGATGACAAGGAAATAACATGGAAATAAACTAACTAGACTACCTACACTAATCTAATCATCTTACAACTTTAATCCATGAAGACCCTAGGGGGAGTAGAAGTGAAATAGTGTTTGAGGTATTGCCTATTGGTGGGAAATGTAAAATTTTCTCCTTGTAAGTCTTTGATCTTGAAGGTGTTGCTTCCTAATGTTTCTACAATATGGTATTGGATAATCCACAAGGGTGTGAATTTACCATGTTTGCCTTTAGGATCAGATGTTTGTCCTAGAGGATAACTAGGTCTCCTTGTCTAAACACCTTAATTTTGGACCTTTTATCAAACCATTTCTTAACCATGGTTTGATTCTTACTAAAATATGCAAAGGCTTTTTCTCTTGCATCTTCCATCTAAATTATATCCAATAATCTAGAATTGTCTAGATCTTAGCTCTCATCTATGTATTCTTGCATAAATCTATATGTGGGCAACTTAAGAGTGATAGGAAATATGGGTTCCTATCCATACACCAATAGAAATGGTGAGGCTCTTAAGTCTTGCTTGATTCTTATCCTATCAACCCACAGTGCAAATTTAAGGAGCTTGTGCCAAGTCTTGGGCTTATCTTTGGTAGACTTCTTGATTGTATTCATTAGGTTCTTATTTTTTAACTTAGAGACTCCATTCCCTTAGGAATAATGGTTAGATGAAAACTTGAGAATTATTCCATTATCATAAGCCCATTAGTCATTTCTATGGAGGTGAAGGTAGACCCATTGTCACAGACTAGAGATATTGGAGTCCCAAACCTAGTATAAATGTTTTCTTCTAAGAAGTTGATCGCTTCTTTGGTTCTACATTATCTAGTGGATGTAGTTTCAATCTATCTTGTATAATAATATGTGGTAGTAAATACATACTTATGACTTTTGGATGAGTTAGGGTTGATTATGCCAATAAAGTCCAAGCCCCATTGAGTAAAAGGTTTGTCAATCATGACTGGTTGTAAAGGCATTGCTACCTTTGGCTCCTTAGTGCTAAAGATCTGATATGAGTGGCACTCTCTCACATATTTATGGGAATATTTGAAAATAGTTGGCTAATAATATCTATCTCTAAGAATCTTATGGGTCTTCCCAGATGGATGTCTGCTACCCAAATTTTCATGAAAGGTACTCATGATTTGGGTGGCTTCTTCTTGAGAGACCAACCTTAGGTAGACACCTTTAAAATTCCTCCTATATAATACCCCATTATTAATTAAGTAATGGGATGTTTTTAACCTTAGGGCCCTCTTTTTCTGCTTGGATAGACCTATAGGACAAGTAACATTAATTATCAAATGTATGATTGGATCAGACTACTCACTAGCTTGAAAGTTGTGTTGATCTACTTGTATAACACTTAGCCTAGGGTTAGTATTAGAAATAATTTGTAAAAAATATTTTCACCTTATCAATTATTTTTTTTCATTTATAGGTCATATTCCTATAATATTTACATCCACTTACCCCTACATTCTCCCACTTTAGTCTGAATTAACATAAGTTTGGTGGCAAGGTCAAGTAAGATGGCATGCATCCTATTTCTAAGGATGTAATGCCTAAATTTATTAACTACCTTAACTAATGCATATGTGTGTTTGTCAATAAATGAGTAATTTAACTCAACATTATTGAAATTATTTCTCATGAAAGTTATTGGGTGGTCACACCCTTAAATCTTTTGAGTTAACATTGCATCCATAATGTGATCAGATGCAAAGGAATAGAGGTAGAAGTCCCTTAAAAATTAGGAATTATAAGGACTAGAGCTTGATTGATGGCCTTATTGATATCATTAAATTCCTTTCTATAATATTCATTCCATGTGACTTTGGCATCCTTATTTAGCATGTCATTTAGTGGTTTGACTATTTCTGCAAAACTAGAAATAAACTTTCTTACAAAATTAATTTTACCAAAGAATGACTTTAGCTCTTTTTTACTATTTGGAGGTTTTATTCTAGATATGGCCTCCACTTTTTCAAGATATATAAAGATCCCATATTTGGTTATAACATGACCCAATAATTTTCCTTTAGTCACATAAAAGATATTTTTCTTAAGGTTTAAGGAAATGTCATACCTTCTACATCTTTTAAAAACTTGTAAATGCATGAAGTGATCTTCCCTATTTTTAGAAAAAATTGTTAGATCATCCATATAAATAATGATGCATTTACCTATCAAGCCTTGGAAGGAAAATTCCATATTTCCTTAGAAGGTGGCTCCTGCATTGATTAGTCCAAAGGGAATTCTCTTATAAGTAAAGTTACCCCACTTTGTGGTGAAAGTTGTCTTCATCCTATCCTCTTTATCAACCAATACTTGGTTGTAACCTAAAAATCCATCAAGAAAAGACATCATAGCTGATCCTAAAATGACTTGAATTAATTGGTCTAGGGAAGGAAGGGGGTATTTGTTCTTCTCTAATGTTTTATTCAAATTTTTGAAGTCTATACAAAATATAATCTCACCATTCTTCTTCCTGACTGACACCAAATTAGCCACCTAGGTAGAGTCCCTAGTGGAGAAGACTATCTTAGCATCTAGAAGTCTATTAACCTCTTTAAAAATCATCAATTCTAAGACAAGGTTTGCAAGCCTTTAATTTTTTATGAATGGTTTACAAATATATTTAAGGGGTATAGTATGTGTGATGAACCTTGGATCAAATATATTTAATTCATCATAGGACCATGCTATGGCATCTCTATATTGGGCAAGGATTTCCTTAGCTTTCTTGTTCTCAATGTTTGTATAGACCTTCCCAACATTTACCAATTAGGGTTGATCATGAAGGCCTAGATCAATATAATTATAGTCCTTCCCATTTAACTTGGGAACCTTTTAAGTATCAACAAGTTTGTCTTGATCAAAAATTATTTTTAAAGTAATCATCCCCTTGGTAATTTTTTTATTAGTCAACTAAATGACCTTGCAATCAAATTTATCCTCCCTAGATGTATTTCCATTAGCTTCATAAATAATGTGGGCATCAAATGCCCTAGAATTGGTTATGAAATCCAATATCTATTGATCATCATTGAATACTTGAAAGTGATTAATATTTCTAGACACAAAAGGACAAGGGATCAATTTAATGTTGAAATTGGGAGAATCTTGGCTAGGCTGGCAGTAGCAGATGCCAACTCATCAGTAACTTGGTTTTCTTCCCTTGGGATGGAAATTATGTTGAAGGAATAAAAGTATTATATCAAGTCCCATACCTTTAACTTATATATTTTTAAGTATGAGAGTTTACATTGGTATTTTCTTCTTACCTGGTTGACCACTAGTTTTGCATCCCCATAAACTAACAATTTTTTACCTTATTTTTTATGGCAAACTGTAGACCTAGGAGAAGGGATTCATACTCAAAAAGATTTTTAGTATAAGGGAATTGGAGCCTATCAGAAAAATGATAGTTTTTATTAGTAGGATCAGTTAAGACAATACCAACCCCTGATCCAACACTACACTTAGCACCATCAAAATGTAATTTCCAGAATCTAAGAACAATATGAGCATTCTTGGGATCACACATCTTATTAGTTTCTATGGTGAAGACCCCTAAGTCTAAGTAAATTATGTTAACCCTCTAATTTACAACATTTTACTCAATTATCATATGCTTCATTATTAGTTCTCTCTCAACCCTGATTTGATTGGGGACCCCTTTCCAAGGTAGCCACATATGTGAGAAGTTTGTAGACATGTAACCATTCAAAGCCTTGATCCATTCCCTACTTAGTAAGATTACATAAATGTTAGTCATTTCAAAAATTTGAATATCAATTAATTGTTGTCTACTAGGCTCAAAATCCAATTGCATATAAACATTTAATAATTCTCCTACAACCTTAACTCTAGATTTATCCAGTTTGGTGACAACCCTGTCAAACTTTATAGGTGTTAAACCAAGTTGATTTCATATACATATAGGAATGATATCGGTAGATGATCTTGAATCTAATAATCAATTATGCAATTTCTTACCAAACATCCTAACAGTGAGCAAGAAAGGAGGAGACTTGGCTTTGGCTTTATGCACAGTCACATTGGCATGATCAGTCTTGGGTGGATTATTGTGATTCATTAACAAGGATTTCAACAAGAGGTACCTCTACTCTATAATTTGTATTAGTTCATGTAATGTGATATTATCCTTTATCTTCTTCATGTCCTCAATTATGTTATACCCAATTTCATTAAAAAAACTAGGAATTTCAACATTGGTTTTAGAAGTACTCCCTTTTGGTTGATCTAGATTGTTGCTTGAAAAGGTATTAGGAGGAGTTCCAAAATTATTTGGAGGTGTTGAGGTAGTCAAAGGATACCTTTGATCTTTATTCCTCAAGGGGTATGTCTTCTTCAAGAACTATTAAAAGGCCCAGACTTTTTTAGGGACCTCATCAGACTCATTTTCCTCTTGAAAGGGGAAGTTAAAGATGTCCACCATGAAGGCCTACTCAAATGGCTTAGATACATAGGAACCTACACCACTTCATTTGTTAAAGACAACTTCAAATGTATCTAAATCCTCTTAGAAAGCCTCAAAGGATTTGAAAAAGTCTATACAATCAATTTCCCCATGCTTGGTTGTGTAATGTATCCTACAATAGTTAGGCATTACAATATCAATAAGATTAATGTCCATATTCTTGTTATTGGAAGATGATTCATTAGCCTTGTTATTTGAAAACTATCATTTTAAAATCTATTACTTGGCCTATTAAACCTTTGAAATGATAAATTCCTACCAGATTGCTCTCTGATATTTCCTACATATTTTTATAACTAAAGGAAATCAGTACTTAATTTTTGAACCATTTTCAAGATAGACTCATTCTCATTTTTTGGAGTTTTAGAATTATGCACCTGGTTGTTGTTAGCACCTGTAGCTAGTAATAAATCTCATTGATCACCTACATTAAATCCATTATTAAGATAACTCAAGAATCCTAGATTTTGATTTGGGGCCGCATGACTTAAGGGTAATTGATTTAAGTTTGGAAGCTGGTTTAAGGTTGAGATATTTTGGTTATTTTTGGGGAACAAGTTCATTACAAGTATATGTGGGTTCAAATTTGGGACTGAGTAAGCTATTTTCCCCTGGGGTTGTATTTGATCATTAATGGTCACTAATTTTGAGTAGGCTTAGGCCAACGAAGCTATAGTTGGGATGGATCTTTTCAAGAATATATAAGTTATAGGATCCATCACATATTTATAAATATCCAAAGATAAAACATCATCGAGCTTAGAAGGCTCTATATTTTTGCTATGCATCTTTTGAAATCTAGCATTAAATGACCTGATATGCTCACTGGTGTCCCTTTTAATAGTGGTGAATTGATGGTAAATAACATGGGGACTAACAATATTACTAAATTGATCAATGAACACATTATTGAAATCATTCCAACTTGTAATGTAATTATAATATAAGTTTAAAAACCACTCATAAGTCGAAAGGAAACAACCTACATAATACATCCTCATGCACAACATTAAGTAGCCTTAAGGTAGCTGTAAAAGACTTTATGTGTTCTTCAATGGTTATTATTTTATTTGGACTAAATGTAGGTAGATATTTCTTAGGATTCCTTGGGAGATCATGAATTACCCTTGGTACATTAATTGAAAATCCCCCAACCATGCCATACCTAAATGAAGGTCAAAGGCATAAGTACCTTGAAGAGGTGAAGTTGGACGAGACTTGGATCTCTTGTGTCTACCTTTATCATGTTTGGTTCTTCTATGTACATTGATCTTAAGTAAAGGCTCTCTGGTTAATGAGTGTGATCTTGTTTTGATCTTGGGTAATTCCAGCTTGGAATTCAAATATCTTACTTGAAATATGATGTGTCAAGTTAGTTTTTATGAATAACAAGAGTTAGACCTGCACATTGAGCTTATTTTGTAAAGGTGGTATGAAAACTTTCAAAGGACATTGATCTTTGATTGAATTAGCTCATAGGTGCACCCAACTACGTAAATATGGTTTATATTTTCAAGTCTAAGACTAGAGGAACTTAGATCTATAAAATATATGCCAACTTTTGATCAAAACAAACCATTCTAACCTTAGATACTGTGGATTTTTAAAGTTAAAGCTAAATTTACCAAAAACAAGCATAAATTCTCAAATAACTTCAAAAGAAATGCACAGGGGCACTAAAACAACAAAGATCAATGATCTTTATATTTTTAAGCAAATAATTCACTCAAAAACATGAAGATATATTGATCTTTAGATGAAACAAGACTAAGATCAATAAGGATTCAAAGAATTCTAGCCCTCCTTATAGCACCAACAAGAGATATCTTGTTGATGCTTATAAATGTACCATAGGTGCCCTTAGTGTTTAAATAACACTTCTCATTTTAGAATTTAGGAAATTTAGAGCATGAGTTGTAGGTTTTGGCAATTTGGTTACCTGTGGTGAAATAATAGCAGATTAAGATAACTATTCCATAATATTTATATAATTTGGTGGTTAGGAGCCACCTTGGCCCATTTTTATGAGTATTTGTTAATACTTAGTGAGTTATGTTCCTATTTTAAGCTACATACTAATTTAAATGGATATTTATAATATGGCTAAAACTAAAGTGGTCTTGGTGTAAAAAAAGCAAAGAGAACGATAGGGCAAAAAAGAAATGAGTGATTACTAATTTTAGTCTTGAACATTATGACAAAGTATAAATGTTAACTGAATACGTATTTAATAAATATATAATGCAACATATCCTAAGCTCAAATCTCACTATATATTAGACAAAATTCAAGGGAAAATGTTTAATAATCATAAGTAAGAACCAGGTCTACTTTAGGGATTTACCACTATAATCAAATAATAATTGCAGATTTGAATACAAATCAAAATGAAATGAATCAAGACTTAAGATCATTCAATTAATCTAACATAGGCACAAATCAAAAACCCTATGATTAAATAATGCTATTCAAAATTCCAAGACACTATTCAAATTCAAGACCTCTATTAGCAATTGAGAGAAAAGTTATATTAGCAATTAACACATCAAAAATGGAAAATCCTTGTATAATTCCTTTATATTATTAATGTATTCATGTATGCAAAATTTTCTCAAAAAAATCTCTCTTTTTACAATGGTCATACATGCCATTATAGGAAGACTAGGTAGTATACCAGTCAGTTACAAAATATAGGTGTACAAAGATAGGGACAGTTATCCTCACAAGCTCTAAAATACAAGTGCTTTTCCAAATTGTACTAAATTAGAGGTAAATATGATAAAAAAATAGAAAATGCCTTTACAATGGGATATTCTTATTCAAAATGTTACAAAACTTTTACAAAATAGAATATTCTCAATTTGATCATGGGACTCCTAGCTATCGCTACTAGAAGATGCTCATATCTCTCCCATGTTGTTCATCAATTAAGTCTAGGTCTAGAACAAGCTTCATGATATGTTATTCCTCTTGATCCACCAAGTCATCAAATTCTTTGTCATTCCTATCCATGGCTTCATTTATTCTTTCCCCTATATTAAGTATCATACCCAAGATTTTGTTGTTTTCTCCCCAAAATTTTCCTTGGCCTTTTCCTCTAATTTCTTAGGTTACCAAAGTATCCCTATGCTTTAATTATTCATCACTAATGATCCTAATGGAATTGGGTTGTGTAGGATTTGTAAGCATGGTCCCAATAAGTTGTTCAGTTCTTGAAATTAGTTCCTTATCTTATTTTAGGACCCTTTCCATATCATTATGCTATGCACTCAAACTCTAAACATTTTCAATCATAATTCCTAGAATTGTGCTCAAATGCCTTAAACTAATGGTCTTGAAGTTTGGGATTTGATTCTTTGCCTGAATATTAAGGAGTTGAGTTATTTTATCCTCATAGGCTTGTCACTGGGTGACTAAACTCTTGGCTAGTTTGCATTGCCCTTCTAATGTACCTTGCCTTAATTTCATTGATTTAAGTGTCTTAAACATGTCATAAAATGAATGGTCAAATATATTTATTATTGTGTCTATCACTAATAAAACTACCTATTATTCCAAGTTTTATTTCTCTCTTTCCAAGTTCTAGATCTTTTGCTTCATACCTTGGACTCCAACTTTAGCTTATGTTGAATGGGATTCAATTAGACTTTCCACATCTTCCTCATGAATTGAAGCCTCTCTAAGCTACTGATCACCCATTGGGGTTAGTCCTACAAATGGTTCCACCTTCTAAAATGTGAATTCTTAAGTCATAGCCATAGTTGTCCTAGTTATTATTCTTTCTAACCCAATTGTCTCAGGGTTGAAATAGACAGTACTGACTAGTTCATTGAATTGGGAAGGTTTTGGGACCTCCACACTTGAGCTAGTAGATGCTCTCAGAGCATCTATATTATTGCCTTATGTACCTTCAATTACCATAATTATTATTTCTTATTGTTCTTGCATTATAGCCCTTATTCAAGGCTTCACATCATCTTATATTCCCACACCAATGACCCTTGTTATGGCCCAAGAATGAGAAAAAGGGGATCTTTTACAATTTCCCATAGATGAACTAGTTAGGAATGACTGGTCCATGGATTAGGAACTTATCACTAAATAAATTTACTTCACTAGTGGGATGAGTGAAAGTGAACCTTTATCTCTTCTTTGGTCCCACAGGGACCAGTGCTAGTTTTATTTTTCTCTTCTCATGGGATGTTATTAGGATCAGCTCTTTTCTTATGTCTTCCTTGGGCTTTTCTTCCCTATCAGAATCATAAGCCTCTGCAATTTCCTTGAGGGCACCCTCAAGTGTCTCTTCAAGTTATAAGGCTATCATGTCTATGTATTGAATTGGGGAAGGTGGCCTTTAGGCTAGTGCTAAATATGGAGGCCCCTCCCCTAGTCTCTCTTCTAGCTTGACTTCTCCAACATTTTTCTTCCCTTTACCCTATTCATCCTAAAAAATTTCAACCTACTAATGGGGCTATGGATACTCTACTTGAAGTTTCTCATGGGTTTTTCCAAATGGCCCAAGTAGTAAATGGTATTACAAAGGGTGCATTTGCCATGTTTTCCTAGATGGCTTCTTATCTCTGACTAACCTGTGTTCAAGCTTAATGTTACAACCTTGGATCCTAGCTAATACCTCTTCATAATTCTTATCTCTAATATATATGGTGTCATACAAATTGAGTTGATGTGCATATTTTAGATTTTTAAGCTTCTTATCCCTTAGATGGTTGCCAACTACATTCTTTGGATCCCACATATAGAGTTCATCCAGTTGGAAGCCAAACGAATCTTTGTGTGTGGACATAACCTCTACCTATTTCCAATCCTTTATTATGGTTTTCCTAATATTCAAGGGGAAGGGGTGGATTAGGACCTTCATTTTCTCCTTGCAAGTCATATCAATGCCATGGATGAGCTAAGAAGAAATTTCCTAATCTACAAGCTTATTTGGAACATATACTTGTAGTCTATAAGGTTGAGTCATGATTATTTCTATCCTAATGAATATGCAATCAGGATAATACCATACATATTCTATAATTTCAATGTATCTCTTGATTAGGGGGTGGAACCTAGGCATGGGAACACTTGTGATGGCCTCCACTATGGCAAGGTAAATGCAATCACAAATAAACTACATGTGATTCCTATATTTGAAGATGTGAAGCTTGGAATAGTAGTGTGAGATGGTTGTCTTACCCTCTGTGGACCAATTTCTAATCCTAGGGAAGGTAGTTGAGGCTAGAAGGGTGTCAGTAGGTATGACATCATAAATAAATGATTTGAGGTCTTTCTTTTGATGGCATTTAATTATCTGGTTAGGAAAATATTGATTAAGTCTCCAATTAGAGGGGTAATTTTGTTCTCTACCTTGAAGTGTACATATGGAACCTAGATCATAAGTAGTTGAAGGGGCATTGAAGGTTTGGTTAAATAGGGTCATTATTACCCTAATGCCTTCTCTAAATTATATGATATGTATTTTTCCATCAAGGCTTCTAAATATGTGAGGTCCTTGGTGTAGCCAAGGTCTAAGGATACAGTCCAGGGCCTGGGTACTGATCCACTCTTTGACTTTGGAAAGCTCCACATGGGGAAGAGGGAGCTTGTAGTACTTCTCAAAAGCAATAGGGGAAATGTAGGCTACCCCCTTTGAGTTCCCTTCCCTAATGATCCATTCATTGTCTATTATGTAATCAACAAATATGGGGGCAAGGATGTCAATACAATGTAATACCTTTGGTTTTGCCATTGTGTGATGAAGGCCCACCATTTAGATAGCAACCAAGTCATAGTGTCACTTTTTTGTGGTGGCATTCCTCTATTCCTCATATGAGATGGGTTGCAAATCTTATATCATGAAGAATAGATCAGACTAATTCCTAATTCCCTAGATATTCAATGTTACAAGGTCTAATTATATATCCTTGAATATGAAACCCTTATTTTCTATTATCAAATAGAGCTTAGTATCTTCCTTCAATTGTTGTCTACTAGCTGACATGGTCTCTATTTCTTGATAATTATTCACATCGGATTGTAGATGATCCTTATGAAAGCTCTCTTGTACTTAGAAACATAATTAAGTTATATTTTGATTAAATTCTAACAAATTGAATCCATTTGGGTCACTTTTATGTAGGGTTTAGGGTTTTCAAGCTTTAATGGTAGAAGATATCTAGGCTTTAGCTTATACATGTTTTGGATTTGATTTGGACCTTTGCCTTTATACCTTTGTGTTTTTTAGCACATGAGATCAATAATTTTGTCTCTTTCTACTTGTGTGGCACTTATATAACATTAGTCTTGACATTTCATAACATTTTTCATAAATGCCATTTGAACACTAGCCATTGGTATTTTAAAATACCTCCTTCAATTCACACTATAGGATCAAAATCCTAGATTAGCATAAACTACTGATTATAATCTAGGCCCTTGGATATGATTGGGTTTTTTTACTATAAACTCCATGATTATGACACTTGGCATTTTACATGCCTTCTTTGTGCTCCAAATATTTTGGCCAATGATTCATCAAATGAGTATCATCCATGTGGTGAGATTATGAGACTTTGAAAATTCATTGATGACTTCATGCTATTGGATCAAATCCAATGATGAGGTGTGAACCATTGATCTACAAATAATGCCTGAACATTAAGTCAATTTATTATTAAAGTCATGATTTAGGTTTAAATCCTTAGGATAAGGTTTGTTTAATGTTTATTAAGCATGAAATAAACCTTAGGCTAAGGGACTTATGCCTATGTTTTCTAATTTAATAATGAAGGGGAGAGGGTCCAAATAATTTAGGCCACTATATATGAGAAACCTTTGGTTAGCTTACACTTCGTGCGACAAGGGCTTCCCTTTTTAACATAATACTTAGCATAAGCTCATAATTTAAGGTTCATGATTATTTTTTAAAAATTCCATGAGGACCTTTTCATATGAATTTAGCCTAAGTATTTAGATTATAAGATCATTTTCATATTTTTTAGGTTGAAGGCTCCCATTGTTGAACATCTTTTGAGCATTTCCTTTAGATTATGGATCCATTTTCATGTTAAAATAGGATTTTAGAATGTCATTTGAACACTAAGTAAGATATTTCATTGGGTTGAAATTGATAGTCTTGTAGATGTCAAATACACCCTCACAAGTGTTAATTTATGGTCATATGGACGTTAAGTTTAACCCAGTGAATTTTTAATTTTACTGAGCTTAAATTTGATGGTTATGTAGATGTCAAATTTGTCTTTTTGGTCATTTGCATGATGGATGCATGAACTTTAATTTTAATTTCATTAAAATATTCAGTGCCAAATATGAGGATACCACTTGGAATTTTCGGTGGGCTTCTTAGGGTCTCAATGTTAATTCACCCCATTGGATCAAATCTTGTGATGAAGAGATGTTCATAAGATCTTGATCCAGGGACTTTATTTTGATTAGAAAATTTGTTAGGAAATCCCATTTCCTTTTAATCCTTGAATTTGATGGTGTTGTGTGTCCATTTTTCAAGCTTTTTGCATCCTTTTGACTTTTCTATTACGTCTCACTCTGTCTGATCAGGTCCTAGTGAGTAAGCATGGATCATTGGATTACCAAAGATGCATGTTATTTAAGCTGAAGTTTGGGTTATCTTTGCTCTATTGGATCAAATCCCATGATAAATTAGTAACTATAGGATCTTGAAAAGTATAAGGAAGTTAATTTTAGGACCGTGGAGACAATAAAAACTTAGGCTTAAGTTGTTAAGACTAAGGTAATGATTGTATTAATAAATATGTCAGGGACTTAATATTAAAGTCTTAGGTTAAGTTGGGGAATATAAAAGGACCCTACATGATTACATTTAGTTAGGCCATAAGGAACTTTAGAGAAGGGAGAAATAATAAAGGGGATCCTACTTTCGGGTTTAGTTATGTAAAAAAAACACTACTAAGCCTAGAATATGTGTTTTATACTTAAGTTTATATGTGAATGTTAAAAGGTTCCCACCAATTTGGTTCCCACCTTTATTCAAATTTGAAATCAAGGTTTGTTAGGGTTTTGGAATAAAAAATTCATGGGGATATATGCCATGGAACTTGTAACTAAAAGCCAAATGAACCTCATTAGCACTATTAGTCCAGATTTAAAGCAAATCAAAACTACATAAGCCTATCTCTTAATAAAGTGGATGATCTTCAAATTCTATAAAAGACCTTAATATGATAGAATTTCCATGTTATAAGTTCAATTTTTCTCAAGGGTACCCATAAAAAAATGGGTTATGTTGGTCCCAACACATCCCATAGGACAAATGAGTATGATATCAGTAGATGAACATATTAAATATAAATGTCATGTGATAAATGGTATGTAGAGACCACACTTAAGATATTTGGAGTGGTATAGAAGAGCATTGGATGAGCTGGGCAAGGATCAAATTACATAGAGACCATACAAGGAGATAAACTTCACATGGGCGTAAGATGCATTATATAGATTACATGATGACATAATGTTATATTATGGACATACATATTAGATTGAGTGTTTTGATAGTTGGCATGAGACATCACATACCATAAAGTCTACATGTGTTTACATGATTGTTAGGAAGATATCATAGTGGGGACACTAAATTGATCCTAGGATTATGAAGCATAGTTGGACTCATGTGTAGATAGTGACTTAGGTGAATAAGAGAAATGTTATTGATGTGGGTATAGTAGATGGTTATATTGAGTGGTGGGCTAGATAGCGATTGATGATAATGATAGTGTCATATACTCTTCCATAGACTTAGAGACAAAGATTGGTATCTAGATTAGCTAGGCATCCATGGGTTATATGACTTGGTGTGAGGATTAGGAGAGAAATTATAAGATAGAAAGAAGGTAGACAGGGATAAGCTATAGGCCAAGTAGGTTATGGTCAAAGGATACTTATGAGATCTGAGACATAATTGAAGGATGTAGAGGTTATACATGAGATAAATGTGGACTTATTAGTATATATTCATGAAAAATATTGTAGATGAGGCATTTGGAGGAGGAAAGACACACTTAGTAGTCATTCATAGTGATGAGGAGTGGTATGGAGGGGGTACAAAGATGTATACTATGAAATAGATGAGTGTAGAGGAGGGATAGAGAACAAGGCCATCTAGATCATTATAGGATAAAATAATATTAGATATATTACATTAGGAGATTAGGACACATGATGTGGATATAATAGGTTTATAGGGATAGGTTACCAAACTATAAGGGAGATTGATAGCTAGGATAGGTTGTTGGGGTTTAAAGTTATATATATTACTCAAATATAAGGATAAGCTTATGTTTTTTAGACTAAGGTAGACATATTTCAAGGAGATGGTTTTACTTGATCAGTTGAGTTATATAAATATGATGCATCTACACAAACTCTATATGATATAGGGTTGACACAAAGATATATGAGGGAGGGAGACACATTATGGGTTGAGTTGGTGGAGGAAAGAGAGTTGTTGATAGTACCAAGATATTTGGTGGTCTTAGACAAGGGCATGAGATCAATAAAGTAGGTGACATACTACAATATTTTATATGAAGAATCCATTCCATAAGCATAATGAGTACCATCATTCATAGAGTACTCTATTATGAGATATTTATCAGGGATATTGGTACAACCTATAGATTCAAAGAGATCTATAAAGAAGAAATTGTAGCATGTCATGGGTCTTTTAAGGAACACACCATGACATCATGATCTTAATCATACTATAGATTCCCCATCTAAGGGATAGGGAGAGACATGAGATGGTTTTGACTATGATGTATCGATGTCTATATATTTTTGAGATGTGGCATTGTATAGACACATATAGATTATGTGTGTGTGTGTGTGTGTGTGTGTGTGTGTGTGTGTGTGTGTGTGTGTGTGTGTGTGTGTGTGTGTGTGTGTGTGTGTGTGTGTTTATAGACATTGATATATAACATAGACATTATGGATGTCAATGTCGATATTGGAATAGACATTATGGACATTTATTCTTTTTTATGTATGGTATATAGCTTAAATGGATGGATATTGTATGGTAATTACTTTACTACTTTTTTATTTATAATAACACATTTTAATCATTTTCACCTTTTTATTATGTTATAAAATGTAATGGAAAAATGTATGAATGGATGGTTAGTTAGATAGTTGACTTTTGTTTATTTTTGTCTTGCATTGAAATTACAACATGAGTAACCGAGTAAGATTTGAGTAACCTAATTTTTAGTTTTTCATAAAATAATAATCACCAATGATATGAAATAATCATGATGAGTATGTATGTTATATGCGTATGGACTTAAAATATTTAATTTGTGTAAAATAGAGTGTATCATGATATGTAAAATCATAATCAAACTATATTATAATACACAAAATAGCTTTGACTTAACAAACACATACACATTTTAAAATAGGACAAAATATTAAGTTGCACCACATGGAGTGCATCATGATATGTGAAATCATAATAACACTATATTATAATACATAAAATAACTTTGATCTAAATAATAATAATAAAAGAGATAATAAACAATTGAAAACAAGACAAAAGCAAAATAAAATGATAAATATCACACAAACAAATAAGTAAAAGATAAGATAAAACAAGATACACAAGATTAAAGAAAATGACAATCAAACACAAGAAAAAACTAAAACTTAAAACAAATAACACATAAAACGAATCAAATGATTGTACAAACATCCTAAGCTAGGGTTAAGACCTTCAATAGCTAATATCCATGTCAAGTTTTAATGATCAATGAGGAATCCCTAATACAACCATACATATTTGGATGGGGATGTGAAAAAGAATGAAACCATGTATTTTGGTGAATGGGATGATTGGGATGGTAGTGCTCGAGTTATCCCTAAATACCCCATGTTTCTAAGCATTGCCAACATAATCCATCATGTATAAAGTCCATTTGGGGATATCAAGCTAGATGTAATTCTCCCAATATGAGAAGTGATGATAAAATGGGTGATTTTTGAAGTGTTTAAGTGTTTGATGAATAAATGAGAAATTTCCCTATCAAGAAAAATGAGTGAGTGAACAACAACACTTGGTTTGAAAGCTAGTTATGATGGTAGATGTGGATAGGTAAAGTGTTTGCATTTAGATGAAATGTTTTTTAAAAGTGTGCATGGACATATATGTTATAGGAATATTTATATATAAGAAATTTTTCACACTTGAGAAAGGACATAGTTACGTAAATACAAGGATCAAACCCTAACTAAAATGTTATGAAATGGATGGTAAGACAAATGACAATGTGGGAATATACAAGTGACAAATGTGATGAGATACCCCCAAGTAACTAGGGTGGATATATATAATGGATTAATAATGGCTCAAAAAAGTTGGTTTTCACCATGGTATTTTCCCAAAGTGCCAATAAACTAGTTTTCACTTGTGGATGTACTATTTTTCTCTTTTTCTCATTTTTTTATTTTTGACATTTTTTAGATTTTTTAGTTTTTTAACATTTAAGACATAAATAATAGTATTAAATAAATTTAGGCATATAATATTTTAAGGTGCATGATGTTTGTAGGTTGATCAAGCTCCTTTCTATCTTCAGTAGACAACTTATAAGCTCATGATCCATATTTGGCAGTAATGACATATGGGCCCAGCTAATTGGGTCCAAATTTTTCTTTCTTCTCCCTCTCCACATTAGTATGTTGTTTTTTTTTCCTTTAGAATAAGATATATAATTTCAAATTACCTATATTTAATCCATTTATTATAGCTACAATGAAGGTGGTTTTGGTAGAATTGTAGATGGTTTAATGCACTGAGATGTTTCTCTCATCTAGAAGGTTGAGTTTACTAAGGCATGAAATGCAGTAAAATTAATTATTAATAATACTTTGTATGGATATGTGTAAAGATGTAATATCAACTTCTATAGGTATAATGGAATAGCTTCCATAGAGAAGTTAATATGGGGTTTCCCTCGAGAGTGTGTGGATGCTAGTGCAATATGCCTAGAGGGAAGGATAAAGATACATATGATAGTCACAACCAACTATGTTGATAACTCATTTAAAGATTTAGATAATTCTTTTATTTGTTACTTATGCTTAGTCATTACCTTTCAGGTAATATGGAGTGAACCTTTTATGTTTTATATGATAGGTAGTGTAAAAGGAATTAATATATTTATTCTTGAAGGATTTTATATTATCAAAGATGATAGCAGATGGGATTCCAAAGTGGTAGACAATGTGGTTTAAAATTAATTTGGAAATATGTTTTATAGTTACATTTGTTAAGGGTATTATTTCAACCCACTTCATAAAATATTTTTTGGCAAAAATGATGTTCTTATGGCCATCAAATGAATTAGGATTTATTTTTCCAATGAGGTATAACCTCCATGGGAAGAATGACCAAAGTGTTGTAATGGGATGTAAAACTTATGAATGGTTGTGTATGAGATCACCATGATGTTGTAAAAGCACACATTTCCTAACATAATCACAAGAATCATATTCTATTATAGGCCAATAATAACCTACATGAAAGATAATTTTATCAATAATTGTACCACTAGAGAGTGCATCATAAATTCCTTCATAAACTTCTCTAATAGTTGAGGTAGACTCTTTAAAATTGAAACAATGTAAAAGGGTTCCATCATAGCCTCTTCGATACAAATTTTTACCAAGGATTTTGTAATGGGATGTGTTAGATGAATGATTTATGTTGATTATGGGTTAAGTCAGATGGAAGGGTATTATTATGGATTTATGCATAAATGCCAATATACCATGGGGAAGTGGGACCAATCACCTCATAGACCATCTCAAGATCAGGAGTGTCATATGTTATTTTCATCAAGTAGCTTACAAGGAATTTGTTTTCTTTATTTTGAGATCAAGTAATAAACCAATAGTTTTCATGGTGTCAGCTACTCTGTTAATAATTTGTGGCACTTTTTAAAATTGTATAGATGTAAAACACAATTTTAGAATATCCACCATCCTCTTGTATGGGATTAAATTTTCATCACAAGCTTTAAATTCATTGGTGATGTTTGTACATGAAAATTTGATATTTAATGCCTTTGGAATACAGTCGCCATTTATTGTAACTAGTAAGATACCTACCCCTAAATCATGACTTTTGAAAGAACCATCAATCATAGCTTAAAAACTAGGTTTTATCAATGGACATTATTGATTCATCTAGGAAATTTGTAACAAGAGATGTATGATCTTCATGAGGTGATTTTGCAAGTGCATCTACTAGTACTTTTCCTTTAATTATTTTTTTATTAACATACTCAAGATCAAACTCATTAAGAAGCATGCCCCACTTATCCATTCTACCTATTAAAGCTATTTTAGATAAGACATACTTAAGAGAGTCAATTTTTACGATGATTTTAATTTGATTATTGAGCATGTAATGGTGAAGTTTTTGGAAATAAAAAATAACTATGATACAGTTTTTCCCCATTGGAGAGTAGTTAATCTAAAAATATATGAAAGTTTTGTTGAGGTAATACACTACCCATTTTGATCCATTATCTTCATTCTATACCAATAATTCCCCCAATGCATACTGATTAGATGATATGTAAAAAAGGAAAGCCCTGTTGGAAATAAGTGGCATTAAAATAGTTGTATTGTGAATATATTGCTTAAGATTTTCAAATGCCTAATGATTATCCTCATTCCAAGTGAAAGGACTGTCTTTATTAAGAAATAATGTGAATGGATGACAAATGTCTATAAGTTGAGATATAAATAATCTGATTACTTGGATTTCACCTTGCAAACTATGGAGTTATTTGAGATTTTTAGTTGAAGGCATATTCATTATATTTGATAATTTAGAAGGATAAAATTCTATGCCATGGTGTGAAATAATGAACCCCAAAAATTTTCCTAATGTCACCCCAAAAACACATTTCCTTGGGTTCAAGTGAAGCTCGTATTCTCTCATTCTCTCAAATATTTGATGAAGTAATTTTGGATGCTATGTTCTAGATTTGGTTTTGGAAATTATGTCATCAACATAATTCTTCAATATGTCATGAAGCATATCATGAAAAATGATAGTCATTGATCTTTGATTTGTGTCTCTATCATTATTTAGACCAAAGGACATTACTTGATAGTGAAGTTTACCCAAAGGTGTTGTAAATGTTGTTTTATGTTGGTCTTCTAAAGCTATTATGATTTTTATATAACTAAAAAAACTAACTATTTAAGATAGCATTTCATGACCTATAGTTATAGTAAAGTCCATAATCATTCAATATTTGGTAATGAGAAGTCATCCTTGGGACATGCTTTGTTGATATCTCAAAATCTTATACAAACCCTAGTCCCTTATGGCTTATTTAACATTGGTACAATGTTGGCTATCTAATTTGAATAGTTGATGGGGTGAATGAAACCAACCTCTAATTACTTATTTAACTCCTTCACTAATAGTTCAAACTTAGGATTTATTTTTCAAAGTTTTTGTTTTATGGGTTTTGTATTTGGATAAACCATAAAGTGATGCACAACTAACAAAGGATCAATCCCTAGCATATTTTCATAAGACTATGCAAACACATTGGAGAATTATCTAAGCAAAAAAGTGAGTATTTCTCATTTTTCTTGAGTTAGGGAAGTCACAAGCTTGACTATTTTTGTATTTTCTTTGATTCTAATGTTGATGGAAATGGTGTCCTCAACTAAGAGAGTCAACTCTTATTGATACTTTATGGGTGTTAGAGGAACATTAAGTTTCTCCTCTAGTATTCCTCATGTGATGTTGATGTTGATGCTGAACCTATTTTTTTATGTGATAATTATTCCCCAAAATACATAGAATCATCTAACTAAATAAAAAATCCCTTCTTATGATCACCTGTTAGAACATGTTCTCTTGTTCTCAAAAATTATGAAATTGCTTAATGATTTTTAAACTAATCAAGCATAGGTGTTACATGTTAGTCCCATTGGATTAAAGATGGATACGTGTGGTTGAGTGTCAAAATGACATTTTCATAAAAAAGGTTGGCTGAATATAGGTCTTTGAATTAGCTGTAGATGGACTCCATTTCATTGTCTAAAGAATCTAACTTAGACTCACTAGAAAATTCTCTTTGAAAATTTTTGGTATTTACGTTGAGAGGATTAAATCATATGCCATGAAGGATTCATTAGATTTTAACATGATAGGATCTATTAATCCTTATTCATGAATACCAAGGTCATTTCCTTTATAGTTCATTATTTTGCACATAATTGATTTAGATATGGGATTATTTTATTAACAAAATAGGTATCTAGCTCATCAGAGTGAATCTAAGAAGGATTCAAATCTTCAATGTGTTCATTAGAAAGAAGACCACCTTCTACAAATTTTGTTTTTTCAATTTTTTGAACTATTTGAGTGTCCCTTCAATAATGGGGCCTACCATGAGTATATGGATACATATGAATTGTACTTGTATAATTATAATATTGTATTTCATATTCACCCATGATTTTATCAATGATTTTAAATTGGTATCGAGGAGATAAAGTATCTTTACAAGTGGATGGCTAATTGGAGGCTTGACTGGTAAATGGAATTTCCATGAAATTGGAGGTAGATGACATGTTTAACCAACCAACAAAGGGAGGTGTTTAAAAAAAAGTGTCAGGATGGATATAGTTTTCAATCATGTATTATTCCTTAACGGGATTGAATTTATCTTTAGTAATGGGGAGATAGATTTTTTATAATGCCCTTCTAATAGTTTACAATATTAGAAAGGTTAGGGATCACATGGGATAATTACTTCCATGCCATCATGAGATAATTTCAAGCATTCATGTAAATTTAAGGGTATCACATTCATTAAATGTATCCATGCACATCCAAGAATCAAATTATAGGGTAAATCAAGATCAAGCACATGGACTCATTTTTCTTATATGACAGGCCCCACCATCAAGGGAAGATAAATAATACCCATAGATTATTTTTAATTATTATCATATACCTCAATTTTAATTATATTGGATCTTAATGTTGTTATGAAATATCCTAAATGTTTAATTAACCTCAATGTATATAAATTTTAAGTTGAGACATTGTCTATAAACACCCTTTTTACCCTATGTCTAGAGATAATGATTTTGATGTACAATGGTAGATTATGAAAAAATACCAAAGGGGAAACATCATAATGGTCAATCATAACCTTATTTTTAGTGTATAAATTTCCAACTAATGCTTAAAATCTTGATGGTTTTATATCTTGTAGGATGCTAGACTCTTGGAGGAATTTATATAGAATGTCTTTATATACAGGGGAAGTATTTAGAAGTTCTAAGATGGAAATATTAATAGGTTTCTTATCAATATGATAAATAATGTTATATTTACTTTAAAAATTGGATGATCATGCACTAGGAGTGGTAATATTTGCATGCCTTGTGGTAACAACACAATCTTGAGATTGTAAATTAATTATTGAAACATGATTGTGTGTGTAATCAACACAATTGACTATGGATTCAAAAGGATGTTTGGCTTGGTTCATATTACTTGCTTGGGTGGACTCTTGATTTTTTTTATCATTTCCTTGTTTAGGGAATGGATCTTTGTATTTCCCCAATTTTTGGTTATTAGATGTCATGGATGGGTGGTTTTTGATGGCTTTGTCGCAATGATATATAATATATTAGACATAGTTCTTGACGCATATACACATATTGGTAGAGTGTCCTTTTATCCTATGATACTCAAAATATTCACCTTAATTGTACCAATTAGGTTTAGGAACATTGTCTTCAAAGGGCTTGGTGTTAGACCAAATGATGATGTTATCTTGGATCAAATTTTAAAAAACTAATTCGTAAGAGTCACCCAATGGGTGAACTTACATTTTTGGTTTTCTTATCTTAGTTGACTACTGATAATGGTAATGTTATTAATGGGTTGTGTATAAAATTGTTGTTGTATATGTGGGTTTTGTATTTTTTTTATTAGTCACACCATCACCTACAACATTCTTACTCTAAAAAAAAATTGAAAGAGTTTGGATAACTCTTCAACCAAGATCTCTCCAAGAGACCATTAATACATACATGGAAGAATTATGGTACACAAATAATAAATTATCTATTAATAGAAATAGATTATATAATGTTGGAATTCTCTATCTTTCCATAGCTTGTCAAATATAATGAATGTGACTTGTATATATAGGCAAGGAAGATCAATCATAACTAATAGATAAATATAAGTGATCAATCCTAACTAATATATCAAGTTAAGAGATTAAACCTAACTAAGGGATCAAGCTAGAGATCAAACCTAGGACTAAGAGATAACTATCCCTAAAGGATAGAAACAATTAGAAATTATCCCCATAATATCTAAGAGATAAATATGTAATATATTTTAATATATAAAATAAGATAAATTATATATCCACACATAAGTTGGTGGGAATAACTAAATACCTAGGTGAACATGAGCCTAAGTAAACAACCTACTATAACACCCCCTCAAGTGAAGCTAGGAACTAAAAATAAAGTGGCATATCCATAATATGAGTCTTGATAATAGGGCCTGATTAGGTACTCATGTACAATAAATCCATTAATAAATCACTCATAGAGTGGATAAAGGGAGAAAACCTATAAGAAAAAAACTCTCCCTCCAAACATATAGGAAATGGATCCCAGTAATAAGGCCTGATGAGGTACACATACACAAAAAAAGGATGCAGTGTGAAGACAAGTGTCTCTATGGATACCAATATATCTTAATATAATACATGGATATTGAGACATTGTAACCTCTAAGTCAAATTAGGAATGGTGTTTAATATGAGGATCAATGAATATAAATACTGCACTTTAGAATACTTGGTAGAATTATGGACCCAAGGAAGTATTATCTAAACACCCTCCCTCAATGTTCAACTAAGAGAATATGGTAATAGAAGTCTCTAAATAAATGGATTGAAAATAATGATAAGTGAGCACAAATACTGGTGTGGATGCCACACTAGTGTCACTACATAAAAAATCACCAAGAATTCCATTGAGACATAACAATCCTCATATGGGTTCTGACAAACAAAGTGTCTAAATAAGATACCCATGTACAAAGGAGGAAACTAAAAAACACTCAAAAAGATGAAAAATGGAAAAGTGAAAAAAAACACACAACTGCTAAACAAGGAGTTCAAACACTAAGGAGTAAAAAAGTAGGATCTACACCACACACACCCCCATACTACTTACTGAGTGGAGTGATACAAAAAAATTTGTATGAGTGGGTTGAATCCACTACTCAAACACTAACATGTCAACACTTTATTCACCATAATAGCTCCATATCATGGTAAAAAAGATTGTCAAACTATCAAAAAATGGTGTAAAATATATAGAAAAATATCTCAAGAAGATAGCCCTAGTGGGGATGGGAGAGACTGATAACTAAAATAGTAAATGGGTACACACACATGAAGGTAGACAAGGCTATAAAAATAAACCCCCCATGGAACTTTATAATTTAGTGTGAGTATAATATATCCCAAAAAACACCAAATGAAATAAGGAAGATATGGTATACACTAGAATAGATCTAAATAAGGAGACTGTTGACCTATTGAATAAGTCATCATAAATCATGAGAGTTTCTCCAAAAATAAGGGATCAATGTGGGATAAAAATACAAGTGGCACAAAAAACATATTTTGATATTATAAGATGTTGGGATCTACCAAAAATGCATCTATAAGTGTATAGATAAATTATCAAGGGTGTAATAAAGTGTTTTTATGAAGGGAGCTAACCACCTATCAGATCACACCTTACCCTATGATTATCAACACTCTAAAGAACTAAACAAGTAGATAGGGTATGGGGATCTAGGGGTAGTATCCCCCATAAGTTTAAAGGGTAGTGTCCCTTGCGAGATCTGGGGGAAGATCCCCTAGTGATCTCCATATCACATTATATGGTTGGGTCAAGGGTTGGAGCCCCTAATGCCAAACATAATTTGAATTTTCTGTGGCCTTTGAACTGGACATAAAATACCCAATTATGCACTTAAATAAAACCCAAAATGGACATCAATTAACACCAAAAATATGTCTAAAAATGGAGAGAAAGTAAGAATACAATACAAAATAAGTGATAAACTAGTTTTTTTAATTTTTGAAGGGGTTTTGCCTCCTTATAAATTAGGCCACACCTTCTATCTTTGACTATCAAAATATTAGGGTAAATACAAAAACAACCATTTATAAAATAGATTCCTATAAAAAAAACCCTACCTTATAATTGAGTTCCCCCCACCAATGTAATATTAAAAACTCCCACTTTTACAAAATATGATGCCCCCACATATAGTATATAAAAAAATGCCTCAAGTTTGACCACCACACTATATTTAAAAAAATAAACCCCCTAACTTAAATAATTCAACCACTTTTAGAATTTTTACCACCACCTTTTAAGAATAAATCATACCAAATATGAAAACCATGAGCTCCAGGTTATTTTGACTTGGTATAATATCAATTGTAAATTTAATGAGTGGATCAAGGAAATGTGAATGCCAACCTAGAAGTGTTTGTGAGAGTTTAGAGACACTGTAGAGGTAGATAGATAGCATCACAATGTTACATGTGAGTTCGATCTAGTAACCTATGGTTAGTGCTCTAAAGCAAAAGGTCAAATAATTCCAAAATAAACATATGGATCCAAAAAACCTAAATCTAGCATAATGAATCCATGTTGGCTGAGAAGAACTGAGTACAAAAAATGAGGATACAATGATCTATTTAGGCTAGTGAAAGAGGTGAAATGATCCAATTTAATGTTTCCATATCATGCCCAATATGGGTGCAAATAATCACCTAATCAGCATGTCACTATGCCAAATACATTTGTGCTAAATTTTCATGAATTATTGGCTTATAACATATGTGAAAATGATGAGCAAGCCTATGAGGAATGGAAGAGGATTGATTGGGATATGTAATACAACTCTAATATAGATCTGAGATTAAGTAATCTAGTGAAGGTAAAGCAAAACTATGGGAACAAACTCATATCAATTCATGGATGAACTGATGTAAAATCCAAAAAAACATTACAAACCACACACAAATCTTTCAAACCCATATGGCTAGGTTAGAATAGAAACTCATATCCAAACATCATTTTAGAGGTGATCATGCTAGGTGAGCTAAGGGTTGAGTTATTCAAATTGATCATGAAGATGATAATGTCTCAGGCTAAAGAAAACTGAGCCAAAGAATTTAATTATGTCATGGACTATGAAGCATGAATTGAAATGCATGACCCCAAAACTTCAATGAATATAATATAACACCAATATTTTCATTCCAAATGCTAATGCAAATAGGAAGTCAAAAAATGACTACTAACTATGCAAAACTAGGGACAAAGTATTGAGTGATGATTAACTTTCATGGATCTGTAATGTGGGTATCACCATTTAGCAGAATTATCTCTACCAATAAACCTTATTTTATTAAAGTTGTGTATTCTAAATAAGAGAGTCTTGGAAGAGTGGAGGCAAGTAAAAATAATGCCAAAAACTATGTAAAGGCCCACAAAAAAGGTCATAAATAATCCAAATCAATCTACAAATAGACCTGGGAGTCATCAAAGGCAAAAAAATCAATAAAACACCTGAATTTATCACACCAATGAAAATGTATCTCCCTTAAGTAGAGATATACAAAAAATAGATTATATTCAAACCATACCAAGAAAATTGATCAATATATGAAAATAATCAATGCAATTTAATTCCAACAACACAGGTGCTTGACAAAATTCTAGGAAATTGAGTAATGAATTGAAAAAAATATCTGATACCATGAAATATTTTATAAAAATATTCAACCAAGATATTTCTAAGATACCACTACTATAGACATGGAAGATTCAACATACACACAAAGAATAAACTATCTATTAACAAAAATAGATTATACAATGTTAAAATTCTCTCTCTCTAGAGCTTGTCAAATATAATGAATGTGCTTGCATATATAGGCAAGGAAGACCAATCCTAACTAAGATATCAATATAATATATCATACCTAATTGAGGGATCACGATAGAGATCAAACCTAACTAAGAAATCAAGTTATAGATCAAACCTAGGACTAAGAGAGAATTATCCCTAAAGGATAGAAACAACTAGAATTTATTCCTATTATATATAAGAGATAAATATGTAATATATCATAATATCTAAAACAATATAAATGAAATATCTACACATAAGTGGGTGGGAATAACTAAATACCTAGGTGAACATGAAATTAGGTAAACAACCTACTTTAATAAAAACTTAGGTTTTTCAAGTTGTTTGGAGGAATTGTTATTGGGTTTAAATATTTTAGTAACACCTCTAGTGATTAAAATTCATTCAATTTGAACTCCCTTTTCAATAATTTCATCAAAATAACATGGAAAAATTAGTTGCAAATGATGTCCCAATTTTGATAAAAGGTTGTTCATAAATATAGCAAAAAAGTTTGGTTTCAAGAAATGACCACAAAAAATAGCCTGCCAATGCCCACCATATTTGTAAGAAAGAGTTAAAGGTTTCACCATTGTGTTTTTTAGAGTTGTGTAAGTCTATTTTGGTTAATTATTTTTGACATTATATGAAAAGTGATGAAAACATTTCTTAGATAGGTCTTCAAAGGTGAAGATTGATCCTTTAGGTAGGTGTGAAAACCATTCGAGGGATTGGCCCCTGAGACTATGGACATAGTCTCAATATGTACTCATTGTTATAATTAATATCCACACATTCATGATACAAGTCCTTAAGGTGTTCCCTAGGATATACCATACCTTTTTATTTGTCAAATTTGGGAAGTTCAAAATGTTTAAGTAAAGCCATTGTCATGGTATTTAAATCATATGGGTAAGAACAAATTTCCTCAAACTTATACTACAAAAAAAAAAACCATTTTGAAAGCCTTGAACTCTATCTTTCATGTTTTTAAATTCTTGAATAAATTATGTTGATAATTGATTAATTTATCTTGAAGAGGTATACAAATCATAAGGTTGACCCAAGAATTGGTTGGTGTTAGTTTATGTAAATTAGTTAAGGGTTGGATTGTTAATAAAGTGGATTACAAAAATTAGCATGTTTCGAATGTGAAAATTTGTTTGGGTTAGTGGAAAATTTAAGGTTTTTTTGGATTGGATTAGTGTTAAAACTAAAAATTAGTTGGTTTGGATTGATGAAGTTAAAATTTAGATTGGATTGGTTTGGATTTGTGTTAAAATTAATGTTAATTTTATTTAGGTTGGTTTGGTTTGGGTTATTGTTAAAGCTAGGGTTGTGTTGGTTGGGGTTGGTGTTCAAGTTAGTATTTGTGAAATTAAATGAATTGGGTTTAGTTAGATAAGTTAGATTGGAGTTATATTTATTCAAATTTTTATTTTGATGTGAACCAATCATGTGGTTTGAATGGGTGTTGGTGTTGAATGGATGGCTTGAGCTTAGATTAATGTTAAATGGATTGGTGGTGGTCGGTGCTTGATTAAAATGTAAAGGAGATAATCCTAAAAAACAATGTGAATTGAAAAACTAATTTGGTGCCTTACCTATGGGAAAATTCTAATTTGGGTTTATTGATAAACTTGAAGCTATGATCAAGTTTAGATTTGATGTTGATTGATTGATAGTTGATCTAGAATGAGTATTCAAGTTCAGATTTATATTTTTATTGATGTTATTGATGGATAAACCATGAAACATTTAATTTTTATTGATTGGAGAGCTTGAATAAGTATTTAATCTCATATTTTTATTTTGATTATAGATTGGTAAACTTGAATGGACATTTAAGTTCATATTCATTGGATTCATGATTGGTAAACTTGAATGAACATTTAAGTTTGGAATGGTTGTATTTTTTATTATTTTTGGTTAAATTATATGATTATTCAAGTTCAATTTTAATTGGTTTCCAATTGGTAACTTGAATGAACATTCAAGTTTGAGATGGGTAGATTGATATTTGATAAACTTCAATTGAGATTCAAGTTTGGGTTGCATGGAGTGATAAATGAGGGTGAATTGATATTCATACTCAAATTTGGATGGGGGTTGGAATTTGGATTATCCAAAATATTTTTTGTTTTATGGGCTTGTATATTTACAATCTCTTAGTTGATGTGATGAGCATGGCTTTCCATAGAAAACCCATGACTTACTTTAGAGAATTCCTCATGAAGGATGGGTTTTCCCTTATCTTGGGAGACTTTAGGATTGGGATTGGATGAACTTAAAAGAGAATTAATACCCTCTAAATATCTTTGTGATATGGATGGGTTGTGAATAAGTGACAAATATTCTTTTTTAACAATCAAATATTGCAAGTTTTGGACATCAAAATTAGGTGTAAATTTCACCCCTAAGCTTAAATCTTGAAGAAAAACTTAATCTTTGTTGGTTATAATATATTTATTAATTAAATGAGGTAAAATGGATTTTGGGCTACCCTCATCTTGGTATGATTCTCCTTCTTCCTCATGGTCATGTATTTCATGTATTTATACGTTATGACATTGGTGGTTTTGGTTACCAAATTATACGGGGACATTTCCAAAAGGCTCCTCCCTTTCCCTAGGATTTTTAAGAATAGACATGTGCCTTACTATGGGTTAAATTGATATGGAAAGGACTTGAATCAATAAATACTAGACAAGGGACTACAAAAGGACCAAAGTGACTAAAAACTTTGATTGATAATTAGATGCTTTTGATTTTTGCTTTGGAATGTTTGATTTTAAATTTTTTTGGATAAAAGACTCAAAATTAATTTTGTTTTCACTTAAGGATTTTTATGATCCAAAACTCAGAAGTTATGGTTTATAAATATCTCAATAGCATATAAATAACACAGTAACAATGAATTCTCTGGGAAGAGATGTAGTATTACTCAAGATTGCAATACAAATATATACTTATCTCTGGGAAGAGATGTCTGTCTTCACATTTTGGATTACCTCTTCATTTATACACATTTTGAAAGAATGGGGAGGATGTGGAAGGTCACAAATCTCAAGCTAGATTAAGTGGTTTGACTTCCAAGATTTAAAATAATACAAAATTTGAGGAATTACTATTTTTAGAAACTTACTATTTTTAGACTACACTACTAAAATTGAAATTTGAGGCACTTCCATTGGGTTTTTGATGTTAAAAATTCATTTAGTAGAGATCAATGCCATTTCATGATGTTCTCCTCATTCTTAGCTTTCCAACGGTTCAAACGGCGAATCAATTGGAGCTACTGTGCAAAAGTTATGGCTCTCGAAAGTTCTGTCATCAATTGGGGTGGAACGATCACCCGAATTGTTGCCTAAATTGGTGTCCGGATCATTCCTCCATCCTTGAAAATCAATGGTCCCCATTGCATTAATGTTCCCCATTATGTGTGGTGGTTGTTTCTTGATTTTATTCTATGTGAGCCACTCACCTTGATGGCTAAGCTAGCTACTTTTGACCACTCGATAAAGCGGAATAGAGTGTCCTCTTGTTGTCTTCATGTAGGTATCCACAATCTAATCCTCTTCCACTATAGAAAAACTATATGGATCAATCTCATCAATGTCTAGTTATTTTGATACAACTTAAGTGTCCAATAAAGGTGGGTGATATGGTTTGAGGAGCTCCACATTAAATATTGGATGCAAACCAAGGTAGGCTGGTAGGTTCAACTCAAAAGTATTTTTTACAACTCTTCTGGTGATGGTGTAGGGACCATATCGCAGAGGAAAAACCTTTCTGTGTGTGCCTAGAAGTCATTCCTTCTTAAGTTGCAACTAAACTTTGTCACCCATAGCAAAATGGTGTGCAATCTTATGTTTGTCATGGCGTTGCTTATACTTCTGATTCATCTTCTCCAAGATGTCATGAACTTATTATTAGATGTGTTGCATTTGTTTAATAAACTTTGTTGCTTTTTCTGCCTCATATCTTCCATGAGGTGTGTATTGCATGGTGTAAAATGGAATAGCTATATCAATTGGTGCCATGGGTTGGAACCCAAAACATACCTAGAATGGACTGTGCTTGGTTGAGTTGTGCAGCACCCAATTATATCCATGTTGTATGAAAATAAGTCCCTCATCCCATGTGCATGGATGTTTGGAGTGATACATCCAAATCATGTGAATAATCAAGTGGTTTACCACCTCTATTTGACCATCAGTCTGTGGATGGAAGTCTATGGACTTCATCAACTTAGTATCCATCATCTTCCATAGAGTAGACCAAAAGATGCTCAGGAACCTGCTATCTCAATCTGAGACAATGGACTTGGGGAGACCAAAATGGAGCCATACATGACTAAAATATAGTTGAGCATTTTCCTCAGTAGATATATTTTTCTTACAAGCAATCATGATAGCCATTTTTGAAAAATGATCAACTACCACAAAAATATAGTCCTTACCATGTTTTGAAGTGGGAAAACTTGAGAGAAAATCTATTGAGACAGATTCCCAAGGCCTAGTTGGTTCTGGAAATGGCATGTACAATCTTTGCTTCTTATTTGTTGGCTTAGATATCACACATGGGGTGCAAGATTTGAGATATATTTCCACATCCTTTTGCATATGGGGCCAGTAGAAGTGTTTTTGAAGAACTGCCAATGTCTTTTCAATACCAAAGTGTCCAATTGTCCTATTGAAGTGTGCTTCCCATATCATTTTTTGTTGCTATGCAACTAGAACATAGATGTGCCCCATATGATAGAGGACATTATATTGCAAATATAAATCAGAAACATGTTTACCTTTTTGAAGTGCTTGATATGTATCAACAAAGGTAGGATCTGCTTCATATAAAGCACCCTAAGTGGTAGTCTAATGGCCGCACAGGTCAAGAACTATTGTGAGTGTAGTAATTGGTGGGTGGCTCAGACAATCTACAGCTATATTTGAGCTCCCCTTTTTATGTTTGATTATCAGGTGGAATTACTAAAGACATGTGGCCCACTTTTATTGCCTTTCTTTTCATAGTTTGCTTCGCATATGGATGAATTCCAATGGTTTGTGATCAGTGTGGATGACCATTTCTTTCCCCAAGATGTAGTGTTTCCATTGTTTGCAAGCTTGCACAAAGGCATAGAGCTCCTTATCATATGTTGGATATTTCTTGACTATATCAGTGAAAGTTTCACTGTGATATGCAACAGGATGGCCATGTTGCATGATGATAGCTCCCATGGCATATTCAGATGCATCTGTCATCAACTGAAAAGGTTGATGCAAATTTGGCAAGGCAAGAATAGGGGCTGAGTAGAGTCTATTCTTCAAATTCTTTAATGCCCTTTTTTGTATTTCACCCCACTGAAATGTAGCTTTATCTCCTCCTTAGTCACTTGGGTTAGTGACCAAGCAACATGTGAAAATCCAAGAACAAACATGTGGTAGAAATTTGCAAGACTTAAAAAGTTATGAAGCTCTGTGAGGGTCCTTAGTGTGGGCCATTCTCAAATAACCCAAATCTTTTTTGGATCAACATGGACCCCTTCCTCATTCATAACATACTTGAGGTACTGAATTGTTGTCATCCCAAATATGCATTTGTCAAGATTTGCATACAACTTGTGCTCTTGAAGAGTTTGAAGCACCTTAATAACATGTTGCAAATGTCCTTCCCATGTTCTGCTATAGATGAGTATGTCATCTAAGTAGATAACCATAAATGAGTTGGTGAAGGGTCATAGGATGTCATCCATCATCCTCATGAAGGTCGCAGGTGTGTTAGTTAAGCCAAAAGGCATAACCAACCATTCAAAGAGCCCCTCCTTAGATTTGAATGTAGTCTTCCAAACATCAGTGGGATCAATGGGAATTTAGTGATAATTAGATTTGAGATCAATTTTGGTGAAGAAATTCACACCACAGAGTTGGTCCAACAAGTCATCAATCTTGGGGAGAGGATAGTGATTCTTCACAGATATTTTATTCAGGGCTGATAGTCAATGCAAAGCCTCCATGTTTCATCTTTCTTCAGTGCCAAGACAATTGGGCTACCACAAGGTGAAGAGCTTGGCCTGATGTGACCCTTTTGGATCAATTCTTGAATCTATCTTTTTATCTCATCATTCTCCAAAACTAATTTGTGATACACAAGATTGTTAGGAAAAGGTGATCTTGGGATCAAATCGATAAAATGTTTTACTTGGAAATGTAGTGGAACTCCTATGGGTGACTTGAATAATTCATCATATTCTCCTATGATTCATCCTATCTGCTTCTATTGTTGTGTTGATTGTGTAGTTAGGACTACAACATTAGCCTTCTTGGATTTTTGTGGTTTGACCACCATGAGAACAAATTGCTTTGTTTTCTCCACCAATCTCTTGCATTGCTTAGCACTGATCAGGGAGATAGATGTGGGAGGTGATACCTTTGTTACCCTATAGTGCCATGTTCTAAGAGTGAGGGTGATCCTTCAGGTTCATGATTCATAGATGCCATGTTTCTCATACATGAACGGCTAACCAAGGAGTACATCACAAACATCTAAATTGACCACATCACACAAGACTTCATCTTGGAATGGTTTTATAGCATATGAAAGAAGACACTAATGGGTGACATGGAGGTCTCTCCCTGGGCTCAACCATCCAATACTTTAGGGCTTTGGATGAGGCTTCATGGATAGATTTAGACTTTTCACAACTTTAGCAGAGATTAAATTCTTTTAGCTCCCACTATCAAGAATGAAATGCAGAGGCTTACCTTTTACCCATAATTTGGAGTGAAACAATCTTTCCTTGTCATCTGGTCTTTCCTTATAGGTCTATGATGAAGCAATGATGGTGTCAAGCTCAACCTCTACAATTTCTTCCTCATCCTCTTCGACTGTGGGTTGTGTATGAGGCAGAGTAGTAGATGTCAAGTATTATGACTCAAAAAGCAGTGACTTGATGGCTCGACATTCTTCTTTGGAGTGAGTTCTAGTTTTGTGGTAATCACACCATATTCCAGCCTTCCCCTTCTGGGATTTCTTATCCTAAAAATCCTTTTTCTTCCAATTTTGGCCTCATGTTTGACCTTCCTTGTCACTTTTCCATTTTGAGGGTTGACTCTTCGTGTTCTTTCTGCCATGCTTCTGTTCAATCTTCACTATGAATTTATATGCCTCATCGAGGGTTTCCAAATAAAGAGTTCCATTTCCCCCCGTATGTACCATTGTAGTCCACCTTGATATTTGAGAGTCTTATGTTTCTCACTTTCTTGAATGCCAAATATTGCAAACAAAGAATGAAAAGTGTGTGTAATCTTGAACAGATTGGTCCTTACCTTGGCGAAGTTGCTGCCACTATATGTACAAATCATCATATGCTCTTATGGGATAGTATTCTTCTTTCACCACTTCCACAAAATCATCCCAGGTAGGTTCCACCTCAAGGTTAGTGTCATCTATACTGAACCTCTTTTTGTACACTTCCCACTAGTTTTTCATAGGTAATGATGATTTCAAAAGAGCAAATGTAATCTCTTCTCCATCGATGAACTTATTTATAGAGAAGTAAGAAGACAGTTGATCCAACCAATTTTCTACTAAATCAACATTTATTTTGCCTTCAAATGTAGGAATATCAAAATTTACCTAAACCTTGAAGGGTGTTGGGGCACTAAAAGGACGTTCCCTAGATGAGGAGCCAGGAAGTGGAGCCACAGAGCCAGGATTTCCCATTGAAAGTGTTTAAAGAATTTGGGCAAATTATTGTAGCATCTACACTTGTTTCCATTGGAGGGCTTCATTCACCATTTCCTTGAAAGGATTAGATGTCTCGATGTTATCTGCCATTTGAAGTCATTTAGAGTGAACAGGTGGAAAATTTGGAAGCTCTATTGTTTCCCACCCAAGCTTTTTATAGCCTAACATCGTCCTCGGGATCATACACTCTCAAGACAAACTGCTTTGATACCACTGATCCAAAACTTAGAAGTTTTGGTTGATAAATATCTCAATAGCATATAAATAACACAGTAATAATGAATTCTCTGAGAAGAGATGTAGTATTACTCAAGATCGCAATACAAATATATGTTTATCTCTAGGAAGAGATGTATGTCTTCACATTTTGAATTACCTCTTCATTTATACACATTTTGAAAGCATGGGGAGGATGTGGAAGGTCACCAATCTCAAGGGAGATTAAGTGGTTTGAATTCCAAGATTTAAAACAATACAGAATTCAAGGAATTACTATTTTTAGAAACTTACTATTTTTAGACTGCACTACTAAAATTAAAATTTGAGGCACTTCCATTGGGTTTTTGAGGGCCAAAATTAATTGAGAATATCTCAATGCCATTTCAATATTTTCTCCTCATTATTATCTTTCCAACAGTTCAAACGGTGAGTCAATTAGAGCTACTGTGCAAAAGTTATGGCTCCCAGAAGTTTTGTCATCAATTGGGGTGGAACTGTCACCCAAATTGTCACCTAAATTGGTGCCTAGATCATTCCTCCCTCCTTGAAAAGTAATGGTCCCCATTTTATCAATGTTCCCCATCAAGTGTGGTAGTTTTTTCTTGATTTGATTCTCTATGAGCCACTGACCTTGATGGCTAAGCTGGCCCCTTTTGACCACTTGATAAAGTGGAATAGAGTGTCCTCTTGTTGTCTTCATCCAAGTATCCACAATCTGATCCTCTTCCACTGGAGCAAAACTCTGTGGATCAAGCTCATCAATGTCTAGTTTTTTTGCTACAACTGAAGTGTCTAATAGAGGTGGGTGATATGGTTTGAGGAGCTCCACATTGAATATTGGATGCAAACCAAGGTAGGCTGGTAGGTTTAACTCAAAAGCATTTTCTCCAACTCTTTTGGTGATGGTGTAGGGACCATATCACAGAGGCCAAATATTTCTATGTGGGCCTACAAGTCATTCCTTCTGAAGTGACAACCAAACTTTGTCACCCATAGCAAAATGGTGTGTAATCTTATGTTTGTCATGACGTTGCTTATACTTATGATTCATCTTCTCCAAGATGTCATGAACTTGTTGCTGGATGTGTTGCATTTGTTCAATAAACTTTGTTGCTTTTGCTACCTCAGATATTCCATGAGGTGTGTATTTCATGGTGTAAAATGGAATATCTATATCAATTGGTGCCATGGGTTGGAATCCAAAACATACTTGGAATGGACTGTACTTGGTTGAGCTGTGCAGTGGCCAATTATATCCATGTATGAAAAGAAGTCCCTCATCCCATGTGCATGCATGTTTGGAGTGATATATCTGAATCATGTGAACAATCAAACAAAATTTACCACCTCTATTTGACCATCAGTTTATGGATGGAATGCTATGGACTTCATCAGCTTAGTATCCATCATCTCCATAGAGTGGACCAGAAGATGCTCAGGAACCTACTATCTCAATCTGAGACAATGGACTTGGGGAGACCAAAATGGAGCCATACATGACTAAAATATAGTTGAGAAGTTTCCTCGGTAGATATATTTTTCTTACAAACAATCATGATAGCCATTTTTGAAAAATGATCAACTACCACAAAAATACAGTCCTTACCATGTTTTAAAGCGGGCAAACGTGAGAGAAAATCCATTGAGATAGATTCCTAAGGCCTGGTTGGTTCTGGCAATGGCATGTACAATCCTTGATTCTTATTTGTTAGCTTGGCTATCACACATGGGGTGTAATATTTGAGATATCTTTCCACATCCTTTCGCATATGGGGCCAGTAGAAGTGTTTTTAAAGAACTATCAATGTCTTTTCAATACCAAAGTGTCCAGTTGTCCTACTGAAGTGTGCTTCCCATATCATCTTTTGTTGCTCTACAACTAGAACATAGATGTGCCCCATATGATAGAGGACATTATCTTGCAAATAGAAATCAGAAACATGTTTACCTTTTTGAAGTGCTTGATATGTATTAGATAAGGTAGGATTTTCTTCATATAGAGCACCCCAAGTGGCAATCTCATGTCCGCACAGGTCAAGAATTTTTGTGAGTGTAGTAATTGGTGGGTGGCTCAGAAAATCTACAGTTGTATTTGAGCTCCCCTTTTTATGTTTGATTATCAGGTGGAATTGCTGAAGATATGTGGCCCACTTTTGGTGCCTCTCTTTTCATAGTTTGTTTTGCGTCTGGATGAATTCCAATGGTCTGTGGTCAGTGTGGATGACAATTTCTTTCCCCAAGATGTAGTGTTTCCATTGTTTGCAGGCTTTCACAATGGCATATAGATCCTTATCATATGTTGGATATTTCTTGACTATATCAGTGAAAGTTTCACTATGATATGCAATAGGATGGCCATGTTGCATGATGATAGCTCCCATGGCATATTCAGATGCATCTGTCATCAACTCAAAAGGTTGATGCAAATTTGGCAAGGAAAGAACAAGGGATAAGTAGAGTCTATTCTTCAAATTCTTAAATGCCCTTTTTTGTATTTCACCCCACTAAAATGTATCTTTAGCTCCTCCTTTAGTCACTTGGGTTAGTGACCAAGCAACATGTGAAAATCCAAGAATAAACCTGCAATAGAAATTTGTAAGACCCAAAATTTTTTGAAGATCTATGAGGGTCCTTGGTGTGGGCCATTCTCAAATAACCTGAATCTTTTCTAGATCAACATGGACCCCTTCCTCATTCATAACAACCCTAGGTACTAAATTATTGTCATCCCGAATGCGCATTTGTCAAGATTTGCATACAACTTGTGTTCCCAAAGAGTTTGAAGTACCTTACAAACATGTTGTAAATGTTCTTCCTATGTTTTGCTATAGATGAGTATGTCATCTAAGTATAAAACCACAAATTAGTTAGTGAAGGGTCATAGGATGTCATCCATCATCCTCATGAAGGTCACAGGTGTGTTAGTTAAGCCAAAAGGCATAACCAACCATTCAAAGAGCCCTTCCTTAGATTTGAATGCAGTCTTCCAGACATCAGTGGGATCGATGGGAATTTGGTGATAACCAAATTTGAGATCAATTTTGGTGAAGAAATTTGCACCATGGATCTGGTCCAGTAGATCATCAATCCTAGGGAGAGGATAACGATTCTTCACAGATATTTTATTCAGGGCTCAATAGTCAATGCAAAGCCTCCATGTTCCATCTTTCTACGATGCCAAAAAAATTGAGCTACCACAAGGTGAAGAGCTTGGCCTAATGTGACCCATTGGATCAATTCTTGAAATTATCTTTTTATCTCATCATTCTCTAAAATTGATCTGCGATACATAGGACTGTTAGGCAAAGGTGATCCTGGGATGAAATAAATAGAATGTTTTACATGGCAATGCAGTGGAACTCTTATGGGTGACTTGAATAAGTCATCATATTGTCTTGTGATTCATCCTATCTACCTCTATTGTTGTGTTGATTATGTAGTCAAGACTGCAACATCAGCCTTCTTGGAATTATGTGGTTTGACCACCATGAGAACAAATTTCTTTGTTTTCTCCACCAATCTCTTACATTGTTTAGCACTGATTAGGGAGATAGATGTGGAAGGTGGTACCTCTGGTACCCTATAATTCCATGTTCCAAGAGTGAGGGTGATCCTTTAGGTTTGTGATTCATGGATGCCATGTCGTTCATACATGAATGGCTGACCAAAGAGTACATCACAAACATCTAGATTGACCACATCACACAAGAATTCATCTTGGAATGGTTTTATAACATATGAAAGAAGACACTAATGGGTGACATGGAGGTCTCTCCCTGGGCTCAACCATCCAATACTTTAGGGCTTCGAATGAGGCTTCATGGATAGATTTAGACTTTTCACAACTTTAGCAGAGATTAAATTCTTTTAGCTCCCACTATCAAGAATGAAATGTAGAGGCTTACCTTTTACCCATAACTTGGAGTGAGACAATCTTTCCTTGTTATTTGGTCTTTCCTCATAGGTCTGTGATGAAGTGAGGATGGTGTCAAGCTCAGCCTCTATAATTTCTTCCTCGTCCTCTTCGACTGTGGGTTGTGTATGAGGCAGAGTAGTAGATGTCAAGTATTGTGACTCAAAAATCACTGACTTGATGGCTCGACATTCTTCTTTGGAGTGAGTTCTAGTTTTGTGGTAATCACACCATATTCTAGCCTTCCCCTTCTGGGATTTCTTATCCTAAAACTCCTTTTGCTTCCAATTTTGGCCTCATGTTTGACCTTCCTTGTCACTTTTCCATTTTGAGAGTTGACTCTTCGTGTTCTTTCTACCATGCTTCCATTCAATCTTCACTGTGAATTTGTATGCCTCATCGAGGGTTTCTAAATTGAAGAGTTCCATTTCCCCCCGTATGTACCATTATATTCCACCATGTATTTGAGAGTCTTATGTTTCTCACTTTCTTGAATGCCCAATCTTTCAGACAAAGAATGAAAAGTGTCTATGTAATCTTGAATAGATTGGTCCTTACCTTGGTGAAGTTGTTGCGACTGTATGTATAGATCATCATATGCTCCAATGGGATAGTATTATTCTTTCACTGCTTCCACAAAATCATCCTAGGTAGGTTCCACCTCAAGGCCAATGTCATCTGTACTGAACCTCTTTTTGTACACTTCCCACCAATTTTTCACAGGCAATGATGATTTCAAAAGAGCAAAAGTAATCTTTTCTCCATTGATGAACTTATTTATAGAGAAGTAGGAAGACAGTTGATCCAACCAATTTTCTACTATGTCAGCATTGATTTTGCCTTCAAATGTAGGAATATCAAAATTTCCCTAAACCTTGAAGGGTGTTGGGGCACTGAAAGGACTTCCCTAGATGAGGAGCCAAGAAGTGGAGCCACGAAGCTAAGATTTCCCATCAGAAGTGTTTAAAGAATTTGGGCAAATTTTTGTAGCATTTGTGCTTATTGCCATTGGAGGGATTCATTAACCATTTCCTTAAAAGGATAGGATGTCTCAATGTCATCTGCCATTTGAAGTTGTTTAGAGTGAACAAGTGGAAAATTTGGAAGCTCTATTATTTCCCACCCAAGCTTCTTGTAGCCTGACCTCATCCTCAGGATCATACACTATCAAGACAAATCGATCTGATACCATTGATCCAAAACTTAGAAGTTTGGGTTGATAAATATCTCAATCACATAGAAATAACACAGTAACAATGAATTCTCTGAGAAGAGATGTAGTATTACTCAAGAACGCAATACAAATATATGCTTATCTTTGGGAAGAGATGTCTGTCTTCACATTTTGGATTACCTCTTCATTCGTACACATTTTGAAATCATGGGGAGGATGTGTAAGGTCACCAATATCAAGGGAGATTAAATTGTTTGACTTCCAAGATTTAAAACAATACAAAATTTGAGGAATTACTATTTTTAGAAACTTACTATTTTTAGACTGCACTACTAAAATTGAAATTTGAGGCACTTCCATTGGGTTTTCAGGGGTCAAAATTAATTTATCAAAGCTCAATGCCATTTCAATATGTTCTCCTCATTCTTAGCTTTCCAACAGTTCAAACAGTGAGTCAATTGGAGCTACTGTGCAAAAGTTATGGCTCTCGAAAGTTCTGTCATCAATTGGGGTAGCACTGTCACTGGAATTGTCGCCTAAATTGGTGCCTGGATCATTTTAGCATGTGTTATATCATAAGGAAATTTAAAAAAAAAAAAAAAAACCTATTATAAACACACATGCAATTGTACAAAAAGGTGAAAATTTTGGGAAAAATGAACTTGAGTAACCCATAGGCTTCCCGTGTCACTGACTCATTTGTTGCATTATTTATGGCCTAACATTTCAAGGAACTAACCATTAAGGATCCTAACATTCCAATGGACCACTAAGTCTATTTTCAATGGTGTGGTAGAAGTAACTTCTCGGTGTTAACCATTATTGATCTACTATGAATTAAACAGATAGAATGGTTTACCTAGGCTTAAGGTATACACAAGTTTAGCTAGGAGAGTCCTCAATATACCTTTTGATATGATGAGGCATAAAAATTTGAAAGAATTTGATTTAATGGATTCAAACTATTGGTTTTAGTCCCAAAATGCCCAACGTATCCATAGGGGTCTTAGTGTGTTAACATCATAAAAATCAAACTTTGAAGAAACTATTAGAACCCTTGGTATTGGATCATGAAATCCCCTCACATCATAGTGTGCTTAAAACATAGTACTACTTATGCATTTTAAACAATCAAAACTCAATTTTCATACCCGTCTATACCCATTTTTTATGTATTCATGGACATTATATATATATATATATATATATATATGATTAAGTGATTGGTATTATGTGGACTCTTTATTAGACTTTACTTATGTGTTATGGCGTATGGATATTTATGGATACTTATGGATTAGATTAGATGTTATGGATCTTACTATTATGAGTTTATTAATGACATGTGATATGTGATATTTTATATTTATGGATGTAATGATGATGTTCAAGCATTTACATGTCAACTTATTTAACATTTATATTGATATGATGACATTAGTTTATATGAAAGTGTGAAATGAACTAGATGACAATGATTATATGAGTATGTTAGAGATAAGTTTGATGTTATGTTAGGTATATTATCAAGTTATATTTAATTATATGATGTGGTTTCATATAATTTTTTATGTTATACCAATAGATAAAGATATATATGTACAAATTAAATGAGATTTCTTGAGTCATTTGTATTCCAACAATCATTTTCAATATAGCACTAGGAAATATGCATCATGATATATGCTTAAACATGGTTACTTATTACCATAATGCATAATGGATTTGTATGAATATAAAACACAAAAAATTTCTAATAGAAGTTAGTGTGGTGCACCATTGGTATTTAATAGACCAAGATGATACTATTACTTCATATCACTGTACAAAAACATAAAACAAGATGTAAAAACAAAAGACAAAATAATTAATATGACATTGAATGTATGTAAAGAGTAATAAAATACACATAATGCCATACATGTAATGAAAACATGCACAAAACAAATTTTAAACAACATACACACATATGTACATGCACATTGATGATGGTCATTATGATTTAACCTTTTTTATGTCATAAATATTAGAGACAAGGGGAAAGGGAAAATAATGATTCAACTTAACCTTATTGAATTCTTGCCCCTAGGCCATGATATTATCCATGGGGGTGAGATGTAAAGTTACACATAGTGACCAATTGAATAGTGACATGGGATGGAGAGGCTAAGTGTGTAGGAAAAATTGGTAGAGGATTCTTGTAAGGGGGGATTGTACAAATAGTGTTTGGGGAGAAAATACACACATGAGAAACTTTGGAAAAATTAAATTTGAACTTATTATCTAATTGAGTAGGACTAATAAGGGATTTAAATGACAAGTGATGATGGATAAGAGAAGGATGAAAAGGAATATTTACATACTTCTCAAAGGATATTATTTTCATGTTTTCTACATTCTATTGATGTCATTAATCCAAAGATTCATTGTCATGTTGAATATGTTCCCAAAGCACCTATTTATATACGCCTTTTGGGAAAAAGGTAAACCAAGATGGAAGAAATAAATGGGTGGGAAAGGACAAGTGAAATGGGATGGAGGGAGATAAGAATTAGATGTATGGACTACCCCAAAGTACATGAGATTTCTTCATGAGATTATTGTAGACAAATGCATATCACGAGTGACATCAGGGACCATTTTTCATCACCATGATTATCCAAGGCACCAGAGAATTGGTTTTCACCATTAACTCATTTTTATTTTTATTTTTTCTATTTTTATTTTTATGTTTATTTTTTGGTGGTTTTATGGCATCTCAATTTATTGGATGCACATGAGATGAATGATGTTAACTCCTTGTGATATTCAATTGATATCTAAACTAGATAGCTTTACCACTAGGTTCAGGTTATCAATGCAAGATCCAATTATGTCAAGGTGATATTTTTTATTATTGATTGCACTTCCTCTTAACATCTCAACCATGCATATTCATAGCCTCTACAAGAGACAATGTCACATGAGAAGGTAATATATGGTATGGATTGGATTTGATGGTAGTGTATAATACTTATATGGATGATAAGATCATGATGGGAGGTGTAACTATCAGGAGAATAGAAATTGGGACTCATAGTCACACACACAGTTGGGGTTATATATTATCTATTTATTCTTTTCAAAATATGGTTTTGGATATTGTAGGGCTCAAGACCTTAATAATCCTTTGTTTTTTATTTGAATGATTGAAAGATTGTCAGAAAATAAAATATTTATTTTCATTATGTTTTGATCAAATGACACAAATCTAACTTGTTAATATATTTGATTTTTATTTCTCATTAGTGCCTCAAGGAATTTTTCACTCAGGGACTTTGATTTTTTATTTTTCTAATGATTTTGACTTAGATTGTCCACTAGTGCCTTAAAGAGGTTTTCACTAGGGAACATTGATTTTTTACTGGGTCATTATTTGAATTATTTTGATTTTGATCAAAATTTATTTATCTATTATGATCTACTAATTGGATATTATCTTGTATCCCCATATATTTTTTAATTGATGTGTCGCTATGGAAGGAGTTTAATGATGTGTCATTATAGCTATCCTAATTGAGGGTTTTCATAAAGTGATCATTGAGGGGAAGAAAATGATCAGTGATGTATTAGGGATAATGGAAAGTATTGGTGTTGCTAAAAAGTGGATATGGGGTAGTATGATCCTCATATAAGTTACTATGAGGACTTATTTCAATTCCAGATAAAACTTACTCAAGAATCATGAAAGGATCTCTAGCATTGTTACATTGATCTGTAGGACAAGTATCCATGATGAATTCAAATACATTATTATAATTTATGGTGGGTAAATCATATTGAATTCCCATTAGTTATACTATGATTTGATCATTTTTAAATATATCTAAAGCTACCTCTTACTACTGGTGGATGTCATGATTAATAATATAGACTAATATGTCAGTGAAGAGATTGGTGATGACAAGATTTTTGTAAAGGCTATGAAAGGATCTCATTTAATTATATTTATCAAATAAGGTTTCAAAATATACCAAGGAGGTAAAAGATATGACATTTTAGGGTTCACCACCTGGTGGTTTGTATCGAAAACCATGATATATTTAATGATACTAATCCAAAATGGGTTCGATAATGCCTTACTCATGAATTCTGAGTCCTTTTCCTTTATAATCCATATTTTTTAACATTATATTAGCTTTTGGATATTCACAATGTTTAAAATATGACATAAGTCCTTTTTAAAATATCCATGATTCATATGATTACTCTATTTATGATATAGGGAGTTATCCAATATTGAAGGTGTGGTACTTATATGCAACAAATTAAGATAGATATACAACTTATCTTAATAAATCCAAGATTAGAGAAGCTAATCAACTAAATATATTGTGATACTTTTTATATTATGAACATGATGAAATTGGATCCACTAAACTTTAAAAATGAGGAATTTATAACACAAAACTAAAGGAGAGGGTTCTTGATGACAAATAAACTCTCTTTTACTTCAAACAAAATATAAAATGAAGCCTACAAATATTAATAGGACTGTCACTTTGAAATTTATATGCTTGACTAAATCATTTGAAAATATAATATATCTATTAAGTGAATGATTTTTATTTTTATTTATATAAGTCATCTCACACAATTTCAAACACCAATTAGATCACTAAATGATCAATAAATTGACTATATCCAAAAGACTATTTCAGGACTATGTGAGGTCAATTAGGCCTTAATAAAAAGGTGTTTTAGGTTCAAATTACTCTCTATAGTCCATGAATGAATTATATATATATATATATATATATATATATATATATATATATATATATATATATATATATATATATATATATATATATTATACTATTTAGTATTATTGGAAACCAATCACTTTATTAGTTTCCAAAAGGAATAGACCTAGCAACAAATCTTGTTCTTTATATAAGTACTCAGGCCTAATCCTATCTCTCAAAGACACCTTGGCTTATTTCAGACCTTAATGAATTTGGTTCAAATTATCAAGTTATTTATAATGTTATTAAAATATTATTAAGTGTTCTCTTGATGCTTTGAATCAATCAACTGAATAAAAGCAAACAAATATCTCTTCTTAGACCTTAAGACTCATTCTAGGCTTTTCAAATACTCAGTCACAGAATTCATGTGACCTAGCCAATTTTAGACCATATAAAACATTAAATAGTATAAAAAATCATCTCAAAATAATTTATACTTGTTTTTTAATTATTTGGACTAGTGGATCATTAGAGAAGGTAATCAACTAAATCTATTGTGATACCTTTTCTATTATGAACATGACAAAATTGGATCCACTAAACTTTAAAAATGAGGAATTTATAACACAAAACTAAAGGAGAGGGTTCTTGATGACAAATAAACTCTCTTTTACTTCAAACAAAATATAAAATGAAGCCTACAAATATTAATAGGACTGTAACTTTGAAATTTATATGCTTGACTAAATCATTTGAAAATATAATATATCTATTAAGTGAATGATTTTTATTTTTATTTATATAAGTCATCTCACACAATTTTGAACACCAATTATATCACTAAATGATAAATAAATTGACTATATCCAAAAGACTATTTCAAGACTATGTGATGTCAATTAGGCCTTAATAAAAAGGTGTTTTAGGTTTAAATTACTCTCTATAGTCCATGAATGAAAAATGTATATATTTTATACTATTTAGTATTATTGGAAACCAATTACTTTATTAGTTTCCAAAAGGAATAAACCTAGCAACAAATCTTGTTCTTTATATAAGTACTCAGGCCTAATTTTATCTCTCAAAGACACCTTGGCTTCTTTCAGACCTTAATGAATTTGGTTCAAATTATCAAGTTATTAATAATGTTATTAAAATATTATTAATTATTCTTTTGATGATTTGAATCAATCAACTGAATAAAAGCAAACAAATCTCTCTTCTTAGACCTTAAGACCCATTCTAGGCTTTTCAAATACTCAGTCACAAAATTCATGTGACCTAGCCAATTTTAGACCATATAAAACATTAAATAATATAAAAAATCATCTCAAAATAATTTATACTAGTTTTTAAATTATTTTTAGTAGTGGATCATTAGAAACCACTTTTTGGTTTCTTAAACCCTGTTTAGGATTGTGACACACAATTAGTCTTCTAATTGACCTTGGATCACTCAACTCTATCATCAAAATTCATAGAATATTATTATAGAGTTATTAAAATGATCTCAAAATATTCATAAATCTTATCTAGAAATTTTTAATCCAAACAAAATGTAAACTTAAGTAATCTCTTTTTTTTTGGGTCTGCTTCATAGTCACCTACAAGCACTCTATACATAGTCATCTATAGAGTAGATTACAAGACAAATTAATACTTAAAACTAATTTTAATGTATTATTTAATATTTATATTATCTATTCCAAAAATTCCAATAGATTTTTTTGGTTAAGATTTGATTTCTTAAGCTTTTTGTGAAGATAACCTTGTTTTGGGGTTTCATAGAATACACTCAGCCCAGGAGCTCATTAAAGATGGTTTATAAATTATAAAATATTTTTGAATATCATAACACTTGTATCATGGCTTGAAAAACATTAATTATCTTTTATAATCTTTATTTTGAGTATATTCACCTCTCTCTACATGATACAAGACACTAAATAGGACTACAGATACACAAACATAGAATTTTTAGAATTTTCACTACTTGAATTCAGATCTAACCCATAGAATTACTTAAAATGAAATATAAATTAAATTATAATTGATATAAAAACATTAATATGCATGAATTAGATATAAAAATGCCTTTATTACAATAAAAATGGCATTCAAATAGTACTCAGACCCTTATTCCTAGTTTTAGACTGTTCATCAGTCCTCCCATGGTGAAAATTTGGTATTTTATGATTTTATTTCATCTTATGCATCCTTAAAATGATGGATTAAAACTTATCATGTTTATTATGAGGTTTTCTAATCTTTTTATTGACTAAAATTTACCCTATATTCTTTTCAACAATCATAACCTAAGATAGAAAACTAACCTCATACAACTTATCTAATGGTTACATTGACTTTATAAAATATTTGGATAATTATGAGCTAAGATGGACTCAATACACTCATATATATGTATCTAGTCTCTAAGACACCTTATAGAATCATTAAATTCATCAAATTATTACAATTTAGTATATATCCACTCATATACATTTTAAAATTCAAATAACAAGTTTTGGAGGGAAACTCTCCAAAACATCAAAAAGACCTGGAATGGACTTATAATGCCTCAAAAAAGGCTTATTATGATCTCCTATGACTTATAATACATCAAAAAATATTGAATTTACATGATTCCAAGATGCCCTTGCATCAAACCATTGGGGTACAAAATAATTTTTCATGGACTCATGTCCATGAGTCTTCATTGATGTTATTAGACCTATAATTAATGATGTTAGATGACTTGCATTTTTCTTCTATTCCTTTTTATTACTTGTCTCTCTTACTGACTCAATTCCTTTAGGATCCCATGGTCTACTATATGAAGGTAGACCTACTGATGTATTATCTTTTTCTTTGTTTGTATTCCTTTGTCTAATCATATCCAAGCTTTTCATGTTCATATCTTTCTTACTCTCCTTCATTAAACCTACACATGCAGCAAATAAGTTAACAAAAACAATTCCTTTCATTATTTTTATCTTCAAGGATTTATTTCTTATTTAGTGCATTAGCTTGCACTTACATTACTTTATTATGTACTTCCCTCTTGAAGATTTTTTGTCTGTTGTTTACATTCTCTTTTCTATACTTACTTTCTTCAACATATGGTTTGCTATTTTCACTAGTGTTAATGTCATCAACTTCTTCATTAATATTATTTAAGACAAAAAAAAATTCCACTTGATATTTTACTGACCTTATTGCCTTCCATGTCAATTTACTTTAAACAACTAATTTTCTCAACAAACCTTTCAAAATACTCCATGTTTCTTATCAAAGACAATTCATTAAACAAGTCAAAAAACAACTTATTCACATGCCCATCTAATAAAATTTGAGAGTTTGAAAAAAAATTAGTTTATTCATGAGTTATAAGAGTTACCTTTGGCTAATCAAATTATTCAGTGCTTACCTCATCCTTCTTATCTTACTACAAAAACTCTTTACCACCTATAATCAACACCTTAGAATGAATTCTAACAACTATATCCTCATTATTTAGTGTAAAAAGTTTGTTTTTTACCCCATATTTCTTATTATTTTAAGTGTTCCTCTCCACATCATGCATGGCCTTCTTATCATACTACCAAGATCTACAAAGGATAATGTGGCACACATCCATAGGCATTACATCACATAAGACTTCATCTTGACAACTTATTTAGAATTATACCTTACATTTATCGTTTACAAGAATTTTATGATTTATTCATAGACAAGAAACTCTAAATGGGGTAGGGTGAATTACCTTTTATAAATTCAACTTACTTACCATCTCAGTAGACACAAGATTATTTATACTACCACTATCAATGATGACTTTACAACATTTGCCTCTAGTATTGCATGTAGTTATAAAGAGTGTCTTCCTCTATGGTGGTTCATTAACTTCTTTGTTGGGCTTAAGTAAACTCCTTTTCATAATAAATGATTCACCTTACTATGGATCATCTTCATAAACACTTGATGTAGTATCCTTCTCTTTATTGATTTGAACAACATGAACACTTCCTTGACTAGAATATGAATGATCAACACACTCATATGATCCATGTCCAAACATTCCAATTTTAAAGAATCTAAAAATTAAACCAATACTTATACCTCTACCTATATCAAATGGTTTCTTACCTCTAAATTAATAGCTTCCTCTTGTAGTAGATTCTTGCCTCTATTGATTACTTTCATTTTCTTGCAATGGATTTCTGATTTCATGTTCCCCTCTACCTCTAAGAGGTCTACTTATTCCTCTTACATATTGAGAATGCCTCCTTACTATCTTATATTTTTATTTCAATGCATATTGGTATGCCTCCTAAACTAAATTAGGAGTAAGTAAATCAATTTTGTCTTGTATAATAAAATTCAAACCATTCACATACCTGGCAACTTTCTCAAGTTTTCCTCTACATGACCTACCCTTATAGTCAATATTTAAAATTCCCAAGTATAATATTTTATATAAATATAATTTTATTTTAAGTTATACAATTTCATAAATATAATAGCTTTATAGTCTTTAGGAATGAACTTACCTTTCAATTTTGTAATCATCTAGTCCCAACTTCTAGTTTTAGGATATCATTTTTTTCTTCTTTCCTATTGTAGACCATCCCACCATAAGGATCCATCTCCTATGATATTTGTCGCTAAAAAATTTACTCTATTTTCCTCATACAAATTCTCATAATCAAATCACTTATCCATAGTACTTATCTAATCAATTAGGTCCTCTACATTCAAGTTGTCATCATACATTGGCACTTCCAATTTAGGCTTAGAGATTACTCCCATGATTGATCTAACAAGCCTTTCTTCTATTGGCTATCATTATATCTATGAAATATTATATTATTCAGGAGTTATTTCATCCTCCCTATCACTGACATCACCAACATATACACCTCTCCTTTGTGCCAATTCCATGGTCTGTAATCTAGCATTTAGATTCTTGATTTCTCCAAGAAAGATAACTTATGTACGTGGTATTTTTTGTCTACCTCTTGACCTTGTTGCCATTATACCAAATTATTCTTTATATTTATTTATAAATCTCAATATCCCTTGATTTTTCATAATATTTGTGATCTGATACCATAACTGATGATAGACATGTTCTTTTTTACTTCAAACAAAATATCAAATGAAGCCTGCAACTACTAATAGGACTATCACTTTTAAATTTATATGATTGACTAAATAATTTGTAAATATATTATATCCATTAAGATAATGATTTTTATTTTTATTTATAGAAGTGATCTCACACAATTTTGAACACCAATTAGATCACTAAATGATCAATAAATTGACTATATCTAAGAGAATATTTTAGGACTATGTGAGGTCAATTAGGCCTTGATAATAAAGGTGTTTTAGGTTTAAATTAATCTCTATAATCCATGAATTAATACTTTATATATTTTAGACTATTTAGGATTATGAGAAACCAGTCACTTTATTGGTTTCCAAAAGGGATAAACCCAACAACAAATCTTGATCTTTATAGAAGTACTCAGGCCTAATTTTATCTCTCAAAGACACCTTCATTTATTTCAGACCTTAATGAATTTGTTTAAAATTTTAAATTGATTTATAATGTTATTAAGTCTTTTTTTGATGATTTTAATCTATCAACTGAATAAAAACAAACAAATCTCTCTTCTTAGACCTTAAGACTCTTTCTAAACCTACCAAATATTCAATCACAAAATTCATGTGATCTAGTAAATTTTAGATGGTATAAAAATTAAATAATTTATAAAATTATCTCAAAATCATTTATACCAATTTTTGAATTATTTAGACTAGTGATTAATTATAAACCACTTTTTGGTTTCTTAAACCCTGTTTAGGACTGTGACACACAGTCAACCTTCTAATTGACCTTGGATCACTCAAATTTATCCCCAAATTGAATATAATATTAATATAAATTGATTACAATGATCTCAAAAAAATTATAAATCTTCTCTATAAATTTTTACTCCAAACAACATGTAAACTTAAGCAATCTCTTTTTTTTGGTCTGCTCAATAGTCACCTATAGGCACTCTACACATAGTCATCTATAGGGTAGATTACAAGATAAATTAGGACTTAAAACTAATTTTAATGTCTTTTTTAATAATTTTATTATCTCTTCCTAAAATTCTAATGGATTGGTTGATTAAGATTCAATTTCTTAAGCTTTTTGTGAAGATAACCCTGTTCTAGGGTTTCACACAATACACTAAGCCTAGGAGATTATTAAACATGGTTTATAAAGTATAAATTATTTTTGAATATTATAAAACTTGTATCATGGCATAAAAAACATTAATTATATTTTCTCAACTTTATTTCAAGTCCAGGCACCTGTCTCTACATAATACAAGACACTATATAGGACTATAGATACACAAACACATAATTTTTAGAAGTTTCACTACTTAAACTCAGATCTAGCCCTTATAATTAATTCAAATAAAATATAAATTCAAATATATATGCCATAAAAAACATGAATATTCATGAATTATATATCAAAAGACCTTTATTATAACAAAAATGGCATTCAAATAGTATTCAAACCCTTGTTCTTATAATCAAAGAATCCAAGAAGGGTGGTTAGATCATGTGTTAGAAAAATTTAAAAAAATTGAATAAAACCACACTAACATGCATAAAACATACTTGCATAGATCATACATGGAGCTTAGTGAACAAAGAACAATTGCAAACACAACTAAAATGCAAAATAAATAAGATATTTTACCTTCCTTGAATGCTTCAAATGATGTATTCATTTGGCTTGCTTTGCTTGTGCTCAAAGAGTCTTTGGAAAATAGATTTTTGTGGTTCCTTATTTCCTTGGCACCATTATTTACTTGCTTGATATGGTTTTTTCTTGTGGATTTATGGCTTGTGATTTTGGCATTATAACACTATAGCTTTAAATCATGTACCAAATCCTACATTATAACTTTATTATGTTCAAGCTCTCTTGAATGGAAGGAAAATGATTATATTTATAGGTTTAGGAACTAACCCCAACCCAAGGTGAGTTAAGGTGTGTTTATATCTTGGAATGGGTCCAAACCTAACCTTAATGAGTTAATTAACCCCATTAGAGTTAAAAGGTGTCAAAACCTCATGATTAGTAATGAATAGGCATGGGTGAGATATTTTAGGATATTTGACAACTCACAAAAAAGTAATTATGTAAAAGATAAGATATTTGAATTTTTGAATTTCCTTTTTTAGAATTTAATTAATTGGTCATGGATAATTCAACTAGGCATTTAATTAGGTTTAGCATTTTAATTAATTTTGTTTAGGCTTTTTAGCATTTTCAATATTTGATTTAATTCATACATGCATTTGCCCCATTTAATAGGTATATAGGCCAAATTGCATGTTATAATGTCGTAAGATAATTGGAGATGAATCTGTGAGAGGTTTTTTTTGTTTATGGTAGGATACCCCAATTAGGGATGTCTTAATGGTATTCTGAGCATTGAAGAAGTATGCATAAGCAAATTTGGGACATTTAGTGATTCTTAGGATTAATTTGAAATGGTTGTTAAGAATCAATCTAAAGTTTGGTATGAAGCCATTAGTGTCCAATTTTAGGTTTCTATAGTTTACCCCTATTTGGGAAGGTGTTGCAAGCTGTAACCATAGTAACATCTTCTCAAAGAATGAAAAGTTTATGTATTCTTGTGACTTTAATAGTAATGGATGAAATATAGGTACCCCCTTAAGGGAGAGATTATAAAATGGGTCATCAATTAGTCCCTCAAAAGGAGGAAATGATTAGGCCAAATATATGAAATGGGATGGAAAAGACTAATTTGCCTAAAGGTTATAGGGTAGAAAAACAAGATGATTTGCCTAGAGGAGGCTATAATCATTAGCATATGTGGGATAAAAAAGGGGATGATTTTCCCAAAGGCATTTATAATCATATAAAAAGGCTTCAGGTAACAAATAAATAATTTTATCAAAGTTAATTATAATCATTTATAGGATAACAATGTGCCCCAGTTGGGTATAAGAAAGAGAATGATTTTCCTAAAGGTGGTTATAATCATTAACCTTTAAATGGATGGAAACTCAATGATTTTCCCAAAGGCAGTTAGAATCATTGAGAATGCAAGTGAGATGGTATTTAATTATTTTACCAAAGGTGATTATAATCATTAGTACCTTGATTATGACAAACATGATAATGGAAAAGATGATGGAAAATTTAAATAGAGGAGAAAGATGAATTTGGGCAACCTGCTAGTAGGGAGATGCTGATCTGAATTGGCAAGGAGGAAAATTATTTCATTATTTAATTAATCTATGTAAGATATTATTTGGATTAGATCAATAATGTTACTAGTATTGGTTTCAAGGAGATATCATTATTGTATTATTGTGTAGACTCTTCAAAGTTGATTTTTGATGTAGCACATGATGGTAGGCATCATGATAGAACACCATGAGGACTTGGTTGAAACATGCATAAGGACTAAATCTCAATCCAATAATCAATTAAAAAATAATGCACCAATTATAAAAGCCATAATGACAATGTTGATGTTTGAATATGGATGGATTCAAGAATAATGTGCAAGGAATCACCCAATAAATGCACATAGATTGAATTAAGGCACAACAAAAAAGCAAATAAATGGGTAAATTAACAAATAAACAAAACAAATAAATAAATAAACAAAAAATCAATAAAATAAAATAAAGAGAAATAATCATAATGTTAGTATAAATAATCTGACACAAACAAGATGATGAACATTTCCCCTAGAAAATAGGAGACAACTTAACAAACAAACAAAATGAGAGGAATAAAATAAAAATAAGGGGGTGGCTAAGCTATCTCTAGATACACTAGGCAAGTGGATGTTGCCTACATATTTTCATGGATGTAACATCAAACAAAAAATTTAGGCCAAATATAGTTCTCCCAAGAAATAGGATAGGAGAAAATGATGATAATAAGAAAAGATGATTGTGTTACAGAATAATATGGGAATGATCTTACAAAACGGCAAGTGGGTGGGACAAGAGGGCCAATAAGGATGGGGAAACTAAATTAAAAGTGGTTTCTTATGATTTAGTGAGGGTTCCTATAATCCTTAAGGAAAGGAAATGGTTAATGTTTTTGGAATTTTTGGAGCATCTCAACACGATCAAGAATGATGAGACACTAAACAGTCCAAGATCACAAAATGGTGAGAGAATTCAAACTTACATGTGATCAAAAAATGGTCAGACAATGGATTAAGTTGCTCACAAAATGGTGAGAGCATGGCTTAAGGCCAAAAAGGATGGGGAAACTAAATGATAAGTGGTTTTTTATGACTTAGTGAGGGTTCCCAGAATCCTTAAGGCAAAGAAGTGGTCAATGTTTTTGGATTTTCTAAATTGATTTTACAAATATTTTTAGAATTTTTGAAGCATCTCAACTCGATAAAGAATGATGAGACACTAAATAGTCCAAGCTCATAAAATGGCTAGAGTGTTCAAACTTACATGTGCTCAAAAAATGGCAAGAGCATGGATTAAGTTGCTCATAAAATGGAAAGAGTGTAGTAAAGAGTGACTGAGCTGACCTAAACATAAATTTAGCATTGCCTACATAGTCCTAGGATGGGACCTCAAGTCACTATAGTTCCATCTTACAATGGAGGAATTTGAATAGTGTAGTAGTCAATTCAAAAAAAATAGACAAAGTTGTTAAATGGCATAGTATAACATAGGCATGACATGATAGTACTTCAAGGCATGATAAACAAGTGTTTCCCCTAGTTTTCCCATAGGTGGTTACAACTAGCAAACAGTGACATAGGTCAATGATACTTATTTTCCCATAGGAAATTATAATTAGTAGCAAGATGATAAGACATTGATTTTCCCAAAGGCATTTATAATCAGGCACACTTGGTATAGAGTGGAATAAGAAATGAATGATACAACCACTAAAACCTCTGTCATACTACTCTAAAATACAACCTCTATATAGAATAATTAAAACAACTACTAAAACTTGATCTAAATATTCATGCTAAAAGTCATTATAGAACCAATGGAATGGAACTAAGGTCAAATGGTTTGGGTAGGGAATGTGAAAATAACTTGGTCGATAGAAAAGGTATGGTAGAATGGAATGGTGGAATGACAAAGTGATAGAATGGTAGAATTGTACAAAAAATAAAGTTGATAATATGGTATAACTGAAATGGTCTTCATAGGCAATACACCAAGTTTCTCAAGTGAATTAATGCTTGAGGTGTATAATGTTCATTGACTCATCAAGTTCATCCATGTCTAATGTAGCGAGCCTATATGCTCCAACACCATAGTTTCTACCAATGATGAAAAGACCTACCCAGTTGGGTTTGAACTTACCTTTATGTTTCTTCTCAGTAGTGGTATTCTTTTAGTTTTCTTTAAGAATAATATCACCAAACTTAAATTATATATGTTTTACATGCCAATTATAGTGCACATGGAGTCAATTCTAGTATGCTTGAAGATTATTAACTACATCTATGCATTTCTCATCAAGTAATGTCAGTTTGTGCAGGTGAGCTACTTGATAGTATTCATCATCTAGGGCATGCTTCAAAGAGATGTTCAAAGAAGGTAACTCAACCTTAATGGGAAGAATGGTCTTTGTGTCATAAATAAGTGAATATGGAGTGACTCCTATTAGAGTATGGTGATTGGTATGGTATGCCTAAAGGGCATGAAATATTTGAAAGTGCCAATCATGATCGACAGCATTGACAATATTTTTAAGGATATTGACAATGGTTTTGTTATATGTTTTTGCTTGGGCATACCTTATGGATAATATGCCATGGAAAAATGTTGTTAATATTGTACATAGCACATAGTGATTTGACATCTTTATTTTTTAATTATCTACCATAATTAGATATAATTTTAGAAGGGATACTATAATGGTAAATGATATGGTTGAAGATGAATTTAGAAATTTGCTTTCTAGTCACGTGAGGGGTATAGCTTCAACCCACTTAGTGAAGTATTAAGTGGTGGTAAGGATATGTTTATGGCCATTGGATGAGGTGGGGTTTATATTCCTAATGAGATTGAGGCCCCATATAGCAAATGGCCATGGTGTAAGCATTAGTTTTAAAGTCTTGGCCAGGGCATGAATCACAATGGCATGTCATTGGCATTTATCATTTCTTTTTACATATGCAATTACATCTGCATCCATAGTTGGCCAATAGTACCTAGTATGCAAGAGATTTTTAGAGAGGACTACCCCACTAGTGTGGTTTCCACATACTCCATAAACTTCCCATAATGCTAATGTAGATTATGCTTAAGTTAAATAATGAAGTAGAGTACCATTAAAACTATGGTGGTATAGGGTTGGTCCAAGTAAGGTATAATGTATAACATGGTGGAAAAAGGATTTGTATTATTTTTAGGATAGATTTGGTAGCATAATTTGGTCATGGAGGTAAGTGTAAAGGCCTAAACACCAAGTAGAGTTGGGACCAACAATATCAAAAATCATTATGATAGTTAAAGGTTCATGAGCCAGTGCTAACAAATTTTTAATGAGGAATTGGTATTCTTTGGTCATATCTATATGTCGAATCAAATATCCAATGGTAGCCATTGCATCTGATATTCTATTATTGGCTTGTGGTATATTTTTAGACTATACATCTATAATATGCTATTTGAGAGTGTTGACCATGGCCTTATATGGTACCAAATTATCATCCTTGGTTTGAAAATGGTTTGTAACCTAATTGATGATTAACTAAGAATCACCATAAACCTTTAGATGTTGTATTTTCCATTATACTACCTATTGAAGTCCTAAAACAAGTGCTTTATATTCAGCCATGTTGTTGGTACAAGGAAAGTTGATTCTAAATAATTTATAGACTAAATCCCCTTATGGAGTAATGAATAAAAGGCCTACCCTTGATCCATGTGTTTTGAATGATCCATCAAAATACATATTATAGTACTACTCTTTAAGAGGTGTTTTAATGATGGTAATAATGGATTCATCAAGAAATTAGAATGTTAGTGGTTTTATATCTACAAGGGGTGCTTTAACAAGCTGATCTACAAGAATTTTCCCCTTGATGGATTTGTGGTTAACATATTTTATCTTAAAATCACTAAGAATCATGATCCATCTAGCCATGCATCTTTGTATCACTATTTTAGATAGTAGATACTTGAGCGGATCTACTTTAGAAATGACCATGGTCTTGTTGTTCAACATGTAATGTCACAATTTATGATCTATAAAGACCATAGCTAAATAGGCTTTTTCAATGGGTATATAATTATGCTCATATGCAACCAGTGTGAAACTGATATAATACATGGCATGCTCTTTTCCATTTTCATAATGTTGAGCTAGAAGTGCCCCCAGGTCATTTTTTATAGCTGGCAGTTATAGTAAGAATAGTTTTCCTAGCATAGGAGGTAATAAAATAGGTGGATTTGTAGATATTACTTCAAGTTCTACAAATATTTTTGATAGTCATCAAACCAATGAAATTATACCCCTTTCTTCAATAGTTGTGTAAATGGTTGGAATGTATCTTCCAACTGAGATATGAAGTGTCTAATAGATTGAATTTTACCTTTAAAAACTATGGAGCTACATCAAATTAGTCAGTGGTGGCATCTTTGTTATGGCACATACTTTAGTTGAATCAACTTTAATGCCTCAGTGAGGCATAATGAAGCCAATAAATTTGCCTGAAGTAACTCCAAAAACACACTTTTTAGGGTTAATCCTAACTTTGTATTCACACAATCACTCAAATATCCTTCTCAGTGTTGTTGGATGATCAACCCTGGTCTTTAATCTACCTAGTATGTCATTGATGTAGTCTTTGATAATGACATGCATCATATCATGAAATATGAAGGTCATGGCTCTTTGGTAGGTGGCCCCTACAAATTAAATACTAAATGGCATAACCTAATAATAGAATGTTCTGCAATAGTGGTGAAGATTATTTTGTGTTGGTCTTTTGGCATGATTTAGATCTAGTTTTAGTCTGAGAATCCATCCATCATTGAAAGTATTTCATAACCCACTATGGAGTTGACAATCATGTCAATGTTTAGTAGAGGAAAGTCATATTTTGGTTACGCCTTGTTTATGTCTCTAAAATAAATGAATATTTTGATTCCTTCTAGCTTCTTTCTGATTAGCACAACATTGGAGATATATTTAGAGTAATCGATTGGCCTAATATATCTCACTTCTAATAATTTTTACAAATATTTCTTTACTAATATAGTAATGTGAAGATGCATCTTATGAAATTTTTATTTCACTAGTTTGGCATCAAGATGTATGACAAGGTGGTGCACAACCAAGGTGGGGTCTAAACCAGGCATGTTAGAGTAGGCCATGCAAATATATCAATAAACTCCCTTAATAGGGCCATAAACACTTCACACTCCTCCTTAGTGAGGGATGCACCTAATTTGATCCTTCTTAGATCATCTAGTGTCCCAATATTAACATGTTTAGTATCCTCTCCTATAAGGGTTGAACTATCGTCAAGAATAGTGGGAAAAGATTTGAACTAGCCTACAATGGTAGAGTCCTCTATTAAGACTGGCTCTTTGAGTTCCCCTAGGAATGATTGATCAGAATCCCCCAAGGTTATGGATGGCCATGTGACAAATATGGTTGGAAACTTTTGGATTATTTGATCAAAAGCTTACTGTTTTTCAATATTAAAATTAGACTTGTAGACAAGTTCATCATTGGTGGTCTCCTAGATGATTCGATCAAAAGCCTATTTTTCTTTAAGGCTAAAATTAGACCCATAAATAAGTTCATCATTGGTGGTCTCCAAGTCTATTTTTGAAGAAGGTTGAACTCCCCCATCTAATAGCACTTGAAACAAGTTTTCACAACTAGACTGGCCTTTCTCTTTACTATTTATTTGGTCTAAAAGTGTTTCAAAGAGGTTTTCACTTTGGGACCTCAATGTTTTATTTAATTTTTTGTAGCTAAGGGTGTTACCCATTATCCAAAATCAGATTCAAGACCCAACTTGATTGAGAAACCTTGTTTGTGGTCTCCCAACAAAACATTGTCCCTAAGGCCTAAAAAATCATAGAAGGCCTCATCATTATGAAACTCATCAACTGATAAATTTGATTCTTATTGGCCCCAGTCTATCAATTGGGAATAATATAAAAGAAGTGGGTTATGGTGAATAACTAGTCGAAGGGTATGAATGGCATTAGTGTCAAACAAATTAGTATGGGCTAGGTCATCAAAAGGGTTATGATCAAACTCTACTTCACTATCATCATCATCATCACTAGTTGTTGGTGATGGAACATGAATAAGATATGTGGGGTTACCCCTAGGCCATTTAAATCCAAGTCTATAGGTTCTTTTATATTGAGTGGAAAAAATTGGATCAAGTGTTCCCTATTGATTGTCCGAAGGCCTCCTCCTTCATAGGCTTGGTTCTCCATGATTTGATTGGGAATGGGGTGTTTGGAATTTTTGTAATAATCAGCTAATTTGTCATTATAAAAATATGATTCATTATCTACAAGAGGGTCATGTTCTTGTCTAGAGGCTGGTATGAAAGTGACAGGTGATGGACTATTCAAATGGCCCTTTCCCTTTCTTTTCCATTCCATAAGTGGTTTGGATTTTGGTCTTCCAAAAGACTTAGGGTTTTATGGAAGATTTATAATATGGAAGGTGTCGTGGGTCAAGTATTCTCCTAGGCCATTATCTGAGATAGTATAATGATTGTATATTTTAAGAGGAAACATGTGGGAAAGTGAATCAAGGGTATTAGGGTTAATGCAATTAGCCTCTAGTGAATCAACAAGTATTTCCTTTCCCTTGTCCTTTTTAACAATCAAATTCAAGACAAAATTATAGTTATAGATCTTGAACCTAGCCTCTAAATGCTTACAATGATTGCATGGTTTTAAATATCTAGGAATAGTAACCTCCATACCTAAATGAGATAACTTAATACACTAGTGTAATTTTGATGGGATTGCATGAATTTCATGTATCCAAAGTCTTCCCAAAAGCATATTATATGATAAATTGAGGTTTAACACATGGCATTGTGTATTGTGGGTCAAGGGGTCAAGGGCCCAATGATAAATAGTAAGCTAATGGTACCTTGTGATTCTCAATCTTCACTATCATAGGTCTTGATGGTGATTGCTTCTGCTTGGAGATATATTATCATGTACCCAAGAAGCTTGATGACCTTTAGAGACATAATATTTAGAACTAATCCATTGTCGATGAGGACATGCCTCACTTTATGTTATATTATGAAAAATTTGATGTACAATAGATTGTTATTAAGTGGGCCAAGGGATGACATATCACTTTGGTTAAAGGTTAATTGTTGGCCTGGAGCTCGGTGTCCAACCAAATCTTGAAATTTATTTGGAGATATGTCATTAGGAACTTGGGATTAGCCAAATAATTCTATCAAGATGTTTTTGTGGATAGTAGACATATGTAACAAATTCAAAAAGGAGATTTGTGCAAGAATATTTTGTAGTTGTTCCACAATATCAAACATATTTTCTTACACAATGGTAAGTGGCTTGTTTTAAGCCAGAATGGTTGGTTGGATGATGGGTGAAGTGGAAGATGGATATGGGCCTGGTATGGTAATCTTCAACCACCGAGTTATGACTACATAATCAAGATTGGGCACAAGACCATTGTTTCTAGCAAATGATGATAGAAAGGGACCAGATAGGATAAGTCTCAATTATTGGTGCACTTTTGCTTGGTCATGGGCTAATGATGAGTTATCACTATAAGGTCCAAAAGTGGGAATCCCTACTTGTTCATTCACTTGTATGTGATCCCAAGTCAAGGAAGGATTACCGATATGGGTTGGTTGATTGGGAATGATTAGCAATGGTCTTGTTTGATTGGTACTTGGTCTTGGATTTATGGAAATGGTGTTAACACAACCTCTTGTAATATGGCCTACAATTTTTTTGTAGTCATGTACAATTACATGGTAGGTCTGTGGGTTGTTGGCATCATTATGGCCTTAGTTTGGTCCATTGTTTTGACATTGTTAGTTATACTACTGATTTTGTTAGTTTTGTTGGTTCTACCTTGGTTTTTGATATTTTTATTGTTGTTGTGTTGGCCATTATTATTATAGTTCTTGGTTGTTATGTTGTGGAAATGGATTTTGATAGATTCCTAGATTCTAATTAGATGTGGAAGCTCTATTTTCCAATGTTATCTCTCCATTTTCCAACATGTTCTTAATTACATGTTTAATTTACACACAATGATGCAAATTTTGGCCATTAACCCTATTATACTCAAATAATTCATTTTTCATGTACTAGTCTGGATAGTCAATCTCCTCAAGGTGGTACTTTAGAATTGGCTAGTTAATCAGATTAGATGTGACAAGCTTGAAAAACACATATTCAATGGGCTCTCCAAGGTCACTAAAGATGTGACAACTTAGCACAATTCTCCTTAGAGGAGGATTTTTTAAAGGCATAGGTTGTTGCATTTGTTGCACTAGTCTAGGTTGTATTTTTTGAAGAGTTTGTTGGTTAAGAGTAATTTTCATATAAAACATAGGCTAAGAAGATGGTATTTTCACCATTTAAACATGTTGTGACTTGGCTAATCCATTCCCTACAAAATTCTTGTTGTGATTAAACTACTTGGGCTTGTCATAGATATTAGGCTAGGTTGGTTATGATGCTTGCACTTGGACTTGGTTCTAATTTTGTCCATTGTTTGGGTTTTGGTTTTGGCTCTAATTTGAAAAGGTTAGTTTAATGACCCCTTTGCTAATAAGGTATATTTTGATCAATAAACCTTTTTCAATGATCTCCTTGATAGTGTGTGCACATTACAACTCTAGATTGTAAGACATCTCACTATGTAAATTCTTGGTAAACATAGTGGCTAGTTGCTTGTCTAGTAGACTATGGGTAAATTGCCTTGCAAGGGATCTCCATCATTCTAGATAGATTGAAAATATTTCTTTGACATTTTTTTTTGCTTGCATTAAATATACCAATGAAATCTCATGCTTGATATTGTAAGAAAAGCGTTTCACAAATTTGTTAGAAAGATCATCAAAATTAGATACAGAATTCTTCTATAATTTTAGAAACCATTCCAACTCTTGTCCTACTAGGCTTCTTGGAAACAACAATAAAAGGTATATGTCACTATAGACCATTAGTTTGCATGTACTAAATAATTCCATCAATGGGCCTTGGGGTCACCTTTCCCCTTATATTTATCAAACTTTGGTGGTTCGTACCCTAGAGGAAATGGTATTTTAAATTACTCCTTGTTGAAAGGGTAAGAACACACATCATCCAACTTGAAATTTTTGGTCTATTTCCTAGCTTGGATGAGGGAAATTGCATCCTTCTATTGTTGTATCTCTTATGTGAGGAAACCAGTGGGATCATTGGCCTAAAGTGTAGGTTGTGTGGTAAAAATTGGATTACTTTAATCGAGGTATAGGGGAGGCATTTGTTGGGGAGTGTTGGTTTGATTTAGAAATGGACTAGGAATATTCATACATGGATTAGGGTGTGATTTTTGAAATTGCATGAATTATTGTGGAATATTATAGTTGGGATTAGGTATATGGGCTTGGTTTTGTGGAAACTATGGTTGGGATGAAGGAATATGGTTATACTATGCCTATTAAAGTTGAATAGGGACATGTTGCCAACTAGTCATACTTTGTTGATTGAGGGGAACTTGTGAACCAAGGCCCTATCATTGAACTTGTGGCATGTTTGGCATGAAAGGTAATTATTTCTTAATTGGTACTTATAGAACATTATAACCTCTTGGTTGCATGAATCCCTATTGGGAAGTAGATGCATATTAGAAATTAAACATTTATCAATGACCAATACTTGTATGTTTTTTATTAGACATCATTTATTTTTATATCGGCATGTTAGTCTGTGACTAAAGAGGTATGTTCATCACTACTTGATGAGGTGGAACATTGGTTGACCCCTTTTGAGGTGGCAATATGTTTTGCCTCTACTTCATGGGTGCATTAGATGGTGCTTGTTATTATGGAATATTACTTGTCACCTATTGAGGTGGAGTAAGATTCATCACATTTTGTTGTGGCATGGCACTCATCATTGGTTGACTACTTAATATTTGATGTTGAGTTCTTGAAGAAGTAGTTGGTTGTGGATTAGAGGTAGTCATTTAAGGTTGGGAGGTAGAAACTCCTACTCCTTGAGTTAGAAAACCACTAACAGTGTTAATAAATGACACATTTTGTTATTGACTAGTTGTTTGTGTATTCACATCACTTTTGTCTAAATTGGATGTTACTTGCATATTATCCACTATGTTTGGCTCATTATTCTACATGAAAGTAGAAGACACTTCCTCGATAGTTAGCATAATGAACTTTTTTTTCTTCGAGGTGCTTTATAAAACTAGGTGTAAACCTTGATTTTCTTAGCCATTCAATTCAATTAAGACTCTTGTTGAAGGAGATAACTTAATAAAAGGAGCATTTGACATGGTCATATTATTAAATTTATGTGTTAGGTTAAAATATGTCTGGTATGTTTTTGGTATTTGAATGAAGTGGTCCACCATGATGTTATTTTATGTGACAAGCATATGAGGATATTGATATGGAATTATTACTTTAGCATGAGGGTTGCTAGAAGAGGCTTGTCCACTATTCTGATTGTGAGACATGTTGTAAGGCCCTCTTACTAGACTTGGCAAGTTTTCATGGGGAAAGTCTACCAAAAAATTATCCCCTACCTCTGTGAATCTATTTAAAAACCTTGTCCTTATTCTCTAACAAGTGAATATCAACTAGATAAGGGTCATAATTTGAAGGCATTATAACATAACAAGTTTGTTTTTAGAATTATTCTACTATCTAAATATTATGTCATTTTTTCTTGGTCTTGCTCTAAGTATGGAGGCATGCTAACTAAATAATGGGCCAAAGTATCTTGACTCTATTCCCATGTTTGAGTGTTTTAAGTGGATAAGAATCCATCTCACAAATGACATAATCTTCATAAGGGTCTTGAGCAAAGTCCTCTTATGTGACAATATTTCCATATCCTGGATGACTCCAATACGTGTATAGTTAGACATGGTCAAATCAATAGCAAATGTTTTGTGACAAGAGGGGATAGAGTTCTATAAAATCTAAAAAACAATGTCTAAAAAGAAAAAACGTTCAAACTCTATCTAACTTAGTTGAGGGGAGCCGTATCTCCAAAAGATTTTATGCAAAGACTTGGTAAGAAAATAGTATAATGTCTAATGTCTAATGTTAAATGTCTCACACAAACAAGGTCAAGTAAAATAAACTAAAAAAAAGATGCCAAATCTAGGTCCAAAATGTTCCAAATAGGTCTAAACTAGGAAAGGTAAAAGTTGATAGGTCTTTTGGCTAAATATAGCGTCAAAAGCTAAGCTCAAACAAGGCATGTACGAGGACTCTTGGCCAAACATGGCATAAAATATATACTTAAAAAAAAAGGATAATTTTAATCTAAAAAACTTGGAATACTTTGGCATAAACAAAGCACTTGATTCTATACATAAACATGATTAAACTAGTAGGACGAACTAAGCAAAAGGCACTTGGAAATAGACCGATTCTCCCAAATAAAGGCACAAGCAATATAGTTTTCAAATTTTGGGTTAAAAATTAACCTAAGTTATGCAATCCAAAAGATAAATATTTGTGTCTAAGCCCCAATTAATCAAGTAATAAATATAAATCAATCAATATTTGAATTTAAACTTTTGTCAAGATTAATTAAAAACTAAATTTAGGAAAACTTAATATTTTTGACCAAATAAGCTAGACAAATTTGAATCATATAACATCACTAAAACAAATATCCCACAAGACACATGGCTTGTTTTTAAAAAATGTGAAACTTAGACACAAAAAAAGACAAGTCTATGAAACAATTTGGGCAGTGTAATAGTGTTAGCACTCTCAAAAGTTATAAACAATGTTTTGTTTCAAAGAATTCTAAGGTTCAAAACTTTAATTAATTTGGACATCATAATGTTACCCATATCAATCAAGTGACACATACAATGTTTTTTTATACAAAGATTAAGTTAAAATCATGGTGTCAAATGGATATCATAATGACTCCTCAAATAAAGGAGTAGTGTCGACAAAAAATTCATTTTGACATGGGAAGATTAAAAAAAAAATTAGACTCAAAGAACCAAGTAATAAAGGAATAAATGACAAAATACAACTAATTAAATCATTATATGCCCTAAACTGACAAAGTATGACAAGTGGGTTGACTAAAATTATAGTTTTCAAATGTCTAAATTGATCCCAAGTGTGGCTAACACAAGAGAAGCATCATGTCAATTAAGCTCATACTGGTTAACTTACTATACAAGGGTCTATTCCTTTGCATATTGATTACATATATGGACCACTTAATGGAATCCCCTAGTTAACCAATCCTAACTTAGGGCTTCATTATGAAAGGAGAGATTAGTCACTCAATCCCTTAGCTTTTGCAATATGTGTACCTTGATTTTTATACCCTACCATGGAGCAAGGTTGAAACACTATCAATAGATGAAAGCCCATTTCAATGATTTCCTAAATAACTCATCAAAAGACAATGACCTCCCCTCTACAAGCCAAATTGCATGAAATAAATGAATAAGTGGAAATAATTTAGGGTTGTGTTTAGATCACCCAAACTATGTGGGTTTTGGGGAGAGCCTAGATAACGTTCTTTTCATGCCTTAGACTAGGCACAAATGTAATGAAAAGACACTTTTTGTCACCCAAGTTCTTTATAAGGAATGGGGGGAGATCATACATGTGTTATTCATTTTGAAAAAATAAACAAAACAAATTCAAACAAATATTTTCAATGAATTTGAAATCTAAGTGAATGTTAATTTGGTGCACCAAATGAAATGTTTGATTAAGTTCTTTACTTGGCCCCTTAGCTTAATTGAAAAAGCTTGAAATAAATTCACACAAAACCACTTAAGAAAAAATTCCTATGTTCATTTTAAGCATAAAAGCCCAAATGTTCAAGATTTATCCTTTCATTTTAGGCACTAAAATGAAGTGTTAAAAACATTAGCAATTTTAGGTTCCTTTTAAGCACCAAAGTCAAATGTTCAAGATTCAACAAATTCATTTTAGCACCAAAATGAAGTGTGAATGACTTATTTAATTCTTTTTAAACATCCAAAATGAAATTTTTATTATTATAAACTTGTAAATTCATGTTTTATTCCCACCTTGGCCCTACAATGGTTAGACAATTTCCTTATGCTTAGAAGCACTTTCAATGATGAACAAATAATGTTTGTAAAAATATCTCTCAAGTTTCTATTTTAAAACATAGAGACCAATGTTAGTTAAAATTAACTAATGTTGGTTATAAAGTGACTAACTCTGGTTGATCTCATAGAGAATTGATGACAAATGTAAAGAACTGATACCGGTCGATTAAGCTTGATGTCGGTCACCTATAAATCTAAAGGCAAAACCAACATGAGATAAAAATGTTAGTTAGCTCAAAATTAGATAAAAACTCTTTAAAACCTACAACACAATGATTAGGTAGAGATTTTAAAGGTCAAAAAACCCAAGAAATAATGATTAAAATTCTAGAAAGATTCAAAATGCAAGTTTTGTAAATCATTTTTACCCTATAACCTGATCGATGATGGTCACCTAAAATTGATTTTGATTAGGTAGAACCGATGATGGTTAGATATAACTAATGTCAGTTAGGCATAACTAATGATGGTTAGACATAATTGATGTCAGTTATGTCTAGCTGATGTTAGTCTTTATATAGATTTGATTTAGTTTTAAAATTAAAAATATGGTAAAAACAAAGACAAAACTCAAATTTTGATGAGATTTAGGCATTCATTTAACAATTTATGAATTATATCTTGGTTTCTTTGATACATGGGGTGTTCACGGTTCCACTTGGTGTGCTATTTGTGATAGAGGAATCCAAGAAGGGTGGTAAGATCATGTGTTAGAACAAGTATCAAAACTTAAATGAAAACACATTAACATCTATAACACTTACTTGCCTAGATCATAAGGGGAGCCTAGTGAATAAACAACAATTGCAAACATAACTAAAATGCAAAAGAAACAATATATCTTACCTTCCTTGAATGTTCTAAATGATGTGTTCATTTGGTTTACTCAATCTATGCTTAAAGAGTCTTTTTCAAATGGATTTGTGTGGCTCCTTCTCTCCTTGGCACCATTGTCGGCTTGCTTGATATGGCTTTTTCTTATGGCTTGATGGCTTGTGATTTTAGCATTATAATACTATATCTTTGAATCATGCACCAACTATTGCATTATAACTTTACTATTCTCAAGCTCTCTTAAATGAGAGGTAAATGCTTGTATTTATAGGTTTATGAACTAACCCCAACCCATAGTGAGTTAAGTTGTAGTTAGAGCTTGGAATAGGTTCAAACCTAACCCTAGTGAGTTAATTAACCCCAGTAGAATTAAAATGTGTCAAAACCTCATGATTATAAATGAATAGGTATGGGTGAGATATTTTAGGATGTTTGACAACTCACAAAAAGTTAATTATTAAAAAGGTAGGATGTTTGCATTTTTGAATTTCCTTTTTTAGAATTTCATTAATTGCTCATGGATAATTCAACTAGGCATTTAATTGGGTTTAGAATTTTAATTAATTTTATTTAGTATTTTTAGAATTTTCAATATTTGATTTAATTCATGTGTGTATTTTCCCCATTTAATAGATCTATAGGCCAAATTACATGTTATAATGTTGTAAGATAATTGGAGATGAATCTGTAAGAGGTTTTTGTTGCTTATGATATGATACCCCAATTAGGGATGTCTCAATGGGATTCTGAGTGTTGATGAAGTATGCACAAGAAAATTTAACATTTTAATTATTCTTAGGCTTAATTTTAAATGGTTGGTAAGAATCAATATAAATTCTAGTATGAATCCATTGGTGGCCAATTTTAAGTGTCTATAATTCCTAGTTATAGACTACTCATCAATCCTCCCATGGTGTAAATTTGGTATTTTATGTATTTCCTTCATCTTGTGTATCCCTCAAATGATGGATTCAAACAATCATATTTATTAAGAGGTTATCCAAGCTTGGTATTGACTAAATTTACCCAAGATTCTTCTCAATAGTCATAACCTAAGATAGAAAACTGACCTCATATAGCTTATTTGATGGTTACATTGACTTTATAAACTATTTGATATAATTATGAGCTAGGATGGACTCAAGACATTTTTGTATGCAATGGGAAATGCAACAGATCTACAAATAAATATTAGCTTAGATAATACAAATCCTACTTAAACATTTGATTAGGGATACATTAGATGATCAGGGTTATGACCAATATGGATCGACTAGACCTAGCCAAAGGATCTGTTACCATAATAATATCACTAGGGAGGGTTCCAAAGCCTCTAGTCAAGCAAAACTACATAATAAACCTAATTAGATCCTATGTTTTCATATTCACTAAAATAATAACAATTAAATAAAAATATAATCTAGTGTTCACCAAAGCTTGTGGTAGAAAATGGGGTTAGTAAATAATAAAATTAAATATGCATAAGACAATCCTATATAAATTATGTAGAGATAAAACCCTAATGCATAAAGAGATCAATATATTTAAAATCCATTACTTATGCTACTTCTATCTACTAAAGAGAGGAGCAAAGTTAAGGATACTTACCTTGAAGATGAACCCTTTGAGACTCAATCTCTCCCTTAGCCAAAGTAGATTCACAAGAGTTTGTTGTGGTTTGTAAGGATCACTAAAAAATGCAAAAGCATCGAAGACTTCTCCAAAAGATAAGATTATTATCCAAGTATAAACCCTAAGCTAAGAATCCTCAAGTATAATGGCAGAAGATTAGATTATAAAGAATCATAAATGAATAATTAACTCTTGTTGCCTCTATAAGAATGTCAAAATGGATGTCTTTATATAGGCAGATCTAACCCTAATTTTTTTTTTAAATTTTAAGCTAACAAAGGTTAACCTAGTTAAACTAGTATTATAATGGATAAAAATAAACTAGGTTTTGAACTAGGTCAGCCAGGGGCCAACCTACTCTCTAGTAAGCTTTGCCAATAACAATACAAGGTTGATGTGGTTGACTATGTCATGTAAACTACCAAAAAGGGGTTTAGGTTAGGGAAAGGGATAATGAAGGTGAAAAATGACTAGAATAGGGTACAAAATAGGAGGCAAAGCTTATGGGAATGGTTTAAGGAGTTGGTTGGATTGATATAAAGTGTCAAGAAGGGACAATAATGTTGAAAAACACCAATGGTCTACCCATCCCTTTCCCGGTGCACCCCTTAAGGCATGCACTCAGAGAGATTAAGACTCAATATGTTCCTACAAGATAGAAATCATAAATGATTGATAAATTTTGAAAATATTACATGTATACATATTCCCCACTTGAATATCATCATGTGTCACTCAGGTGCAATAGGGGAAGGTGCTTTGAGAAATAACATAGTAACACACAATGTTGAGGCTAAAAAAATATAGTATTTTAAAGCATAAAATAACTAAAAGTAAATGATAGAAATATAAATAACTAAAATATTAAAAGTAATGTGTACCGTGACTCATCTTTTTCATTGGGTGGTTATTTGTTGTGTTTGCAGTTTTGATTGCGGAGGGCGTAGAGATTGTTTTTGACAAACCCAAAGGTATAAAACTAATGATCAAAAATAAAATAAAACATAGGAAAGCCAAGATAACTAATGCTATGTGGATGGGATGTACTTGGAAATTTGGCAAGTTAGGGTGACAAGTACTATATTAGACCAAATGATGAAGTCAAATTTAGAGAAAATCAAGTAACTAAAAATCCAAAGATACTAAAGACTAAAAAACTCAAACAAATACACCTTAAGTAAGAAAGTAAAAACCACCAATTCAAACCAAGGATACATGTCAAAAAGGATGGTAATCAAACATCAATTTGAAAGCAATAACAGTCCTTACTTAAACAAATATGGGCAAGAAAAAATGGTAAAATAACATTGATGAGTGAGAAGTAACAATCCTTACTCAATCATCAATGGAAAAAAGGTGCATAAAAGGGAAAATAGCATTGATGAGTGAGAAGTAATAAGACAACCTCACTCAATAATGGAATAAGTAAATGAAAGTAAAAATAGACTCAAGTGCCTATAAAAAGGGTGGTACAATAATAATAAATGGTAAAAAAAATAAAGGCATATCTAAAAATGTAGAGACATAATGTAAAGAAAATAATCCATAGTCACTCAAACATATTATTTTGTTCTAAGGATAGATAAAATCAAAACAAAGTATTTCTACCATGTTTGGAATATGTGAAGAAGAATGACTATAGAAGAAGCTAAAATAAATTTAGAATCACATGTGCCTATCAAGGGGAAAAATGAAATGGGTGGAAGGGAGAATGAATTAAAAACCAAGGTGGAGTAACTATTTATCTAAGTCAAAAGACTCAAAATAAATTTTTTAAAACAAGAGGATTATAGACCTTAAGGAATCTGAAGAAATTTTCTTAGCCACATAAGTCTTAGTTCAAGAAAATAATTATGTAGATAATACCATGAAGGCTATATGCACAAAAAGTAAAATGAGCCTATCATCCCACAATGTGTTCCCCATTCCATAAGAGCCCATATAGAGTTGTTGGTCTATTGCAAATATTGGGTACTTGCATGAGAAATTAGGTAGCATCATAAAGTTTTTTGAATTCTCTTATTCCAATCTACTAGCCTACCATACCCCAATGGACCTCAACTCTATTGTGAGGCCAACTATGGGGTTTTAGTTTCGACTGGAGTTAGGAGATGTGCTTAGAATCACATCTTTTAGTGTGATTTTGAATTTTGAAATTTGTATGTTGCCTTTTGTATATCATTTACTTTTTTTTAAATTATTTATATTTTATCTTTATTTATGTCTTTTTCTATTCCTAATCCATATGGATTTAGAAAACTAAACATGAGTGGTAAATATGACTTTCATTTGAATACTTTGGACTTGGTTTCTAAGAGAGAGAACTTAAAGATCATAGTGTCTAAGAGTCTTGTAAATTAAAGTGAAGAAAAAGTGATAACTTAACTATGACATTATTTTATCCAATATGGAGTGAAAGAAAAGGAAATCAAGAGGAATGAAACATGAAACAATTTTAACTACTTCAAATTGTAAAAAAATGTGATAAAGATTGAAAAGGGGATACAATAATAGTAAAGTGTGATTCCTTACCATAAGAATGAGGTAAATTTAGGAAAACATGCTAACATAGTATGTTTATGCAAATTTTATCTATAAAACAAGCAAAAGCTGAAGTTGAGAACAAAGGATCAAGAACTTATAACCATTTTTAAAACACATTCTATACAAAGAATGAAAATATGGTGATTTTAAGGAAGGCCAGGTATTATCCATGGTCTTACACTACAACTCATAAAAGGAAAACCCAAGGAGGTGTGCAAATCATGTGAAAATTAAATAAGATAAAGAAGATATTTGTGAGGAAGACCAGGTCCTATACATGGTCTTACATTTCAACTCACAAAATAAAGACCCAAGGGGTACCAAAAAGTATTGGAAAGTGAGAAAACAAAGAGGACAAAAGCACATCATAAGGAAGTCCAGGTCCTATCTAAGGTTTTAAAATAAAACTCATAAATAAAAGGGAAAACCAAAAGACTAAAAGGAATGACTAAGGTTTATGAAAAGAGAGAGTTGGTGTAGAGGATGAGACCCGTGTAAGTATCATATAAAAAGTATTAGATATATAGTATATATAAATCATGAAAATAAGGGAAGAAATCTATGCTAACATCTATCAAATATGAGCATGTGAGAGACAAGCCTATGTGTCTTGGAAGGTTCATTAAAGTTGAACTAGTTTGGCATCATACCATGTAGAGTAAGAGTGGGCACCGCAAGATGACCTAAAGGGTAAGTGGATGTAGGGATGGGCATCACAATATTTCCCAAAGTTAGAAATTGTATGTGGGTGGGCATAGTAAGATGCCCCAAATTCTAGAGTAATATCTATATAGGCATCACAACATGCCCTAAAAGCCTAAAAGAAGAAGAAAAGATAAGAAGAAAAGAGCACCATGTATAGTGTCTAAATGGACTTAGTTTGTCTAAGAAGATTATGATAGGGTATTTCATAATGATTAATAAAATGAAAAGGATGTTAATAAATAATAATGAGATACAAAGAATTAAGTTAGTTAGATAGAGAACTAAGTCGGCCAGATATAAAATAAGCACAACAATTAGATACAAGGTCGACTAGGTTGATAGAGTACTATTGAAAAGGGACTAAGAAGAGTACAAAGTTGACTAGGTTGATTATGTATTATTGGATAAAAGGTAGAATAGATGGATAAGGGTATAAATTCATACAGGTTGACTCTATACTAGAGACAAGATATGAAACTGAGCAATAAGGATACAAGGTTGACCAGGTTAACTTCATATTGTAACCTAATTAACATAAAGGGATACAAAGTTGACCAGGTCAACTTAATACTATAACTTGAATGGTATAAAATAACATAAAGTTATATTGACCAACTTAGTAATGTAACCTAAATGGTATAAAAAAATAGAGTTGCATTGGTTGAATCTATATTATAGTCTAGAAGATAAAGTGGGTAGAAGGGATACATAGTTGTATAGATTGACTATGTACTACTAACAAGAGAAAATAAAGTCTATAAGAGACTATACTAGACAGAATTATAGTGTACTAAAATAGGGAGAAATTTTTCAATAATTGAAGTAAGAAATGGAAGAAAACACATAAACAATTAGATCAATGTGAGTGATCCAATTGGGGCACATAACACAAAACCTTGCACCAACACTGGCTAATGCAAATTTTTACAATACAACACACAATGCTCAAAGAGCAAGACATCATTTGAAAATTAAATGCTAAATAATTTGTCATCTTGTGTGTTATTAGATTATTAAAAAGTTATTTTTTAAGTTTGATAGGGAAGTTGGCTAAAAATAGGGAACTAGAAAGCAATCTATGGATGGTTTGAGGACATTTAGGCTAAAATGGATATATGTTAGCAATAGTACTAGATTGGTATTGGGGCCTATCACCTGACTTCACCATCTCACAGTGATAAGGGTATCAAGTGATTTTCCAATATATACCATTAACCACATAATTATACTTAGCCAAAAAACCAAGTCGACTTCCCCCTTGGTGATGAAATCCAAGTAGGTAGGGCTTGGGAAGATAAATGTTAAATGCATTTTGAATATTATGTGATTTGGTAGTGTGTACAAAAAGATAAAAAATTATAATTAAATGGTAATTTAAAAAACCACCTAATTAGACTATGTGAGTTATTCTAAGCATGGAAATAGTTAAAAATGAAAGTGTGAATTAATTACTAGAAAATAGTTATTAATTCCCAAATTTAGAATAGTATAGAGTCAGTTCAGATGACACTATATGCAAATAGTGTAGAATAGATTCAATTAGTTCACCACTATTCTAAATAAGAAAAATTCTTTAAGAACAAAGTCAAATAGGTTAACTCAATATTTTAGACATAAATAGGCTACAAAACTAAGTTGACCAGGTTGACTTAGTTTACTATAGGGTTGCAATTTTAAAGAGTGCAAACTTGCATAAAATAAAACTTTAATAAAGTACTAAATTATTAGAGAGATAAAGATAGGAACCTTGGTGGGTTGGAAGATGATTAGGATTTCAAATTTTATAATAAAGTTCCTTGAGTGTTGCTTTCAAATTCTGCAAACTAAGTTAAGTAATTTAACCCAGTTCTATAAAACCCTATGTGCTGAAGTAAGATAAAATGACTAAGTTGACCTATTTGACTTAGTTTATTGATTTTTATGTTTATTGAAGGCCTAATTCAACATATTTAACTTATTTTTTTGGTCTAAATGTTGATTAAAGGACTAAATCAACCTATTCGACCTAGTTTGTTGATATGGATGTTGATTCAAAGACTAAGTCAACTTGTTCGACATAGTTTGTTGATATAGATGTTGAATAAAAGACTAAGTCAACCTATTCAACATATTTTTTTATTTGGGATTGAAGAAGAGTAATGTGTTGACCTATCCAATCCAATAACCTATATATGATGAAGACATACATATAAATAATAGAGTCATTTTGATACGACTGTGTTAAATATGTGCACAAAAGTTATAACTATACTGGTTGGTTTGATATAGTATCACAAATATGGAAAAATTATGAAATGGTAGAAATAAAAGTGTGAAATAAAACCTAAAATGGTTATATTTCATGTTAGGTTCACTATAACGTATGCAATGTGAAATGCAATAGATCTACAAGTCAATCCTGGCTTAGAGAAGATAAATCTTACTTACACTTCTGATTAGGAATACATTAGATAATTGAGGTTATGACCAATATGGATCTGCTAGACTTAGCCAATGGATCTCTTACAAAAATAATATCACTAGGGAGGATTCCAAAGCCTCTAGTCAATCAAAACTATGTAATAACCCTAACTAGGTCCTACATTTCTATATCCACTAAACTAATAACAAGTAAAGCAAAATCTAATCTAGTGTTCACCAAAGCATGTGGCACAAAATGGGGTTAGTAAAAAATAAAAGTAAACATGCATAATATAATCTTATTTAATCTATGTATAGATAAAACCCTAATGCATAGAGAGAGTAATATATTCAAAAGCCATTACTTATGTTACTTCTATCTACTAAAGAAAGGATCAAAGTTAGAGATGCTTACCTTGAAGATGAACCTATCAAGACTCAATCTCTTCTTTGGACAAAGGTACTTTGCAAGAGGTTTTTGTGGTTTTTTAAGGATCACTAATAAATTCCAAAGCATCCAAGACTTATCCCTAAGACAAGATTATTCTCCAAGTAGAAACCTTAAGCTAAGACTCCTCAAATAGAATGGTAGAAGAGTAGATTGTAAAGAAGCACAAATATATAATTAACTCTTTTTTCTCTCTAAGAATGGTGAAATGGATGTGTTTATATAGGTAGATCTAACCCTAAACCCTTTCTAAAGTTTAAACTGACGAGGTAAACCTAGTCAACCTGGTATTGTAATTGATAAAAATAAACTAGGTTATGAACTAGGTCGGCCAGGGGCCTACCTAGTCCCTAGTAAGCTTTGTCAATAACAATATAAGGTTGATGTGGCTGACTATGTCATGTAAACTATCAAAAAAGGGTTTAGGTTAGGGAAAAGTCTAATTAAGGTGACAAATGACTAGAGGAGAGTAAAAATAGGAATAAAAGCTTAGGGGAATGGTTTTAAGAGCTAGTTGGATTGATAATAAATGGAAATAAGGGATAATAATATTGTAAAGCACCAATTCTCTGCCCACCCCTTTCACGTGTACCCCTTAAGGCATGCACTCAGAGAGTTTGAGAATCGATGAGTTTCTACAAGATATAAATCATAAATGATTGATAAAATTTTAAAATCTTATGTGTATACAACTCCTATAAGTGTAGATAGTCTCTAAGACACCTTCTAGAATCATTAAACTCATAAAATTATTATAATTTAACATATATCCACTCAAATACATTTGAGAATTCAAATAACAAGTTTTGGAGGGAAACTCTCCAAATCATCTAAAAGACCTATAATGGACTTTTAATTCCTCAAGAAAGGCTTTATATGACCTCCTAAGACTTCTAATACATTAATCAAGACTAGATTTACATGCTTCCAAGATGTACCTACATCAGTTCCAAAGCTTCTAGGAAAATAATATTATGCAATAAACTTAGTTAGGTCTTATAATGCATAAAATGAAATATAATATAGTGTTATCAAAGATTGTAACACAAAAAATTATGGTTTAAAACAAAATAAACAAACAAGGGATCATGGTAGACAATTAAAGGCATAAATCACCTAAGGTGGAAAATGGGAAGCCTAGAAAACCCTATAGATACACTAATTTTAAGTTTAGAGGTAATCTAATCAAGGAGTTAAACATTTTAACCTATTAGTTTGGCCAATGGTCCTTTAAAAAATATTGTTGTGGATTTTTAAAGATCACACTATAGTCAAGTTATCCCTAATATTCTTATAATATTTTAGGCTAATGGTCATACTTAAATATTGTTGTGGATTTGTAATGGTTCTAGGCTAAAATATTCTTAATTTCATCTAAGACTTCCCACAAAATAATTTATCTTTCCTCCAAATCAAACCCTAAGCAATGGCTCCTTCAAATGCAGGTGTACTAAAATTGTGAGATCTAATAATATAACAATGAATGTTCCTCTCTATTGGATTGAAGTGAAGGTTGTATTTATAGTAATGGATAGGCTCTAACACTTCTATAATTTTATCCAACAAGGTCATCCCACCATGACCTAGTTTTCTAGAGTTACCATTCATCCTCAAACTAGGTTAGCCTAGGTCGACCTAATAATGTAATGTGGGCTATAAATTTTACAAATAGGTATAAAATGGCTGAAATAATAGAAAAAATGGGGTTTCATTTAGTTAGGGGCTATTTTTAGGATAATTTACTATGTATTTGCATGATCAAAATTTGTAGTGGGTTTAGGTATGATTGAATTAACCAAAAATATTGTGAAGCACCAATGGTCTACCCACCCCTTTCCTAGTATACCTTTTAAGGTGTGCACTTAGAGATATTTTAACTTGATAGGTTCTTAAAAGAGTGAAAGTATTAATAAATGATAAAAATTTTAAAATATTTTGTGTATACATATGCCCCACTTGAAGCTCATCACATACCACCATACTGTAACATGGAATGGTGCTTTGAGAAAGAATATAAAAACATAATAACTGAGCTAACTGAAAATGAAATACTAAAATGAATGTTGAAATTAAGTAACTTAAAGTAACATAGACATATTTTGACTTACATTTATCACTAAATGGTCACATGTACTTATAGTCTCAATCATGGAGCTTGTAGTAACTACATTGGATAAACCTTATGTTTACAAGGTTAGAGAGCAAAAGAAGCAAATGCAAGAAAGTTAAAGTAAATGAAAAATTCTCATAAGTGAATGAGTCACTTGGAAAATTGGCAAGTTAGGATGTTAACAGATAATTTAGAACAAAAAATACTAAGGATAATGAATAAAATAGGGTAAATCAGGTAACCAATAATCCAAGGCTACTAAATGATTGAAAGACCCAAAAAATGCATCCTAAATAAGAAAATTAATAGTCCAAATCAACCCAAAGACACATGAAAATAAATAATGAAACAAACATGAATGTAAGAGATGTAACCATCTATATTTAAAAAAGATGAAAAAATAAAAAATGAGAAAGACAAACAACATTAATGAGAGAGAACTAACAATCCATACTCAAATAATATGGAAAAGTATATATAAAAATAAAAAGAAACTGGATAAAATAGGCATGTAAAGAGGTGAAATAGAGAATCTCTCATTATAAATGTAACCAAAGGAGCTCCTAGAAATATAAGGTAATATGCAAGAGAGTGTCTAATAACAATGCCAAGATTCAACTTCTAGTCTAATGATGGATGAATTAAAATATTCATATTTTCAACATGTCTAAAAGATATAAAGAAATAGAAAACATATAAATTGGGAAAAGGTTAAGAAACAAACTTGCCTGTCAAGGGGGAAAATGAAGGCAACACCAAAGTGAAAATAGAATCTTTACTAGAGATAATACACTCAAATCAAGTTGGAAATCCAAAGAGGCTTTCAACATTAAAGACCCTAGAGAACTCTCCATATCCATGTAAATTTGGTTTAATGAGAGAAGAATAAATATTATCCCATGAAGGTTGTATATGCAAGAAAATTAAAATGTACATACCTTCCTATAATGTGTCCTTCATTCTTCAGGACCCCTTATAGATTTTTTGATCTAATGAAAATATGGATACTTATGTGAGAAATTAGGTGGCACTATATTTTTTTTTGAAAATATGAGACCTCCTACCCTAGTCTATTGGCCTTCCACACCTTAATGGACCTCATCTCTATCAAGAGTCCAACTTTGGATTTTGATTTTCAACTAGATATGATATGTGTGTGACAATAATCATGTCTTTTGGTGTGAGTTTAACTTTTGAAAATTAGTGTTTACCTTTTGATCATTGTCTTTTATTTTAATTATTTGGATTTTAATTTTTATAGCTTTGTGTATTCCTCCTCCATATGGATTCAGACAAACCAAACATGAATGCTAAAAAGGACTATCACTATATAATTTACACTTGGTGACTAGGAGAAATAACTTAGATAAAATGGTATATAAGACTCTTGTACTTACACTTTAGTGAAAAATGTGATCTTTAAAGCAAACTTGGTGTGCCCATAGTGAGATGGAATAGGGGATAAGATTTAAATAAACATGGAATGATTGAGCTAATTCAAATCATTAAAAATGTGTAATTTTAACATGGTATAATGATAGGTTAGTATGAATCATCATCATAATAAATAGTGTATGTGAATGGAGACATGAGAATAGATTGCTTAGAGTTTAACCACAAAATAATATGATTGATTCTAAGTGCAAGAAAGTACAAATCTCAACTATTGCCTTATCATTCAAGGAAGCCACCTAGATAAGTTTGGAAATAAAAGTAATCGATACGGAAAGAAAAGAATGGGTATTTATAAGGAGGGCCTTAATTAAGGTCTTATCATACAACTCAAAAATTTGAAATCCATGAGAAATAAAAAGTGATTCAAAAGGGTGACATAAATTTTGAAACTAAAAACAAAACATTCTAAAGAGATTCAAATGTGGAATAAAATAAACGTGGTATTCAAGAGGAATGACCAAGGTTAACAATTCAATTTCACAAAATGAAAAATTAAGGAAACATAAAAATAAAAATAAGCCAAAAGACCAACAATAAGAGCTAAGGCTAATGTATAATGAATCTAATATTGATTTTCATAACATGGAATTGAATTTAAAAAAATACAAGAAACGTTAGATCCATAGTGTGTGTGTGTATATATATATATATATATATATATATATATATATATATGTATAGAAAGCATACTATAATCATGCAAATAAATTAATTAATTGAATCAAATAAACATAAAACTAAATAATAAGTGAAATCTATGTTAATGTCTATATAAAAGATGAACATGTGAAATGAAAGCCTATGGGTCTCAGAAGGTTTCTTTAAGTTTAAAGTGGTGATGATGGTAAACCAATAACATTTTCTTTAAGGATAATTATTGGTAAATATGAAGTATAAAGACACCAAAATATAAATGGTGGGCATTGAAAGATTCCCCAAAGGTATGTATAAGATCAATGAGGGGTATCACAAGGTTCACCAAAGGCTGATGTATGAACAACACAAGGTATGATAGTATGTTTAGTGAAAATAGGATGGGGATCATAATATGCCCTAACATGTGTTAAGGAAATTTAATGGGCATTACACGGTGCCCCAAACTATGGAATGTAGATGAATAGGAATCAATGTCAAGATCAAAAAGCCTAAGAATGATGCTAGAATATATATGGAGTTATGTTACAGTAAGAAATAAGGCATCTAAGTCAATGTTGAGATCTTTAGCAGGTGATATAAAATTATAATCTATAGTATTATAAAATTTGATAGAGTCGAGAGAAATAATACTAAAAGGAACTTTATCAGTTAGTTCGATATAGTTGGGTGAAATAGATAGAAGTAGATCACCTAGATAGATCTAGTTTGATGAAACTAATTTAATTATATTACCATAGTGAGTGTCATTATCAATGTAGTATATTGGAGATGAAAGAATAGGATCAACACATTTTAGGTGATATCTCATACAATTGTCTTAAAGTGACTGAAACTAAATTGGATCAATTTTTTTGATATATCTTGGTAAAGGTGATATAAGTAGATAACAATAAAGATTTGTATCAACTCGATGATTAAAATCACCTATAATACACCATGTGATGGGAATTTGAACTATTTGTTCCTTAGGTGATGGGATTGAAGAGCTTAAGGATTGGCATGTGAAACCACACACTTATAGTTGTTCACCTTAGCTATTATTTCTTGATTTATATAGAAATGAGGATCAATTATGGTTTGGAATAGATTAATAGATTAGGTAAAATTTTGGGTTAATTATTGTTGATCATTAGGTAGGTGATATTGATGTGATTATGACTCTTTATATTGGGATTTTAAGGCTTGAATATAATATTGACAACATTTCTATGTAAGAGTGTCAAGATTGAAATGTGGACCAAGTAAGAAGGTAAGGAAGAATCAATGAAAATAATGACAAGTCTCATGAGAATGAACTATCATAGCATGCCACCAACATAACTTATTGGTATTTTAACATTTTGGAGGAGGTTTGAAAGGATCAAAGCTCATGGGTTTAGAGGGTGGCAATTTATTCTTAATTTCTTTAAGACTCAAGAGAGGGTGGGTTGGATTAGAATTGGTTGAATTGGATACTCCTTTTTGAGGTTGGGGAGGCTTAGATGAATTAATGTTTTGAAAAAATGATTGGAAATATTCCTAAGTAGTTATTTGAGGTGATTAAAATTAACTCATAATAAAGTCTTGACTTTTTTTTGGTCTAAGGCTTCTTCTAATTTTTTATGGTAAAACATCCAAACTTTATATTGAAGAAGAGCTTTAAGAGTGGTAACAAAGATTTTTAAAATCTTATCATTCATGTTATTGTCTAATTTTCTAGGTAGATACTTCCATCATTTGATGAAAGTATGATCAGATTCATTAGGTAGATACTTATTATTGATGAAGTGGCTAAGGTTGTTTTTCAAGAAGATCAATGTGTTGAAATTCTTTGACTAGAACATTGAATAAATCCTCTACTTGTAATATGGAATGTTGAGGGAGTTGATTATGCCATTCTAAATTATCTCTTGTGAATGTTTTGACAAAAAATTTAGTATTCTAAAAAGTGTTAGTTTGGACCCAATCCTTGTAAATATTGCTAAAATATTTAATAAAAATAGTGGGGTCCTTAGTCCCATCATACGCAAGACTTGGATAAATTTTTCTAATATCTATAGATATAATAAATGGGGATAAAGGTTAATTTATAATATATTGAAGCATATTTGTATGCATTATAGGTTGAGGGATGATATTCATGTTGGTATCTTGAAGAGGAGGGAGAAAATTATGTTTTTGGTTGATTCATGATGACCTAAGGTGGTTTACAAGCCATTTTTAATATATGGGGTTACATTTGAGTCATTTGATTACTATAAGTGATTTATATATTGGTCATTTGTTGAAGTATTTGATCAAGGAGTTTAGTAACATAAATGGGAGGAGTAGGATTATTTGGTGGTGGAGGATTCCTAATATTGGTATCAGGAGGAAGACTAAGGTGAGTAATTTCAATTGTAATACATTTTGTTTGCCTTAAGGATGTAAAATTTGGGTTACATGATGTAGTAATTAGTTTGAGAAAAGGAAGACATGAAGGAAAGTATTAAATAGTTTAATCTAAAGTGATAATATAAGTGAGGTGATCTAAATCCTTGATTATGTAGTATTATTGACTAATTGGATGCTAAAAATATGACATAATTATGAAATTACTAGGTTATTTACTAAAATTAGATGATAAACACATACTATAGAGAGCTTGGTCAAGATAATGAAATATGGGGAAAGGAAGAATAGGAATCTAAAAATAAAACTAGGTCAACCTGGATCAACATAGTTTTATAGAAAAGATAGATAAATAAAACTAGGTTGACCAGGGCCAATGCAATTCTGCAAAAAAGATAGAGAAATAAAACTAGGTCAACCAAGGTCAATGTAGTTCTATAGAAAAGATAGAGAAATAAAATAAGTCGACCAAGGTTGATGTAGTTATATATGGAGAAAAAATTTAAAGTATTAGAAATAAACAATTCAAGGTGAGATATTTTGATAAATAGAATTAAAGGTAAAATATAGTAGACTAAGTTGAGCCTAGCCGATGTAGTCTATTCACACATAGTCAACTAGATCGGTGCTAGCCGATGTGGTTGGAACACTCAACACATAGTTGTATTGATGATGACCAATATAGTCTACAATACAAAAGAGAATAAAAATTAGTAAGAAATAATTAAAAATGTAACTATTATGATAACTATTTATCCAAAATGAAGATCAAGAAGTTGCTCTATAAGGATGCGACAAATTTGTAGGCTCTCAAAGATACTTGTTTGTCCATTAGATAGTATCAACTCAATGTTTTAACTTGCTAACTATGGAGGATGTATTGTGCCCATATCCCACTAAACCTAGATTCAATAGTAAGCTAAGAGTAAATTCTTGAGCTAACCACTAACCAATGCACTAGAGAATCAAATGAATGGTTGTATTCCTAGAGTTCAATAAAAGGGGAATCATAAGCATTTCCTAAACATCATGAGGTACATAGAAACTAAAGTTTGTGTTTAGATATTTATGATGGATATGAGTATTGGGGAAATCCCCTCACACCATGATATCTATAAATGATATACTAGGACCATAAATAAAGTATCATGTAGCCCTTTACGATAGTAGCTAAGCAGTTTTAAAATTATCAACATAGTTTCTAGAGATATCAAGATAAAGTAAAAAAACAAAGCTGAAAATCAAGTATAAAAAACTAATTTTTGAATTTTTGAATATAAAGAAATAGGTACCCAACAATTTTTAAATCAAAGGTAAGATTAATTACTATAAAAAATAAATTGAATTACCTTATTTATGTGGAAATTAGAAACACATAGAACAAGGTCAAATAGGATCGATCTAGTTGATTAAATAGAATAGAACAAAGTCAACATTTATTAACATAATCTATTCTAAAAATAGAGTGAAATAAACTAGGTCATCCATGGCCAACTTAGTTTATAGGAAATAAAATCAGACATAGAACTAAGTCATCCGAGTTCAATTTAGTTTATTGTGTAGTATAATTTTGATAGAACTGAAAGACTAGAAAATAGGAGTGAAAATGAAATATTGAATTGTTTAACTATAAAATAGAATTGTAAAAAAAATTAACAACTATTTTATTCATATAACTAAAAAAGAATATAATGTAAACTAGGTCATTCAAGGTCAATCTAGTTGGTTTGAAATAATCTGAGAAATATGACTAAGTCGACCACGGTTGACTTTGTTGACTAATTATGAGTGTTGTAGATCTTGAATGTTGAAATTGGGTCATCTTGCATAATGAATCTTGATGGAAAAACATTGTTAGAACTAGATCATCCAAGGTTTATTTTGTCTTGTAAAGGAAAAAACCTAAAAAAACATAGAGATTAAACATGGCCAACCATGATCGACTTAGTCTGCAAAAAGTTAAAAACTAAAAATAATGAAATAAGACTAGGTCATCATGTGTTAACCTAGTTAGCTAAAATTAAAAATTAAAAAATTGAAGAAAATGAACTATATTGACCTATGTCAACCTAGTTGGTTGTAGATAAAAATATTCAAACAGAGAAAAAAATTGGTCCAACCTATGTCAACCTAGTTGACTGTAGATGAAAATTAGAAGGCAAAAAATATAATTGGGTTAACCTACATCAACCTAATTGACTGTTAGAATAAAAATTATAATACAAGGGTTAGACTCACATTGGATTCACCAGAAAGTATGTAATATATTAATATATATATATATATATATACATCTTATCCTGCTTACCAAATCTAAGATCAAATAAGATAATCAACTAACATCTATTTTGATAATTTTTATATAGGGAACATGACCAAATTAGATATGTTAAACCTAACTAAGGGAGCACTTATCACACAACACTAAAGAAGAGGGTTCCAAATCCTTTAGGATTATGCAAAAATAATACATAGGTCCTCTAATGCATAAAATGAAATATAATCTAGTGTTATCAAAGCTTATAACATAAATGGGAATGGTTTAAAATAAATAAGGGATCATGGTAGGCAAATGGGGGCTTAGCTCACCTAAGGTGGAAAATTCCAAGCCTAGAAAACCCTATAGTTACACTAGATTTAAGTGTAAAGGTAATTTAAGCAATGAGTTATACATTTAAATTATTACTTTGTGAAATATCTATCTATCAAATGAAATAAAAAAATAGTAAGATATGCTTACCTTTAGATGAACCTGACAAGTCTCAATATCTCCCTTGGCCAATGGTGATTTTCAAGATATTATTTTGGATTTATAAGGATCACACTAGTACTGAAATCAGATCTAGGCTAAAATATTCCTAATTGCATCCAAGACTTATCATAAGACAATCTATATTTTCTCCAAGGCAAACCCTAACAATGTCTCCTTCAAATGTAGATGTAGCAATCTTATGAGTTGTAATAATGCAAAAATGAATGTTCCTATTTATTAAACTAAAGTGAAGGTTATATTTATAACAATGGATAGTTCCTAACCTTTTTACAATTTTATCCAACTAAGTCATCCTACCACAACCCAATTTTAATAAGTTACCATTCATCCTCAAACTAGGTCAACCTAGGCTGACCTAGTTATGTAACATAGGTTGTAACTTTCACAACTAGATCAACCATGGATGACCTAGTGGGAAAAATGCGTCTTTGCTTAGTTAAGGTATATTAAGAGGATAATTTCTTAGGGTTTTGTATAAGTCAAAATTTTAATAGGTTTAGGTATGATAGAAATAATCAACAATATTGCAAATCACTAATGGTCTACCCACCCCTTTCCTAGTGTGCCCTTTTAGGCGTGCACTCAGAAAGATTGAAACTTGACAAGTTCCTATAAGAGAGAAAGCATAATTAAATTATAAATTTTTAAAAATATTATGTGTATACATTACTCATATTCACTACATCCTTGGGAATGATTTTAATGCGGGATGATATAGGTAGATTAGAGGAAGTGGAAGGTAGATCATCTAGATGGAGGTATAAATTATACTTATTACTGTAAAGGGATGTGCTCTTGGTGATCAAATAATAAATGGCATATTTATGGAGTCCTAATGATTGACAAAATTGGAAAGGTTGAAAATCATCAAGAATTGTTACTTCCATTCCAGAATGCAAGAATTTGATACACTGATAGAGTGTGGATGGTAGAGCTTGCATCTCATGTATCCAAGGATGGACCAAAAGGATGTTTTATGGTAGTTTAAAATATACCATGAATTAAGGTTTGATTTTTAATAGTTTCCCACCATGATAGGAAGGTAGATAATGTTGGTTGACTATCTTTCATTATCATCATAATATTTTATTGTGATAATATGTGGTCTACGCAAGGACTCTAAATATCCTATGCTCTTGATCAAATTAATATTGTAGATATTAAATCTAGACCCACCATATATAAACACTATTTTTATTTTGTGATTTTTAATCAAGACCTTAATATACAAAGAACTATTATGATTAGGACCAAGAGGAGACATGTTTACAAAAGTAATCTATTGGGTGGACAAGAGGTGACCCACAAGGGCTTGAAACTTATTAAAGTAAATATAAGTCATAACTCTTGACTCCTTAAGGGTTTTTTTAATGATGTCACATTGGGAATAAGATGGTTTAATAAGATCCATAATGGATATTTTCATGGGAGTATTCTTGATTTGTTGGATAATGTCATATTCACCTTCAAAATTAGTTAGATGAGTCCTTGTGACATTAAATTTTAGATCTACCCTTTTAACAAGTGCTTTATGAGGTACCCCTAATATAGTTGTTTTACTATGATGTGTCATACCTGAAGGAATGAGCAGGAGATACACAGGATCCACAGGATCAATCCAAGAGAGAGAACCCACAACAAATAACCTGCAAATATTTCCAGAGAATAAATAAATTTGTCACACCTAAAAAATAGGTGATAATCCACAAATTTCTCTATATTCTCTTAATAATCTCTCGTTAATTTCTCATATAATGCAAAGTATTTATAATACAAATAGTTTGTTTCTTGTTAACAAACTATTTGTAATTATTACAAAATAGAGAAAACAAACTATTTGTTTTCTCATACTACGAACAAATATATTGTTGAGAAATTCTCAACAATAAAATAAATTAACCAAGGTAAATAAATTTTATCCTCGGTAATAACTTACCCTATTAACCATAGGTAAGCTTAAATATTCATTATTCCAACACCCTCCCTTAAGCGAAACATAGGGAGAATGACAAACAAGGATGGGTCCCGGCTACTAGGCCTGATAAGGTACCCATGTACAAACCAATCAAAATATATGAAAAATAAAGGAAGGAAGGACTTCATGGGAAATCCCCCCCAAGGACAACTTCCTTCACCCCAAGCATCGATCGCAACTGAAGATAACGAGGAGAAGCCAAAGGTTTAGTGAAGATGTCTGCAATCTGCTCAGCTATAGGCACAAACTCCAAAGAAAGAACTCCATCCTGAATAAGATGTCGAATGAAGTGCATGTGAATCTCAATGTGTTTTGTCCACTGATGCTCAACAGGATTGCGTGAAATAGAAATCGCACTTTGGTTATCACACCAAAGAGTAGTAAGACCCTGCTGTGTGAAGCCAAACTCTCCAAGCAACTGTCGAAGCCAAAGTATCTCCTGACTAGCTTTGACAGCACCTCGATACTCAGCCTCAGTAGAGGACAATGCAATAGCAGTCTGCTTTTTTCATGCCCAAGCAATTGGACCTGAACCAAGTGTGAAAGCAAATCCACAAGTGGACTTGTGAGTGTCAACATCACCAGCCCAATCAAAGTCAGTGTATCCAACAAGCTGTGTAGAACTCTGTGGTGTGTAATGTATACCAAAGTGAGTGGTGCCCCGAATGTAGCACAAAATACGCTTGGATGCTTGCCAATGACTCTCATGAGGCTCATGTGAGAATCGAGAGACAAGGTTCACAGCAAATGTGATGTCAGGACGGGTATGAGTCAGGTATAAAAGACTACCTACAAGTTGCCTATACAAAGTGGAATCAACAAGAGGAGTCATACAAGTGGCAGAAAACACAATACCTGATTGATATGGAGTGGGTGCAGGCTTACAATCAACCATGCCAAATCGATGAAGAAGATCTATCGCATACTTCTGTTGTCCAATAGAAATGCCCTCAAAAGACTGAAAAACTTGAAGACCAAGAAAATAATGTAGAAGTCCCAGATCTGTCATATCAAACCTATCTGCCAACTTATCCTTGATGTCATGTATCAAGGAATCTAAACTGCCAGTGAGGATGAGATCATCAACATACAAAACCAAAATGACAAGCTCCTCACCTTGCTTTAGGATGTATACATTGTGATCTGACTCACAACGAATAAAACCAGAACTCAAAAGAAAACTATCCATCTTCTCATACCAAGCTCTAGGAGCTTGTTTGAGGCCATAAAGAGAATGACGGAGTCTACAAACCAAGGATGAGTCCTGCACAAATCCTGGAGGCTACTCCATATAGATCTCCTCATGGAGATCACCATGTAAGAAAGCACTCTTCACATCCATCTGAAAAATAGACCAAGAATGTGAAGCAGCAAGAGAGAGTACAAGCTGAATAGAATCCATCTTAGCTACAGGGGCAAAGGTCTCAGAGTAATCAACCCCTTCAACCTATGAAAAACCCTTAGCTACTAATCTAGCTTTGTACTTATCTACTGATCCATCTACAGCATATTTTGTCCTATAGACCCATTTACATTTTACAAGTTTTCTTCCCTTAGGAAGAGGGACAAGATCCCAAGTATCATTCTTCATTAATGAAGAATACTCATCATACATAGCAACATCCCACTCGAGTATACCAATAGCCTCAGAAAACAACACTGGATCATCTGTACAAGCTTGTCCCAAAAGAGCAACACCAGATGTCTGTGAGCGAGTGTGATGAGAATCAGATGGATCACCAACAAAAGAACCAGCTGCATGTAGAGTGCTCTTTGCCCATTTAGGCAAAGGTGGTGAAGAAGATGGCTATGGTGGCTGAATAAGTGCAACATCATCATCATCAACAATAGAAAGAAAATCCTCACTATCCTTAGTAGAAGGAGGGGGAGAAGAAGAACTAGATGTACACTCCTGTGGAGTGGGTAACTCATCAACCTGAACATCTCGTCGAAAAAACACATCATGTGTGACAGGATCAAAAAGACGGTAGGCTTTTACATCTTCACAATAACCAAAAAAAATGAGTGGTTGGCTTTTCTTCTCCAATGCTTTACATTTGTCATCAGGAATGAATGCCCATGCTTGACTCCCAAAGATGCGAAAATATGAAATATCAGGCTTGATCCCAGACCAAGCTTCTTCTGGTGTCATATTTTGCACAGCTTTATGAGGCATATGGTTTTGAATGTAGTTTGTACAATTTACAGCTTCAGCCCAATATTGTGGACCCAAATTTTTAGAGTGAATCATACAATTAGCCATCTCTTTCAATGAAGGAATGAGCAGGAGATACACAGGATCCACAGGATCAATCCAGGAGAGAGAACCCACAACAAATAACCAGTAAATATTTCCAGAGAATAAATAAATTTGTCGCACCTAAAAAATAGGTGATAATCCACAAATTTCTCTATATCCTCTTAATAATCTCTCGTTAATTTCTCATATAATGCAAAGTATTTATAATACAAATAGTTTGTTTCATGTTAACAAACTATTTGTAATGATTACAAAATAGAGAAAACAAACTATTTGTTTTCTCATACTACGAACAAATATATTGTTGAGAAATTCTCAACAATAAAATAAATTATAACCAAGGTAAATAAATTTTACCCTCGGTAATAACTTACCCTATTAACCATAGGTAAGCTTAAATATGCATTATTCCAACAATAACATCTCAATATGAAGAGGGACATTTGATCTTAATGACATGATGATTTTGAATAGGAGGGTGTTTAAGTGATTTGGATCTTATTTTGATATTGGAAACTTGATATTTATAATAGTAATTGTGGCCAATGAGTGAGTTATAATTATGGTGAGTCCTCATGTAGTCTGCACAGTTAGAATTAAATGCTTGACTAGTCCCATTATGTAATTTTATGTTTCTAATCATTTTTTGGAAATAGATATGATATATACCAATCTTATTTTTAGAGGAAGATCTTTCTCCTTCAACCTTTGTTTCCCTTCAATCAATCATATCATGGATATAGTTCCAAAGTTTCATTCATCTATGAGTGTCATGTCCCTTAACTATATGATAGAACAATACTCATTTTCTTTATATCATGTTGGTTTGGGTTGACTCTCATCATGTGGTTTGGTTTTAATAAGGTCAATCATGTTGGTGACTATACACTTTTTCAAGATTTTATTTACAAGATCACCAAGATTAGTATATCATCATTTTCAGGATTCAATCTTTGGCTTCCCCTAGGAATAATGATGCTTGATGCACTTTGATATGTATGAGGATTAGAACCTTTGATGGTTTGTACATGTTTGGCATCTATCACTCCATCACCAATGACATTATTATTCTTGTTAAATAACTTTGTATTTATTGATGAGGGGTGAGTTTGATTTTGATCATTCTTTTAAAATATTTTTATTATCCCTTTGGAAGTCAGGGATTTCTCAATTTGAATGCCCTTTTTAACAATCTCATAAAAGGTAGTGATGCAATGTAATTGAAACTAAAGATCCAATTATTGATTTACATTGGAAAATAAAATGGTATCCAATTATTTCTTAAATACCAAACATAGGAATGGACTTGAGGGACTTTTCCATTATTGTAATAATGATGAAAAAATCTCCATTCCTTTGTTTAACATTGTATAGATCTAATAGGGTGATTTCATGTTCCACATTATAAGGTAAATGTTTTAAAATTTTCTTTTTTAGATACCCAAATGATTTGATCGATCCATTAAGGAGATTCATGAACCATTATGATGTAAGTCCTATAAGACTACAAGGGAATAATCTAATAATATAGGCATAATTATTTGTAACTTATTGACAGGACATGAAAAATTCCTTGATGTGCTCTTGCATATCTCCCTTTCCTTTGTATTTGTTGAATTTAGGGTACTCAAAGTGAGGTGGGAAGTGAGTGAATAATATGTATGTGTCAAGTGGTTAGGGGAATAGTTCTTCAAATTTATACTTCTTATTTTATGAACCTTATTTTATTCCTTTATGAACATATTTCATTTCTTTCCATTCTTGGGAAAATATGGGATCATACAAAGGGACAGATGATGTGGAATGATGCTCAAGCTTGTTTTGAGTTTGATTTGTGAGATGTGGATTGGTTTTGTATGTATTTTCAAGATTTAAAATTGTATTGGCCTCAAGATCTATTTGAGATGTAAGGGACACTACTTCATGGGTGATTTGGTTGAGATGATCAAGTAAGGATTGTTTGTGGTCATGTTATACTTATTCTTCCAAGGTGGATTTCTATTTGAATTCTTTATGATGTTGATATTTATAGATTTTTATTGGTTTTATTACTATTTACCTTTAAAAGGTTACAACCAAGTGTATCCCTCTCTCATTCAGGGCTTTGAGTAATGTACTTTAGATTATCTAAATTAAAATCAAGAGGGATTAGAGCTCTTACCACAATATGTTGAAGTAATAATGCTAGGAAAATTTAGTATTTACATGGTAGTTAATTATTTAACATATGGTAAATATTATTTACTTGTGATAAGTTATTTAATAGTATATTATTGTTGTGTAACAATGATATATATTTAGATATTTATTATACATGAGTGGACTTGTTCAACCAATTCATGAATATAGGAGAGTTGTTAAAGTAACCTCCTTGATAATAGTAAATATTGTTCCTATATATATATTTAATGGTTAAAATTGAATATAATATAATATAGTGTGAAGATTAATATTTTTTATATGTATTACTTTGTTGATCATTGCTTCTAAGTTTGGCTCTTTCAATTAATAATAGTGTTATCAGAGTAAGTTATTAGGGTATTAGTTAAGATGGAAAATATGAGTTTATTATGAGTGATCATGGGAAAATCCATCATTGTTTATTTCCCAATCCATGCTTAAAATTATTTAAGTATTGCTCTTTTAGTTGTTGTTATTGTTATTGTTATTCAATTTTATTATCACCAATAGTAGAAATAAGAAGCCTCCAGTTGTAGCATTGATAGAGTAGGAGGATGAATAAAATAAGAGAATAACCATACTTATCACCATCAAGAGGAATAAAATGTGAAATAATATTTTGGTAAAGCATAAACCTATCACTATTTACTCAGGAAAGAGTTCCCAGCTAATAACAATATAAGGAAAAGAGATATCATATTATTATTTAGGTATTTTGGAGTCTTGTACAGAGTCATACACAAAGTGTTATGGTGATATTTTGGTCATTTAAAGACCTATGTTATGTATATACATAAATTATTTAAACATGATAATGTTTTATAGATTTAATTCTTTGGCACTACCTATGTGTGTCATCTTACATTTGAAGCAACTAATTTCATCAATATAGATTGGAAGCAGATTGTGTTGATTTTGTTTGAAATAATATATTGCATCTATTTTAGTAAGTTTTCCATTTTTTACATGTCTATATTAGAGTGATAATTGTTGAATTTAACTTAGATGGCTTCAAACTTAGACTGAGCTCATGAAATATCCATCTCAGAATGATTGTGTTGGTTTTCTACTAACTCAATTCAGCTCCAAAGTTGAACAACTCATCTCACTTGGAAACTCAATGAAGGCTCATTTCAACAAATATATACATGCTCATGATTAAAACACTTTATCATTTTATAATCATTCCACACATCATGCATTTATTTTTTTCACATCTTCCAAGCTTGTACCATGCTCATATTTGATATTTTTGCTTTGTACGCATTATCTCTACTATGACATAATTCTTTTATCAAGATTGAAGTCATTATTTTCTAAAGTGTATTATTTTATATGTGGCTTTATTATATAAATTTGATTAAATATATAAATTATTTTATAGTGGGTTTATGCAGTCTAATGCATGTAAGAGTAGGGAACATAAGACCAAAGCTTGTACAATTCTAGACAAGGACACATATGACCATATGGAACCCTTTAACCATGGACACATATTAGTTAATTCTAATAAATGTTAAATGGTTAAGTGGTTCCATATTACCATATGGAACCATTTAAAAATTTATTGGAAATAACTAATAAAGATATAAATTACTCTATAGTGGGTTTATGGAGTCTAATGCATGTAAGAGTAGGGAACATAAGACCAAAACTTAGATAATTCTAGACAAGGACACATATGACCATATGGAACCATTTGACTATATCTAGTGGCCTTGACCATGTTTGACTATTTCAAGACCTTGTAATTGATGCATAGGACTAGACAAGTGAACATAAGACCAAAACTTGGATAATGCTAGACAAGGACACATATGGCCATTTGGAACCATTTAAGACCACTTGATATTGGTTTGAATATAACCAATTGACCTAGTGTTATACATGTGGTTAAATGTGGTTACGATGTTATATGAACTTAAACTAGATTGAATTTTATTGTTTAAAGGTAAAGTATAACATCAAACCAATATAACTTTGCCATACAAGGAGTGGAATTATTAAACAAGAGTCAAAATGGCTAGTACTTATAGAATGTGAGAGAGGAGAGAAAAGAATGAAATCCAGGAGTCATAATAACACTTGTCAAGCTGAGAGAAGGAGTTACATCTGCAAGGGAAAGGAATATAGAATAAACCATGCAAGGTCTTCTTGGACAAATTTCCCTCAAAGCATGAAACCCCTTCAGATCTGGTGTAGGACTTTTCAACTTAATCCTTGAAAACTTCCTTCATCATTTCGCCTTCTTTGAACACTCCACAAAATACTAAGAATATATGAGTCCATTTAACTATGAGGGGGGGTTAGAAACTAGCCCCTACATGCATTGGTTATGTCCTTAATTACTTGGTCATTCAATAATTTGTCATATAATAATATAATCTAGTAGTGTGATCTAAGATTACTATTATCAATTAAAATTTATTGAATCATTATTTGTTAGTTTAGGTCTAAAGTTGAGTCGCAATATTGTATTATTATTTTATCATTAAAGTTAATATAAAAAAATTAGAGTCTTTTTATGTCACCAAAATTTTAAAAAAATGTTTGTAAAAGAACATATTATCGAGTATCTGATGTCGTATGAAAATCTATTATTCCACATTATGGGGGGATTTATACAAATAGACACAATGTGGAAACTATTGCACTTCAAATATTCATCGACCTATTGTATGTAATGGAGGAATGAGGCATTTTAGTGACCTATTGTCAGTCACCAACGATGGGGCTGCACTTCTGCTATGGTGACTTATTTTTTAGTGTGTTTTTTAATAAGAAGAAAGTTTCATTTATGTTCACTTGAATATGTGAGATATTCATATGTAATCCCCTAATGTAAAAACATATTAGAGTATTGATAAATAATTACTATAGCACTCATAAATCTTGAAAATATTAGTGGTGATCCAGAAAACTACATGAGGTGAATAGGTTGAAGGGCCCATATTCATGTTTAGGTTTGTGGCAAACCTATTGATAACCATGGATGGTTGATGAGGAGTGAATATCGTTTTATATCAAGATCATGAGGTTTTATCCATTAGTAGCATGTTGTAGTTTGAGAATGAGATGTGTTTTACCCTGTAAAAACTAAGAGGGGGAATGTTAGGAAAATTTAGTATTCACATGGTAGTTAATTATTTACCATATGATAAATATTATTCAATTATGATAAGTTATTTAATAATATGTTATTATTGTGTAATAATATATATATATATAGTTTATTATACGTGAGTGGATTTGTTCAACCAATTCATGAATATAAGAGAGTTATTGAAGCAACCTCCTTGATAATATGAAATATTCTTCCTATATATATTTTTAATGGTTTGAATGAAATGTAATAGAATAAAATATAATATAGTCTAAATATTAATATTTTTATATGTATTTATTTGTTGATCACTACTTTTGAGTTTGGCTCTTTCAATTAATAACAATAATTCGTCTCCATTTTCATAGATTTACTATTGTGGTTGGGCTCTACCTTGGTCATAATTCAACAAGTCATATTTCAAGTTGTGGTTATGTGCATCCATGTTAATAAGGTTTTATTCAGCATTATCATGACATTTCCTACCCCATATAAGAGTGTTAAGGTCATTATTATGGCTTGATTTTCCAATCCCAATATATGACAAGTTTGGGCAGGCATGGTGTTGAGGTGTGATGAGCTAAGATGAGTCTTTGGATGATATGAGAAAGGATACAAAGCTTGCTTAAATCAAAATTTTATAGTGATATGTGATTATAAGATGTGATATGGGACCGTATTATGGGATTAAATTATTGAAAATGACTTCTATAGAAAATTTAATTTTTGGATGTGAGATAGTTTGATTGAGACAAGGTTAAGGTATGTTATCCTTAAATTTTACTTATAAAATGAGCATAAAATAAGATCATGATTTGACAAGGTTTTGAAGGGTACTATGTTAGACTAGCTCAAGAGATGTGATATGTTGATTAGGTTGTGGATAACCTTGGCCAAAGTTGACTTGACTTGATTAAGACTATCTCAATAAAAGTATTTAGATGTGATTTTCTCAAGGGAGTGGATGATGAGGTTAGACTATGTTAAGTGAGTTGACTATTGTTTTGATTTAAATAAATATTAAGGAGGTTTGATAATGTACAAGTGATGGGGATAATTTTGGGTAAGGCAAGATTTCATGAGAGAATGTGTGTAGATAGTGATGAGGTGAAGATTAATTATTATAAGGATTGGACAATGGTAATAATATGTAGACCTTGTGTTAAATGTGAGGGGTGATTTATCTGGTGTAGGAAATTTTTATACAATATATATTTGTATTGATAACACACAAATAATGTCACACACTATAACAATCCTATACTATTAAATTATGGCAGGCAATGAAATAACCAGCCCACTAATCTTCTCATGTAGAGGGGTGCCTAGGTTGGTGTCCCAACCCTCACCCTATGTTTGTATGTGGTGAGTGTTCTTTGGGAATGTTTTTTTCCTAAATATAATTTTTAAATAGTTAAATGTCTTAATCTAGGTTGTATATGCTCTTTACGTGTCTCTTCTATATACCTCATGATATAATAGGTATTGTGGTCATGTAGATGGTCATAACTTAGCAATAGGTGTATAGCATATATACCTCACATTCATGTGTCCCCTTACTTCATTACCATATCACCCTTTATCCAATTAATCATTTAATAATTATCTACTTATCATTACACTTAGCTATAAACCATATCCTAATAATTATTAATGAATTTTAAATTCCTCCCTCACCTACCACCAAATACCTCCATTATGATTCCTACAAAACCTCTTCCTAATTAGTATCTAATATTCATTAATTAATTATAATGGATTCTAAAACTCTCTAAGTTGTCTATATCCCATAACTAATCATTCTCTATAATTCTATAGGAATTTATTCTTATAAAATTCCTACACTGTTATATCTCTTTCTACCATGGATGAATTTTAGCCATTGATCTCCTCCGCCACCTTTTATATAATCACCTTCACTCCCATGCCAAAAAAAACTTTGATATTAATTAAATATTGTTTCTTATTTGTCTATTGTCAACCATCTTTCATCACCATTGTTGAAACTATATTAATCCCTTGTCAAAGGCAATCCAACATATTAAGCAACTATCAAGTTTATCAATTGTCATTTGAGCTCATCTAATACTTTTCAAGGAATGTAAATTTTATTACAAAGTGAGGAATATTTTTTTATATTTCATTTTGTATTTGCATTTAAATTACTTCCTTTGCCCATTCTGAGGTGTTGTGTATATTAGGATATATTAGGTATTTTAGATTTTATTCCATTTTCCTAGCACTCAAATTCTATTCCTAATTTATACATCACATTTGGGTGACCACAATGGTCACCAAAAATGTATATCAAAAATTGGATCCAAATTGTGAAGTTAGGAAACATGAAGCAAAATTCAAGACTCATATCCTAGGCCCAACCACACAAACACCTTAAGAGTAATCCAAATAGACAGGATTCACATAAAAATGAAATATGAAAAGAAAAAATTTATACCTCAAGAAGAAATGTAATTCTTCTCCCTTGACAAAGTGGATGTACTCAAATGGACTTGAAAATGATTGATGTTTGTCAATGGATGTTTGATTTTTATGTGGACTCAAGACTTACACATCATGTTGGTATGATTTGGAGGAATTTTTTGACATAATTATATCATGAAATTTTTATCATTGAAGATCTTACATTTGTATGGAGGAGTGGTTGCTTATATAGAAGGTAATGGAGGAAATCAATGGTTATGATTTATCCAAGTGAGATAAAAATCAAAGGCTAAGAATTGATGTGAAAATTTGGTAGGTGGAAATAAGAATTATAAATACCTAGAAAACTCTAGAGAGGGATGGTGTAGAGGATTCTAGAGGATGTATAGGATTATAGATGTGGATTAGAGAGTTATAGATATAGTTATAATAATAAATGAGGATTAGATGTAGGATTATAAAAGTGATTTGTAGGAATTATTATTTGGGGTATTTGGAGGTAGGTGAGTAGGAATTATAAATCCTTAGATAATGTAAGGATTTTATTTGAGATTAAATAGAGTGATAAGAGAATGCTAATAGGATGATTAATTGATATGGGATGAGGAGTAAGGATGATATGATGGAGGAATAAATAGGGGATGTTAGATTAATATTAGGATAATTAAGGATAAATAAGTAAAATTTGTAAATGGATGGAATTATCATGGAATTAAGTCATAATTAGTAATGAAAATTAAATAATATATTGCGTATACACACTCATTGCACCCCCATTGGATATCTCTAGCAATTACATTGTGTACTAAGCAAAAGAGCACTATTTATTCAAATTTCAATTATATAACATTATAATAACATAGTCCAAGTCTAAATATTGTTTATTATAGGTCACTAACACCCATTATCCATCATTTCAACCAATCTTCTAATTATAGTCATCTAGTGTAGATACTAAAACTTAATTTTATAGCATCTCAGTCTTATACATTTGAAAAATACCAATCATGGTTCTACCCTTCAATTATAAATCTTCCCACTATCAAAAGGATCACATTCACCATCTCATTGGGCCTAAATAATTATATTATATCTAAATCTTTATCATTATGATGACCCAGACCACCTATACAGTACATAAATCTATAAATTTGATATATTTCATCCATTGTTAGTTACATATTAATACCTATTTTCTAGATTTATGGACATACCAGCCATGGATGGACATTAACATTGATTTTAATGTCTATATCTTTATCTAGTGTTTAGTACTCAAAATTCACCAAATTGAAAAAATATATGGGCTAGCCTATTTATCTTATTAAACCCTACCATGAAAATGTTTTCAAAATGTGTGGTATAAATATAAGTCTAAGCCTTCTCATTGTTAATATAACAAATACCAAGTAAGCACCTACCAATTCTCATTCAATCAATCTTAAGTCTCATTTTTAATATAGTAAATACTAAGTAAGCACCTACTAAGGCTCATTTATTAAATATAAGTCTAAGCCTTCTCATTATTAGTATAGAAAATTGAGTTATTCTAAAATATTCATCCATATTTTTTTATCACTCATAAGATAAATCATATAATATGTTTGAATCATTCAAATATCATCCCATCAATTATATTTTTCAAGTTATAAGATAGATAATTACAATGCATCTACATATATCATATTACACCATTGTTCACACACACACACACATAGGGGAGAAATACATAAGTATGAGGCCTTATTTAGAGTATTGGATATGTAGATAGTGCTCATTAATATAGGAGTATTTAAGGTCAAATAGACATCATGAGTTCACTAACCCATTTTTAGGCAAACACATCCAAGGGTCAAGAAGGATGAAGAGATAGGTTTTGATCCATATCTAAATATATACATTTTATGTTCTAGATTTGAATACATCATCATAAAGTCAAAATAAAACCCTAGAGTAGTAAAATTAATCACATCAATATCCCACACATATTATTTATTGGATAGTAGCACCATATATTAGACAATAGCATCAGTGGTAGTGTCCTAAGGTCGATGGTAGTATATGTGGATCCATAAAAATCATTTCTAGAATGTGAAAATTGTCTCAAAATCATTATCATACACACTTATACCTATGTACAATCCATTGAGAAAATAATTAGGAGATAATCTAGACCATAGTGATCATTCCAAGAGAGAGAACCCACATCAAGAACCTACAACATAATTCCAGAGAATAAAACAAATAATTTTATTCAACACACCCAAAATAATAGTTACTCCAATATATTCTCCATATGTAATCTATAATATTTATAGAATATATAATTTAAATAGTTTGTTAAATGAAAACAAACTATTTGTCATACGTATACAAAATACAAAAAACTAAATATAGTCAGTTTTTAATTATTACATGAAAACACATATTATTGAAAAGATATCAATAGTAAAACTACTAAATTACCTAGGTAACTAAAATCTACCCTAGGTAATAAACAACTTACCATAGGTAAAAAAATACTACCTAAGTAAGCTTATACACACAATATTCCAACACCCTCTCGTAAGCAAAACATAGGGAGTATGAAATAAATATGGGTCTTGAATACTATGACTAATAAGGTGCCCATGTAAAAATCAATAAAAAATAAAATAAAAAGAAGGTATAACTTCATGGGAAATCCCCCCAAGTATAACCTACTTCACCCCAATCATATCTCATAAGTAAAGATAATGAGGAGAAGCTAAAGGCTTAGTGAAGATGTCAACAATCTACTTAGCAATAAAAACAACCTCTAAAGAAAGAACTCCATCTTGAATGAGATATCAAATGAAGTGCATGTGAAAATAAATGTATTTATTTCATTGATGCTCATTATCATACCAAATAATAGTAGACCCTACTATGTGAAACCAAACTCTCTAAGCAGTTGTCAAAGATAACGGATCTCCTGAGTGGCTTTGATAGCACCTTAATACTCTACCTCAATGGAAGATAATGCAATAGTTTTTTGGATTTTGCATGACCAAGCAACTAGACCAAAACAAAGTGTGAATGCAAATCTATTAGTGGATTTGTGAGTGTCAACATCACCAGCCCAATCTGAGTCAATATATCCAAAATCATGTGGATAACTATGTGGTGTGTACTAAATACCAAAGTGTGTGGTGCCTTGAATGTAGCATTAAAAATGCTTGGCTTTTAACTAATGAATATCATGAGGCTCATGTGAAAACCAAGAGATAAGGTTCACAATAAATGTAATGTTGGGATGTATATGAGTCAAGTATAAAAGACTACCTACAAGTTGTCAATACAATGTTGAATCAATAAGAGGAGTCCTACAAGTGGAAGATAACATAATACCTAACTAATATAGAGTGGGGATAGGCTTATAATCAACCATGCCAAAATTGTAAATAATATCTATTGCATACTTCTATTTTCCAATGAAGATACCCTCAGAAGACTGATGAACCTAAAGACCAAGAAAATAATGAAAAAATCCCAGATCTATCATGTCAAACCTATCTACCAATTTTTCCTTGTTATCCTAAATCAAGGAGTCTAAACTACCTATAAGGATAAGGTCATCAACATATAAAACTAATATCACAATATCCTCACCTTGCTTCAGGATATACACATTGTGATCTGACTCAGAATGATGGAAATCAAAACTCAAAATAAAAGAGTCCATCTTCTCATACCAAGCTTGAGGAGCTTGTTTGAAACCATAAAGATAATGATAGAGTCTACAAACTAATGATGATTCTTATACAAATCCTAGAGGCTAATCCATATAGATCTCCTCATGGATATCACCATGTAAAAAGGAACTCTTAACATCCATCTAAAAAACTAACCAATGATGTAAAGCAGCAAGAGAAAGTACAAGCCTAATAGAATCCATCTTAGTTATAAGGGCAAAGGTTTCAAATTAGTCTACTCCTTTAGCCTATTAAAAAACCATAGCTACTAATCTAAATTTATACTTATCAACTGATCCATCTACATCATATTTGGTCTTAAAGACCCATTTACATCTTACAAGTTTTTTTCCCTTAGGAAGAGGATCAAGATCCCATGTATGATTCTTCATCAATGAAGAATACTCATCTTACATAGTACCATCCCACTCAGGTTTACCAATGGCCTTATAAAATAATATTGGATCATTAGTAATGGATTTTGCCATAAGATAAACACCAAATGTCTATGAGTGACTGCGATGAGAGTTAGATGGATTACCAACAAGAGAACTAGCTACCTATAGAGTGATATATGCCCATTTGGGCATAGATTATGAATTAGATGGATGTGGAATTAAAATCATACTCAAGATGATCAATAGAAATCAAATCCTAACTATCATCTATAGAAAAAGAGGGAGGAGAAGAAAGAGAAGAAGTACAAGATGTAGACTCTTATGGAGTGGGTAGATCATCAACACGTACATCCCATTAAAACAATACATCATGTGAGACAAGATCAAAAAGGTGGTAAGATTTTACATCTTCACAATATCCAAAAAAAATAAGTGGTTAGATTTTCTATTCCAATTCTTTCCATTTTTCATCCAGAACAAATGCCCATGCCTGACTATTAAAGACACAAAAATCTTAAATATTAGGCTTGATCCTAGACCAAACTTCTTCAAGTGTCATATTTTACATAACTTTGTGATACATGCAATTTTGAATGTAGTTTTCATAATTTACCACTTAGGCCCAATATTATGAACCCAAATTTTTAAATGAATCATGTAATTTGTCATCTCTTTTAATGTTCAATTCTTTCTCTCTACTACACCATTTTGTTGGGGAGTGTATGGTACAATGAACTGATGTTGAATACCATGCTCACTATAAAAATGTGAAAAAGCATTACTATCATATTCCCCCCCATTATTTATGTGTATCTTCTTGAGAGGAAGAGATGATTATTTTTTGATAAAGGCTTTGAAAGCCTTGAAGGTTTCAAATACTTCACTTCTCAACTTGAGAAAATATACCCAAGTTTTACAAGTGAAATCATTAATGAATGTGAGTACATATTTTTCCCTTGAAAAAGAGTGAGTTGGAAAATACATCAAATCACTATGAACCAACTCTAAAGGTGTATGAGCATGTATGGCCTTACTAACTAGACATGGATCCTAGTGTTATTTACCAACTAGACAACTAGGACATATTCCATCAATACATGAGACCTTAGAAAGGCCATTTATAGGATTTTTTATACTCATTGTCTTTATATAGCTAAAACTTAGATACCCTAGCCTTCATGCCACAATTTTATAATACTATCACCTTGTGCTACAAGTGAAGAACCATAAGTCCTAGAAGAAGGCTCAAACTTATCAAAAGTGTAAAGTCTTGCAGAATGATTTGTTATACCTATAGCAATTATCTCACTAGGATCATTACATTCTTTTATTACAACATTATGTGGATTAAACTCAATAGTTTTTCTAGTACTAGAACGACATATTTGATACATAGAGAGAATATTAGAAGAGATTAAGGGTATAAGTAATACATCATTAAAACAACCATCTTGTTTACTAATAGTACCTAATCCCAAAACATCAATCTGTGAAGAGTTACCCATGACAATATGTGATGTACTACAATATATAATAGAAGATGAGATCTAATAATGTGTGAGATGATGAGAGGCACCTGAGTCAAAAATCCATTGATCATGTGATGAAGATATAGCCCTGGCTGAGAGTGCTTTCCCTTTCGCTGTAGAAGGTGTAGAAGATGGAGAGGGTATAGAAATCTTATGTTATTTCAATACTACCTATAATTCTTCCATATTATTAAAGCATTTGATTTCATCATGATTAGGACCACCACAAAACTTACAAGGACCAAAGGTTTTCTTCTTTTTCTTAAAAGACTTTTCTTTCTTAGAAGACTGAGAAGGTTGTGCAATGGTGTCTATAAGTTTATTGAAATATAGTGGCCTCTAATTTGATTTAGGTGAGGGTTTTCCTTTTGAAGTGTTAGTCATTAAGGCATGAATAGAACTAGGTAGAGCATATAGGGATTATAGTTTAGTTTTCTCACTAGTTAGTCTTTCACAAAAAACTTCAAAAGAAGGCCATTTGAATTCATCACCTAATGTATCCATCATGGTATAGAAAAGAGAAGAAAATACACTATATGGACTTTTCAATTTTGAAAAAATCATGAAGATTCACTCCTTATCATTTTTATCTTTCTCACTAGCTTTCAACTATGATCTAAAAAACTTGAATTTTGCTAAAAATTCATCTATAGAAGGGAAATTTGATGGAGATAAAGCACTCAATTATGCATCTAATTACAACACTTTGAATTCATTTACTTTGCTAAATAGTTTTGTAAATTTATCCCATAACTCTTTTGGTATTTTGGTATCTAAAATTTGGAATTGAAGACTATCTAAAACGTTGAGGCCAATCAATCCAAATGCCTCATCCTACTTACAATCATATGTGTACTTGTCCTTTTTAGTGTTGAATGTCACATGTGTGTTGTCATCACAAATCCTCCATAATCCCTTTTACTGAAGAAGTTATTGCATTTTAGGCTTCCAAAAATGATAATTTGTGGAGTTTAGTAGTTTAAATAATCAATAATCCATTCTTGAAGATGAAGATGACATTGACAAAAAAGACGTAGACATTCTATGTACAAATTTCTTCAAAATAAACCCCTCTCATTATAATTTAACATCTCTAGATGAATTTTAGACCCTTAGAATCATTTTAAAAATGTTATTTTTAGGTTTGTGGACAAAAAAATGGATTTGTGTAAAAAAATAAAGTAATGGGATTTGAACCCAAAACCTCTTACAATATCAAAGCCTTTATAAAATTTTAATTGACACTTAAGCAAAGTCAATTTTGAAAATAAATACAAAAGACTTTCTTTTTAAACCTTTAAAAAAAAAGAAACTAATGAGATAAAAATTGAAATGTGCCTCACACAAGGGAGAGAGAGGCATTAAATAATGTTTTTATCAAATATTAATTCTATTCTCTAGTAGAATTTGATGATTTGGAAATAAATTTGTTGAAGATCTTTAAGAAAATTTGCACCTTGGACCCTTCAATCTGTTATTATATGGGCTCTAAAGATGCTTCCCAAAACACTATATTAACCTGATTAAAATCATAAAATTATTTTTTTAAATTAAGGAAGGACAAGTATGTTTCTGTATCCAATTTTTATATTTGATTTTTGAGCTTTGTATGGCCCCTAATTGATAGAAAACTATACAGATATCTTGCAGAAAAAAATAGATTGAAAATTCTGAATTTAAGAAGGAAAAAGAGCTAAATGTCCTAACTTTTGGTTGTATGGCCTAGGATTGGATGAAATTAGGTTGAGTCAAATTTTAGGAATAGGTCTCATATTTTATGTACCATACATATATTTATTTTTATGATCAAACCCCATTCTACCACTTGAAGTTGTCCAAAAAAATAGTTTTCAAGTTTTTGCTTGAAAGAGATGTATGACCTAGTCAAAATGGAAAAATTACAGTTGGATTGGATTCCCTTATTTATTTCCTTTGACCTTGATGTATTAATTTCAAAAAATAACAATTGTATGGTCTTATATTAATTATACTAGTACAGATATTTGTAAAAAACATGTAAAAAAATGAACCAAAATTTTG